>NW_003797177.1:4683414-4703841 GCF_000220905.1 Megachile rotundata | reverse complement strand
GCCGGGAGGGGGGTACTGCCGGGTGAATACCCCCCTCGTCACGTACGGGATCATTAGCCGGATATCCTTAGTCCTGCTGGCCAACCCTCTCTGATAGCGGTGATCCTCGTGCCTGACATCATTATCCTGGGACGCTGTGCAGCGCCAGCGCGGTTCGGCCATCCTGAAAAGGCTGCTGCCCTAGTCGTCGTTCCAGTTCGATTCCTCGTGTTTTGCACCTGTGAGCTCGCCGAGTGACTTTTCGTGATGTCAGTGAGCGAACTGTGGTTCCGTGGAACGGCTTCATTGTGACACGCAGTGGCGAACCACCCTCGACGATGGTGAACTGTTAAGTGAACATTGTCCGTCGAATACGATACTGCAATTCTTCCAGCGAGAGTTCTGCAATCATGGAACCCAGTGACCCGTCGGGACGACTGACCGTCGAGGATCTCTCAGACTGCAGGAGCGAGAGCAGCCACTCGGAGACGCAGCTCAGAGCTTTTCAGGACTACGAACGCATCAAGGAATTGAATCTGTCGGTGGACAAGTGCAAGGAGGACCCCCAGTTAGAGCCCAAGGACTTCCACCTGCGGTTGGAACCTGGCAGGACCTCCATCCGTTTCGAGGAGTTCGAGAATGCCAGCAGGAGTCTACCAATGACGCTGAATAAAGGAAAGGACTTCGGTTACATTGCCAACACGTTGAACGAGTATCCCCTGGACAGATCGAACGACGACGAGTCCATGGAAGCTGCCAGCCTCTGCAGGACCAAGAACCCGACGGCCAAGGACTTGCTGTTCAACCTCCGGGAAAACAGACACAAGAACGCTCATGCTGGTCTGTCGTTGGACAGGTACAGCAAGGATTTAAACTTCGCGGTTTCCGAAAAGGACATCAAGGATTTTAGCCTCCTGAAGAACTATAGCCTCGATCGAATGAAGGAGTTCAATCTCTCGCTGGACAGGATGAGGGACGGTCACATCGGCAATTTTGCGTTGGAGAGACTGCGGGGAGGAGCGGGTCTGCTGGAGAATCCTCCGATTTTGGATCATGAGTTGAAGAACATTCAGATGCAGCCGAGGAATCAGGATTTGGAGGCTATTGCTTTGGAACGGATGCGACGATCGCATCTTCTGGGGACGGAACTCTCGGCACAGAATTTGTCGACGCAGTTGTCGCATCCACATTCGATCACTCAGATGCAGCACTCGCAGCAGCAACAACAACAGCAGGCTAAGTCGTTTACCATTGATGCTATTCTGGGGTTGAGGAATAATCCGAGGGAGAAACGGAATCAGCAGCAGCAGTACAGGAAGCATCAGGGTATGAATAAAATGTTTTATTACTGAAGAGAACATTTAGGTTTTTGATTGATTTTATGTGGACCTTGACTGCTATGATCATTGGCCCATTAGGTTCTTGAGTTTGGGTGTTTGAGTTTGGGTATTTGGGTATGTGATATTTTTAATTTGTAAGTTGGTAGATTATGGTTGAATTGTTGGATGTATTATGGTGGAAGGATTATTTGTAGATGAATTAGGGTTAGAATTTGTGAGCTATTGAGAATGTGGAAAAGATTAATAGAAGATAGAGTTAGCTGTAATACGAAAATGTGACAAGAAATAATTCATTCTTAATTCAAAATTGATAATTTTATTTCTCTTTCATTTTGATAAATTATTAACCATACTGTTATGAATTATAGTAGACTCTTGTATTATACTCGTATTAATTTATTGCTAGAACCTTGACATAAAAGGTTTCGAGGTAAGTACCAAACTTCAGACGAGTACGTCAAAAACAAATGCGACAGTTCCGGCGAAAATTTGTTGTATCGATCGCTGACATAGTTTGCAAAATTTCTGTTAATCTCGATAGACACTAGCTGCATCACAAATTGTTACTCAATATTTAATCAACATTGTAATAGCTTCTCCTACTGTATTATCGAGGTATGAAACTGGAACTGATATTTTTCTAACCTAACTTGTTACTCTTATATAAATAAGTTTATGAATTTTCTATGTTCTTTCAAAACTGGTTCTTCAGCATCTCTTTTTTAACTGCAACCTTGAAATCCTCTTTTCTACATTTTGATCTTCTTCTTCATTTTTATTTTCGATTAAAAGTGAAGATAATTTTGGGAATATTTTGTGTTGTAGCTCAAGAGGGTTCTATTAGAATATTCATTTTATTCTTAAGTCTTCAGCATCTCATCCAAAATTCTAACCTTGAAATCTGCCTTTGAACTCCGAACTCTGACTTTGAACTCTGAACTGTGACTTTGAACCCCAATAAGTAAACTTAATTCCTCTAAAAATGTAGAAACCTAACACAACCCTTCAGTATCTCCAAAACATCAGCCCTGAAATCTACCTTTGAACTCTGACTTCGAACCGCAATGAGAAAACTTTAATTCCCGTAAAAATGAAGAAACCTAACGCAACTCTTCAGCATCTCCAAAACTCGAACCCTGAAATCTGCCTTTGAACCCCGAACTCTGACTTTGAACTCTGAACTGTGACTTTGAACCCCAATAAGTAAACTTAATTCCTCTAAAAATGTAGAAACCTAACACAACCCTTCAGTATCTCTAAAACATCAACTCTGAAATCTACCTTTGAACTCTGACTTCGAACCGCAATGAGAAAACTTTAATTCCCGTAAAAATGAAGAAACCTAACGCAACTCTTCAGCATCTCCAAAACTCGAACCCTGAAATCTGTCTTGGAACCCCGAAATCCGACTTGGAACCCCAAACTCTGACTTCGAACCGCAATGAGAAAACTTTAATTCCCGTAAAAATGAAGAAACCTAACGCAACTCTTCAGCATCTCCAAAACTCGAACCCTGAAATCTGTCTTCGATCCCAGAAATCCGACTTGGAACCCCAAACTCTGACTTCGAACCCCAAAGCAAAAACCCTAATTCCCTTAAATAAACCTAACTCTAATCCTTCCCCCCGCAGGTCAAGAAGGCAGCACAAAGAACGGCGGCTCGAGTTCGTGTTCCAGCGGCGGCGGTAAGCTGAAGAGGGTCCGTACGATCTTCACAGCGGAGCAATTAGAGCGGCTAGAAGGCGAGTTCGCTCGCCAGCAGTACATGGTGGGCCCTGAAAGATTGTACCTGGCACACGCTCTGAGGCTGACCGAGGCCCAGGTGAAGGTCTGGTTCCAGAACCGACGGATCAAGTGGCGGAAACACCACCACGAGCAGCAGAGTCAACGAGTGCACGAGTTCCAGCGTACGTTGAACTCGTCGCTGGAACACGAGGACAGCAACGAGACCGACAAATGGTGAAGAGCGACCGTGTTCCTCGATCGAGAAGCACCACTTCGTTTCCTCCTTTCCCCCGTTCTTTCTTCCGTTGCACGACAATCGGCTCATGCTGATTGGCAGAATGAACGCACTCTGACGTCGCTGTGGCACCTTTTCCTGTGTTTCCGGTTCTTCTTTTGTTCTTAGATCCGTAGTGGAACATGGTGTTCGAAGTGGACCTGAGACTCATTTAGGTGGTCCTCAGAGCTTAGGTGAAGAGCTCAGTGAAGGTTTCTTCAGATCTTGGTGGAGACGGATCTGAAGATCCGGTGACTTATTAAGTGTATCGAACGATGAAGTAGGACATGTAAATTGTTGTTGATTAAGTGAATAGACTATTATTTTTCTGAACGGTGAACGACGAAATCGCAAGCATGAAACAGGTAGAGAATTACTCAAAGTCAAAGTACGTGCCACGATCCTTTTCTGACACCAAGGATTCGCCTGATTCGTACTGGAAGTACGCACAGAGGAGGAGTCAGTCGTTTCCTGTTGGAAGAAGGTAAATTTGTATTTAAGAGTTTGTAGATTTTGTGTAATTGTGGTTGTTTGAAGGAATCCGGAAGCGGTAAGCTACTATTCCTCTTCGACTACTTACAAACCGAGGAGTCACGCGTGTTCCAGTCCGACGTACTCGAAGTGCGCCTCGATTCACGCTCCTGAAGCGATCCATCATCAAGGTCACTGCAAACCTAACAGGGATAAGCATTATACCACGTTCTCGCCGGGGAGGAAGAGGTATGATGAGGAGGTGGAGAATAATGAGAAATTGAAGTATATTCATGAGGAGTCGGAGAACTTTACGGACAATGCTGAGGAGGACGCTGATGAGGAAGGTATTGGGTTTTGGCTAGGTTAAGTTGAGTTATGTAGGGTAGATTTTATAGATGTCTTTGACCAAATTCTGTATTTGTAAATTTCTATTTTTGGAACTTTCTTTTTGTTCTAATTTTTGTTTTATTAAATTTTTGTGTAGTTAAGTTTCTGTTATTTCAAAGTTTCTATTTCCCCAAATTTCTACTTATGGAAATTTCTATTTCCTAAATTTCCACTTCTTCAAATTTTTACATACGCAAATTTCCATATTCTGAATTTTCTACTTTCCCCAATTTCGATATTCCCAAATTTCTATATTCCCAAATCCCTACAAATCGAATTCCCACGTTCCCAAATTTCAACACCCCCAAATTTCTACTTTTCCTAATTTCGACATCCCCAAATTTCTATGTCCCGAATTCTCATGTCTCCAAATTTCTACACCCCCAAATTTCCATATTCCAAATTTCTATTTTCCCCAATTTCCATATCCCCAAATCCCTATGTCCTGAATTTCTACACCCCCGAATTTCTACTTTTCCTAATTTCGACATCCCCAAATTTCTGTGTCCCGAATTCTCACGTCTCCAAATTTCTGTTTTCTACTTTCCCCAATTTCGATATTCCCAAATTTCTATATTCCCAAATCCCTACAAATCGAATTCCCACGTTCCCAAATTTCAACACCCCCAAATTTCTACTTTTCCTAATTTCGACATCCCCAAATTTCTATGTCCCGAATTCTCATGTCTCCAAATTTCTACACCCCCAAATTTCCATATTCCAAATTTCTATTTTCCCCAATTTCCATATCCCCAAATCCCTATGTCCTGAATTTCTACATCCTCAAATTTCTACTTTTCCTAATTTCCACATCCCCAAATTTCCATCTTCCTAAATTCCTATCTCCTAATTTCCATCTCCCTAAATTCCTATCTCCCAAAATCCCACATCTCCAAATTTCTACCACCCCTTATTCCCAAATCCCCGTTTCTACACCCCCAAAAATAAACCTTGAAAATTACTGCAGCAGAGGAAGAACACGAAGAGGCAGGTGAATTCTTAGATAAGGATTACGAAGGTCAGGAGGGGGACGACGAAACGGAAGAAGAATTTCTAACTTCCCAGCAGCTGCACAGAGGTCAAGGTGTAAGTAAAAAGGACGCGTTGAAGCAACAAAGATGGAGAACAGTCGAGCAGGATCCACGAAGATTTCGCTGCCAGCAACATGTGGATTTAGCTTTCGCTGGACACCCGTCATCTCCCAGGTAATAGTTTATGAAACTCGTGAAACTCAACCTTGAAACTCATATTTTTGAGTAGTATTTTAAAGCTCAATACTTGTGATAGAAAATAACTTCAGTTCTCTATTATTTTGTTTCTGGTTACATATCTAACAATTTCAGAATTAAATTTAAATAGAAAATTAAGGATTTATATGTGGATGGAGGTAGAAGCAATTTCATGGAGTCTATTTTATTATTTCACTTTTATTTTATTTATTTAACTTTTGATGTTTTACATGAATATTAGAAGTAATGTAGAAACAGTTTCATCAATAAATTGACTAAATTATATTTAAATAGAAAATTAAGAATTTATATGTGAATGGAGGTAGAAACAATTTTATCAAGATCATTTTATTATTTCACTTTTATTTTATTTATTGAACATCTGATGTGTTACATGAATACTATGTATACTACTAGTACTAATACTACTAACACTGCAACGTAACATATGCATACATGTACGTTAGGTATTACCATAACATGGCTGAGCACGAGGTACCCGAGCCCTTATCAGATGAAGACTTCGTCCTAACCTCCCTGAAGAGTCCAACGAGACGATCGCCTATCGACTATCATCGATGGTCCAAACCTGATCGATACGATGACGATGCGTTACCGGTTCAGTCGCCTCGTCGTGCTCGCACGAAACCGGAGATTGATCTAATAGACCCAGAGATCAGAAGATCTAGGAGATGCAATCGCTGTGGAAGTGTGGCCAACCGGAAGGACGAGTTGCCGAAGGATGGCTACCGATTTGATGATCGGAATCCTACCAAAGGACCTATCGGTAAATTAGAAGGTTAGAAGGTTAGAAAGTTAGAAGGTCACAAGGCTAAAAGGTTAGAAGGTTAGAAAGTTGGAAGATTGGAAGGTTAGAAGGTTAGAAGGTTAGAAGATTAGAAGGTTGGAAGGTTAGAAGGTTAGAAGGTCAGAAGGTTAAAAGGTTAGAAGGTTAGAAAATTAAAAGGTTAAAAGGTTAGAAGGTTACATTCACATCTTCATTAAAGGAAGAATACATTAAGTTTCAGCATTCAGTGTTCTCTTCATTAAAAAAGATCAATTAAAATTGAAGTCATTCAGATTTGAGTGATGTGCGATTTTAAAATTCATGATTGTTACTCAATTATGAAACTTGACTTACAACGTCAATGTTAAATTTGTCAAATTGCACTTAAGTGTCAAATACTTCAAATGTATCACTAAATGGGAAATGCATGAATCAAACGTCCTATAAGATTTAGCTAAATATTGCCACGAGTAATAACCGAGTATCGTCATGACACAGTATTGCCACAAATTATCATTAATTTATTAACTTGATGATTTCCCGCGTTTTCCAGGCGACGAGGCGGAAAGTCACGAGCCAGGTTGCAGCCTGCGTCACAACCCGAAGGACTTCGACCTCTCCCTCTACTCAAAACCGCGTAAACCGCGGGACACGAAGTCGCCGATGGCCTACGAGGTTCCCGAGCACATGGACAAGTTCTGCGACTACTCTCGCAGATACCAGCGAAAAGAGAGCTACCCTGAGAAGATGAAGTGCATGCTGCACGGAACCGCGCGAGTACCCCCTCGCTACGTCGAGCAATAAACACTGAAGATTCCGGTGGCAGTAAATTTTCGTCCTCGTTTCGTGTCGTCTTCGAATTAGCCAGCCCCGAGAGACTTCTAAAATTCAAGATGTGATTTCGCTGTTGATCGTTTCCCTCCTACCGGTTCTGTAATATATATTTTTGTAACTGTCCTCGAGCCGTGTAGACGTCACGCTGGTAGAACAGATTGTACATAAAAAATGATTTAGAACCTGTCCCTTCGCTTCTCGTCTTCGATGTGACGATCGTCGATTCTAAGGAACTGTTAACCCGCACCAAATTGTATATAAGTGATCACACTGGATATGATTCTGCGCACACGTGTACGTGTACATGTGAGAATAAACCATCGAATCTGTACACATGTGGACTGCGATCTGTTACAACCTTTGCTCCCGATCCTTCGTTGGATGTAAATAAAAATATTCGAATTTGTTTGCAGAGTTTTATTTGGGGGAGTTGTGATTATGGAGAGGGGAAGATTAGAGGGTAATTAAATTTCTGTGAGGGAGATTTTTGAAAATTAATTTCTGTAATGGTCTTTTAGGGTTATTTTAACTGGAGATGTGGGGAATGGGTGGTTTTACTATAGGTTAGGTTCTCCTTAGAATGATTTGGAATATTTATGGAATTTACGTCGATCTTGGATCTCGGGGATTTTTCTGAAATCTACCTAGAACCTTACTGGGTCCTCCATGTGGAAATTTACAATTTTACCTAGAATTAATTTTCCTAGAATTTTCCTAAAACCTTTCTGTGATCTAGACTCAATTTAGAACCTCTATAGTTCCTCCACATCTTCTATAGTACTACCTGGAATCACTTTGAAATTTCCCTAAGATTTGCTTAAAGTCTTTCTATAATCTCCCTAGATCTCCCTAGATTTACTTAACAGTTCCATGCAATTTTGCTAGGATTTATGGACTTCTATATAATTTTTCTAGGATCTATGAATCTCCCTAGAATCTACCATGAAATCTCCGGCGAATCACTTCCTAAAATTTCCCTAAAACTTCCATGAAATCTCCTTAGGGTCTACCTGGATCCTCTGTAGGACTTTCCTAGAATTTATTTAGAATTTTTTAATTTCCCTAGAGTCTACATTGAATATCGAATTTTCATGGAATTTTCTTGAAATCTTCATAAAATTTCCCTAGAATCTACTTAGAATTTTACTGAAATTTCCCTAGAACCTTTTTGGAACTTCAGCAAAATCCCCTAGAAACTATTGACACCCGAATGAAATTTCCTTACAATCTGCTTAGAACCTAACTCGAATTTCCCTAGAATCTTCTTAGAACCTCACTGAATTTTCCCTAGAATCTGCTTAGAACCTCACTGAATTTTCCCTAGAATCTTCTTAGAACCTCATTGAAATTTCCCTAGAATCTTCCTAGATCTTCAATAAAATCTTCCTAGAGTCCGTTTGAAACTTCAAGGAAATCCCTAGAATCTTCTTGGAACCTAAATGAAACTTCCTAGAATCTGTCTAGAGCTACCATCGAACTGCAACAATATCCCCTAGATACTGGAACCTTAATGAAATCTCCCCAGAATCAATCTCCCTAGAACTCCCCTAAAACTCCTAAAACTCCCTCCCTATAACTCCCTTTAAGATTAAGTTAAAGCGATAAAAATAACCTTTTTCATAACGAGTTTATTTTTTATCCTTCAAAAATATAAAAAGTAATCGTGCGACCACGAAAATTGTCATTCAAGAGTAAAACGAAGACACCGTTTATTTTCTCCAGATACGCAATTGACACTAATTAATTAATGTCTTACGCTCTTTCCAGGATTTTATTTGCCTGGCCACGAGCCCAGGAATGGGGGTAGCTTTTTGTGCGACCACAAAGGCACCGGCTTTCGTCGGAGCTTTTGTTTAAATATTAATAACGACCAGAAACTCTGTCGTTCTCTCGTCGAGTCGGAAGGCAACGCTTTGTTCAATTAAACTTAATATCTTTATTATATCGCCGCGTCGAAAGCGGATATTATTTATTGCGGTCGAAGTTGACGGCCTACCGAAAGTTACATAAAGATGTTTTAAGGTTTAAGGTGGTCGTTTGTATTTTGAGGTTAATCTGCATTAACTCTATATTTAACTCTATGTTAATTCTACATTTTACTCTACGTTAACTCTTTTCATGTTCACTTTTTATTTTTCTTCTCTGGTGAGGGTTATTCATTTTGCTGCTTGATATCTGGGCGTTCGATAAGTGATCGGTGGTCACTTGCAGGTTAGTTACTGGTTGATTTGTTATATATCTATGTTTAGAATTTTTTATTGGTTTCGAGTGAAGTATTAAACAATTTTGAGTATTGATTATTTGTAGTATTAGGTTTTGAACTTTTAAGATTGTCATTTTTAGGTTATAATAGCTAGCTTAATAGTTAGGTTATATAACAGTGATTTTATATGTTGGTATGTTTTAGTTTTCTGTATTTCTAAATTTCTGCCTTTTCGGACTTCCGTATATCTAAATTTCCACTTTTCCAAATTTCTCTGATACAAATTCCAAATTTTCTTAATTTTGTGTGTCATAAGTTCCTACTTTCTCAAATTCCTATATTTCCAAATTTCAATTTTCCCTAATTTCTATAACCCCAAGTTTCCACCTTCTTCTCAATTTTTATAACCCCAAGTTTCTACTTTCCCTAATTTCTACAACCCCAATTTTTTACTTCCCAAAAATTCTCACACCCCCAATTTCTAGATCCCCAAATTTTTACATCCCCTATTTTCCACATACCAGTTCCCAAATTATCCTATCAAAACTCTAATTTCAAAATAACAATTGCACTAAACAAAAACTACAAAATCTCTATACAGTCAGTGTAAAAAGTATTCGTACAGCAATTAATTTCAACAAAAATGTTGTGAAACGTCATTTATTAACAAAATTTTAACAAATAAAAAATACATACATATTCTTAGATGTCTATGTATTCTATGTAAGAATGTGTATGTATTTTCTATTTGTTCAAATTTTGTTAATAAATGACGTTTCACAACATTTTCGTTGAAATTAATTACTGTACGAATACTTTTTACACTGACTGTATATAACTACGCATAACTATAAATCAAAATAAGTGTCCATTAAAAAAGTAACCTCACCCATTCCACCTATAACACAAAACACTAATTAACAATTAATTCACCACCACAAATACCGCCCCAGTACAACAACAAGGTAGTTAAATCTTGTATACCAAATTCAGTAAAATCGAATTCTATTTATTCGAACATCGAACGAAAACTGCAGCGGTCGAACTATCCACGTAAAAATCTGACGCGGTTGACGTTGGTAACTAATATTCGCTCGTTACGCGCAGCCCTTTTGTCGCGGTGATAAATTAGCCGTCGACCCATGTCAAAAGGCTACAAAGAAAGCAAAGCTTCGATGGAGAATCGTACGGACTTCGCTATCCAACGAAAGCATCCAGGATATCGATCCGCAAACGATGCTTCTCGTCGTTCTAATCCGAGGCCTCGTTCGACGTTGCCTCCATTACACCTAATCGCGTTAATAGAGTCGTTGTTTACGTAAATGCCGTCTACGATTCCTTGTCAAGTAATAGACACGCAAACTGTGACGGTATTGCGGTGAATTGCTAATTAATTTCATCAGATGTAATCCTTACAAAGAAAATTTGTGTTTACTGGTCGTAACTGTTTAATTATATACACAACAAGTCTACTATAATTCATATTAGATATATTTTATTATTGAAGGTTAGTTATTAAAGTATGTTAAACTTTGAAGAAGTTATTCTTCAAGAAAATGTTTGTGTAGAATTATTTCTTGAAGTCCTTTCTGATGTTCATAAGTGTTCATAACCTATTTGTTTAGGAGTATTTTTCTTTTTTAAAAAAATTGTGTAGGTATTCAAAACGACTTTGTAGAGCAAATAACACTTTTTGTTTATAATAAATTATTACAAACTTTATGTACTCATATGAATACACTAGCACTTCATGTGCTCATAGGACTTCATGTACTCATGTGCTCACATGTGAGCATCTCATGTGTTATGAAAGTCAATGTATGCAGTAATGTACTGCAGTGTACCCTGGGGAAAAATAGATTAACCTACAATTTTCTTGTGAAATATAGGTTAAGTCAATCATAAAAAAATTGAGTCATTTACTAAAAAAAAAAATTAAGTTGAAAGAATTTTTAAAAGGCAAAAATCTTTAAATCAAAATGTTTGTAAAAATTGAGAAAGTCAATGGATGCATTTTACTCATGGTACTCAATGTATGTTTTCATGGTACTCAATGTGTATTTTACTTAATCAAAATATTTGTGAAAATTGAGAAAGTCAATGAGTGCATTGTACTCATGGTACTCAATGTATGTTTTCATGGTACTCAATGTGTATTTTACTCAATCAAAATATTTATAAAAATTAAAAAAGTCAATGAATGCATTGTACTCATGGTACTCAACATACACACCGTGGTAAAATAGGTTAACCTACAATTTTCTTGTAAAATATAGCTTAACAAATCAACCACAAGCAAATTTAGTCATTCATTAAAAAAAAAAATTAAGTTGAAAATATTTTTAAAAGACTAAAGTATCTTCAAATCAAAAAGTTTGTAAAACTTGAGAGCAACTGAAAAAAATATAAAAACATAATTGTTCTATGTAACTGATACGTAAAGCTACTATACAACAGTAAGAACTAATAGCCATTACAGTAATGTAGTAATAAATGAATATAAAAGTAAAGAAAGGAAATAGGATTAAGAGATCTGAAGAACCGTGGAAAGAAATACACCACGAAGGCCGTTGGGTCCATTTTCCGCGGAAGGGTCGAAGAAATCAGTTCGGATGAAATTCGTAGCAGAAAGAGCGGAGGTGATAAGCCTCGATATCTCGAGCTACACCCCCACAGCGGGGGATGTAAGCTCCGCCTATCCCTGGGTTACACCGGGACTTCCAAGGACCCCCGTGGAACCCCCCACCCTCGACGAGGGGATAACCCAACCCCCTGTTCCATCGTCGTTGGCATCCGCGGCATTCCAATTAGCTCGCGAATCAAAAGAGCCCCACTGCCTTTGTGGGGTCTCATCCTACCCCAGTAAACTGTCTCCTTCCCTCTTCCACCCCCTCGATTCTCTTTCCTTTCTCGTTCGCTCGTTTATCTTTCTTCGTTCCACCTACCTTTCGACTCTGCTTACTGATGGAATTTCTCTTTCTTTCCTTCTTGCATGCTCTCTATGGACATTTTTTATTTTACAGTAAACCAACGTATGACGTATTTTTGCTATTTCGTTCAATACTTTTTTTCTGCGAGTTCGCAGAATATTTAGGTTATTGGGTATTTTAGATATTTTTTAGGTTATTTAGATATTTGGGTTTTTGGTAATGTACTGGTTTCTGCATTTTTAACTAATAAGTTTTGACACCCTTGGAATATTCAGGCTCTTCAAGCTTCTTTGTTTCATATAAAAATAAACATCTCGTGAAAGTTTGCTTAAAATTTTAGAGAAAATAGCGAAATAAATTTGGACTACATCAATGTGTACCTACTATGAATTACAACCCCATCGTTCTACGTGGAAGAAAAAGTTTCAAAAAATATATCGAAATAAATACGTATGATAATATGTACATAATATAGTCTCCATTAATGTATACCCACATTTATACCATCAAAAACAACCCCATAACGATAATACATCATTAAACATATAAGAATAAACTTAATTCCTCAAAACGATATTGATACTCTAAATCCTTGAACTTTCTCTACAAAATAAAAATGACAAAACCTAACAAAGAATTTTCCACTTGAAACCTAATACTCGAAGTCGGTGAAACGAATATGGCAGATCGATGCTCCTTCGTCCGCCATTTTAAAAACGCGTTTAATAACGCGTACGCTTTGACATAATTTTCACGTCGTTACATCGATCTCGAGTTTCAATCGTCCAGGCTCGAGGACGTTCCGGCAATTAGCGAAAAAATGCCGTGTAATAATTCCGTTGTACGGTTGATGAAAACCGAGCGATGCCGTTCGTTGAAATCCTTGGCGGGCACGGATTTTAATCTCGGATCCATCCGCGGTTCGCGAGCATCGTCGAAAAAAATAACGACTACGAATACAAAAAAAAAAAAAAAAAAACGAGGAGGAAAAAGAGCAGAGAACCGTTGGATTTATGGAAATCGCGAGGGGTTGGGGTCTGGCCAGAGGGTGGAGCACACGCACGCGCCACACGGAGACGATTTTAATATTCGCGAATGATAAACAAAGTGGTATCTAACGAAGTGGATAGAGGCGCGCCGTAATAAAATTTGTGTTGCCGCTTCGTCGCGGCCGGAAACGTCACGAGCGGTTTCCTCCGATTTCAATTAGCCCCAGCGACCATACCCTTTCTCTCTGCTGTGTACAGGGTGCTCCATTTACGTCTTCGATATTGTTTGTTGTATTGGTGGTCAATTTTGGGAGCTTTTTTTGAGAGGTGGTAGGTTTGGATGAGGGAGTTGGGGGATGAGGATTTTGGGGGTGGGGATTTGGGGATGTAAGGATTTGGGAGTGTAGGAATTTGGGGATCTGTGGGTAAAAAAAAAAAAAAAAAAAAAAAACGAGGAGGAAAAAGAGCAGAGAACCGTTGGATTTATGGAAATCGCGAGGGGTTGGGGTCTGGCCAGAGGGTGGAGCACACGCACGCGCCACACGGAGACGATTTTAATATTCGCGAATGATAAACAAAGTGGTATCTAACGAAGTGGATAGAGGCGCGCCGTAATAAAATTTGTGTTGCCGCTTCGTCGCGGCCGGAAACGTCACGAGCGGTTTCCTCCGATTTCAATTAGCCCCAGCGACCATACCCTTTCTCTCTGCTGTGTACAGGGTGCTCCATTTACGTCTTCGATATTGTTTGTTGTATTGGTGGTCAATTTTGGGAGCTTTTTTTGAGAGGTGGTAGGTTTGGATGAGGGAGTTGGGGGATGAGGATTTTGGGGGTGGGGATTTGGGGATGTAAGGATTTGGGAGTGTAGGAATTTGGGGATCTGTGGGTTTGGGAATGTGAGGATTTAAGGATGTAACATTTTGGGGATATGTGAGATTTGGAATATGTGGCGTTTGACATATGTGGGACTTGAGATGTGTGGGATTTGGGATGTGTGGGATTTGGAATATATGGCATTTGAGGATAAGTGGAGTTGGGATTATGTAGATTTGGGGATATGTGGATTCGAGGATGTGTGAATTTGGGTATATGAGGATTTGGGAGTGCAAGAATTTGGGGATGGGGATTTGGGAGTGTAAGAATTTGGAGATGTAAGATTTTGGGGATATGTGAGATTTGGAATATGTGGCATTTGACATATGTGGGATTTGGGATGTGTAGGATTTGGGATGTGTGGGATTTGGGATGTGTGGGATTTGGGATATGTAGGATTTGGGGTGTGTGGGATTTGGGATGTGTGGGATTTGGAATGTGTGGAATTTGACATATGTGGAATTGGGAATGTGTGGGATTTGGGATGTGTGGAATTTGGGATGTGTGGGATTTGGGATGTGTGGGATTTGGGATGTGTGGGTTTTGGGATGTGTGAGATTTGGGTTATGTGAGATTTGGAATATGTAGGACTTGGGGATATGTGGAGTTGGGACTATGTGGATTTGGGGTTGTGTGGATTCGGGGATGTGTGGATTTGGGAATATGAGGATTTGGGAGTGCAAGAATTTGGGGATGTGAGGATTTGGGAGTGTGAGAATTTCGGGATATGTGGATTTGGGGATATGTGGATTTGGGGATATGTGGATTTGGACGTGTAAAAATTTACTAATGAAGGGATTTGGAGATGTGAGAACTTGGGAATGTACAGATTTATCAACAGCATAGTTTGCACGAAAATTTGTCGATTTAGGAACTTGTGAATTTGCAAGTTCAATCCATCAGTTTTAAGATCAAAATTGTGAAAACCTGAAAACTGTCCAAAATATAAAAACAATGAAACTCCAAAACTTACACATTAACATCAGTAAATTTTTCAAATTAACAGTACAAAACCTTGAAAATTCCTAAATTCAAAAATTCAGAATCTTGCAAACTAAAAATGTTCCCAAACTTGAAAACCTGTCGGAAAAATGAAAAAGTCCCAAAATCTTGTGTAATTAAAGAACCTTTAAAAAATGAAGCGAGTAAGCCACGAATAATTGCATCAATGCGTAGAAGGCCGCAATGGCGAAATACGTCGGCAGGATCAAAGAACATTCCTGTGCTCGAACATGCGAACCACCCGAGTTAGATTCATATCGGATCATAACCTCGCAGCGGAATCGTCAAAGCCAATAGATTTTCTCTGAGCGATCTTCTTTCTGAATAAATAAGATAAATACGTGAATATATTTTGCCTTAAATCTATTTCTGATATCAACAACCCCTTTTAACTTTAGCAAAATTTATGTTGGATAAATTGAATATTATATTGGAATCGTTAATAGATTTTCTTTAAAAGATCTTTCTGAATAAGTAAGACATTGTATGTTGTAAATTAAAATTGTTAGATGTAGTTCTAAGATTAATAACCCCTTTCAACTTTAGCAAAATTCATGTTGGATGAATTGAACCTTGTAATGAAATCTTTAATAGATTTTCTTTAAAAGATCTTTCTGAATAAATAAGACATTGTGTGTTGTAAGTTAAAATTGTTAGAAGTAGTTCTAAGATCAGCAACCCTTTTGAAGTAAAATTTAATAAGTATAAAATAGGTTGAAAGAGATGGAAGCATGTAATGTCAAAGGGGGAGGAGAAAATCAGGGATGTGTAAGATTGAGAAGAGTAATTTCTGTATTACAAATTTAATTTTTTTTTAATTTTGAGAATCACAAGTTCCTACTTGTACAAATTGCTATATTTCCAAATTTGTAATTTTTCAAGTTTCTTTTCTTTCAAATTCTTACATCTCAAGTTTGTACATTTCAAATTTCTACTTTTCCTAACTTCCATAACCTCAAATTTCTACATCTCAAGTTTCTACCTTCCCTAATTTCCATAACCTCAAATTTCTACAACTTCAAATTTCTACTTTCCCTAATTTCTATAACCTCAAATTTCTACAACTTCAAGTTTTTACCTTCCCTAATTTCCATAACCTCAAATTTCTACAATTTCAAGTTTCTACCTTCCCTAATTTCCATAACCTCAAATTTCTACAACTTCAAGTTTCTACCTTCTCTAATTTCTATAACCCCAAATTACTTCCCCAAAATTCTTACACCCCCAATTTCTACATCCACAAATTTTTACATCCCCTAATTTCTACGTCACAAATTTCCACCTCCACAGATTTCAAAGACCCAAACTTCTACATCTCTAAATGTCCCAAGTTTCTCTAAATATCTCAAGTTTCTATATCCTAAACACATCCCCGTTTAATTATTCCTTAATTATCCTTCTTTAATTGTCCCAAATGACTACATCCTCTAATATCCTCTTCCTACACCCTCAAATCTCCACATGCCTCTCCACATCCTAAATTCCCAAATCATCCCAAAAATCCATAAATCTCTAGTCAATAAATTTTCTCCAAACAATCCTTCTAAATATCCTCCATCAAAACTTCCAATATCAGCAAATTTTACCTTTCGAGGTAAAATTTAATAAGAAGCAAACCGCGTTAAAGAGATAAAGAAGCATCGGTAATGTCAAAGAGGGAGTAGAAAATCAGTGAAATATAAGATTCAGAAGAGGCAATCCACCCCTTGCCGGGGGTCCAATTAACGTTGTAGATGCGATAACAAGTGGTAGCCGTTTAATTTATCGTACGACGAAGCGACGGATTGCAATATTCTTCCGAGATTCGTTGTACGCGTCACCGAACAGCATGACCGATGCTCCCGTTATTAAGGGACGAGAAGCATACAAATATTTTCGTCACGATTAGTCGTGCACGGGTCCGGCACGTCCGACTGCACCTGCGTCTCTGAAACCGACACCATACATCATAACTTCGATCATCGGGGTCGCTGGTTGCTGCACGAGGAGCTTCAATAACGATGCAATCTCATTCAGGTACATCTCGTTCGGACGTTGGGTATAAACGGACGGGTGGTACAATTGTTTTTTGGAAATTTAGGAAGTTTAGAAGTTTTTGAGGTATTCTGGTGTTTTTGAGGTGTTCTGGTGTCTTGGAGTTGTTTTGGGGTTTTTAGGCTATTCTGGGGTTTTTAGTTTTTTTATTTTAATTGATGGAGTTGAAGTTTATTCTTATGGGTTGATGCTTGATATAGGAGAAAATTTAGTAATAATTCAATGTCAGGTACATATAGTTTTAGAGATGAAGGAATGGAATGGTATAGTTGAGGTTATGAAACAATTGAAGTATATTTTGATAGATCAAGGTTGATACTTGTATGAGAAAATTTAAGAACGCCATTTTGGGAATAGAGAAGTAGGTTGGTACATTTGAGGTTATGGAACAACTGAAGTATTATATATTTTAGTAGATCAAGGTTGTTAATTCTATGAGAAAATTCAAGAACATTATTTTGAGAATAAAGAAGTGGGTTGGTAGATTGCTTTACAAATATGTTTTTAGGTTATGGAACAAGGATTAATAATTTTGATAACGTATGAGATAACTTGTTTTATTATTCAAGCTTGCAAAATTATTAAAATGTTACAATGTTCCTAAGTCTCCAGTTTCAAAGGGTTTCTAAAGTTCTATGGTTCTCAAATTTTGTAGTCTGCAAGTTTCAAGTTCCAACATCTCTCAATTCAAAAATTCTAAAATTTCAAAGTTGTAACATCCCTAAGTACTAATGTGTAAAACCTCAGTGTCTCAAAATCTCAAAATCTCAAAATCCCAAAATTGCACGAATCCAATATCTCACAATACCAAGATCTTATATCCCCAAAATCTCACAATCCCAAACTTCTAAATCTTCAAAATTATAATATCCCGTAATCCCAAAGCGTAAAATCTCAAAATCTCAAAACTTCATATCCCAAAATCTCAAAATTCCAAAACTTCATATGTCAAAATCTCAAAATGCCAAAACCTCATATTTCAAAATCTCAAAATCCTAAAACTTCACATTCCAAAATCTCAAAATCCCAAAACTTCACATCCCAAAATCTCAAAATCCCAAAACTTCACATCCCAAAATCTCAAAATCCCAAAACATCACATCACAAAATCTCAAAATTTCAAAACTTCATATGTAAAAATCTCAAAATACCAAAACCTCATCTTCCAAAATCTCAAAATCTCCCAACTCCAACACATCTCCCATCTCCACATCCCGATGTTCCACATCTTCAAAACTCCAAACTTCTAAAATCCCAGAGTCCAAATTAAAAATAACCCATCCACCTTCCAGCCCTCCAACCCTCTCCCTTCACCTCGACTTTCTCCAACAAAAACCCACCTCGACTTTCCCCTGCAAAAACCCACCTACAAACTCGCCTTGTCCTAAACTCAACGTCGGCTCATACCCGTCGCTAATCGCAACCGCGAATATACATGTCGTAAAAAGCATAACCGCTTTGCAGCAGCCGAGTAGAAAGGGGATGTAAGCGGAGGGGTTGCGTACAGCTCGCATTCATAACATCAGACGGGGTAATAAAAGTCAGCGCACCCTGCCGCTCTTTCCGCTTCGACCCCACCACCTTCGACTGGAGAACCGGAGGGATCCTGAAGGCACGTAGGTGAATCAAAAAGCGACCAGGGAAAAACGACGCGGGCCATATTGTTCTGTTGCGATGCTACGTCCTTTGCTTACAAATTTTTCCACGGAAATACACGTGTACCCTTCTCTCTGTAATTAACGATAACGATGAGCTTACGCACATGGCTGAAAGGGTTGCTACGATTGAATTAAGATAAACTGATGACCCTGCTTGAATAAGCTCTCATTCAATATTATTCTCTTTGTTTCTGCATGTGGAGGATGTTACTACATTTTTCTTTATCTCATTTTTTATTTTTTTTTCTTGGTAAATTATATTTGATTATTTATGTACTGCTTTAACGTTTAAGTACTTTAATTTTTTCTTAAAATATTGACAAAGTGAATGTGAGATTTATTGAGTTGCTTAGGCACTCTTTTTCTGTGGATATGGAGAATAACTGCTTGGTGAGGTTAGGTTGGGATGTAGTGAGGTTAGGTTAAGTTAGGATGTAGTGAGGTTAGGTTAAGTTGGAATGTGGTGAGGTTAAGTTAGGAACTTCTCTTAGTCTCTTTATTTCCTCTCATTTGTCAAACTACCTAACAATTTCTTTTCTCCTTAATGATTTAATCATACTAACCTTGTACTGCTGGCTACCTATGATCTACAGTCACTCAAACATCAAGCAAACATTAAACCACTTTTGTGAATTTTTATTTACCTTCTACTTCATCATAAAATCAAAAATGTCCTCAAAATATTATTTTTCTACCTAAACCATTCGAACCTATCCCTAAGAGATTCGTTAATGTAATCATACTCAAAGTTTGTACACTCATAAATCCATCAATCGTCATTAAACACGAGGAATTTCACTTTATAAATCGACGATACAACCTTGAACGGATCAAACGAAATACACGTTGATCGACGCGTTAACGAGTCAAGTTAAGCATCAGGAATTCCGCGTTGGATTCATTAAAACTCTCTGTCCTCGAGGGTGATCCCCGATCGAAGATCACAATAAAACACGTAACCGTGGCCGATTTAAAGGGAAGAACGATCCTATCGTCGGTCACTTTGTCCCCGTGATCCCCCATGTTGTAAACAACTCGTTCCCCTCTGCGATAGGGGTCAAGTGTTTCCAGCCACTTGAACACGTCGGCATCAAAGGGGGATGCCGTCGAAAGAATCGCAAGTATTTCATTTCGGGACAGATTAGACGTATTAGTGACCGACGACACGCTATTTAGACCTGCGACTGCATTCCGCAGGGGTTGCGACGGGGGAATATTATTTTTCCGAAATCGTGTATTTCATGCGGCCTTTTATACACCCTCTCTTTTATGGTCGGTGGACGAATTTGTGGTTGTAAGTTAGGGTGTATGGGTGAGCGGAGGAAATTTTGTAATAAAATAAGATCGCGTTTAATATTCTGAGGGTCTATTTTTGATGTTCTAGGATTTGAGGGGTCTGTATTGTTAAGGTTTTATGTTCCAAGATAATATCTTGATGTTCCGTGGTCTTGAAGTACTGTGTTCTCAAGGTTTCATATTTACAAAATGGCGTACGCTTGAAATTCTTTATTTTAAGGTATAAATCTCTCAATGTTCCATATTTCCAAAGTTCTGAGCTCTCAAGGTCCCATATTCTCAAGGTTCCATATTTCCAAAGTTCTGAGCTCTCAAGGTCCCATATTCTCAAGGTTCCAAGCTCTCAAGGTTCCAAATTTTCAACGCCCCAAGCTCTCAAAGTCCCAAACTCTCAAGGTTCCATATTTCCAAAG
>NW_003797177.1:4640192-4683328 GCF_000220905.1 Megachile rotundata | reverse complement strand
CCCAAGCTCCCAAAGTCCCAAACTCTCAAGGTTCCATATTTCCAAAGATCTGAGCTTTCAAGGTTCCAAGCTCTCAAGGTCCATAACCTCAAAATTTCACATTCTCAAGGTTCCATAATCCTAAAGTTCTAAATCCTCAAAATCCCAAGCTCTCAAGGTTCCAAATTCTCGACGTCCCAAGCACCCAAAGTCCCAAACTCTCAAGGTTCCATATTTCCAAAGTTCTGAACTTTCAAGGTCCAATATTCTCAAGGTTCCAAGCTCTCAAGGTTCATAACACTTAAAATTTCACATTCTCAAGGTTCCATAATCCTAGAGTCCTAAATCCCCAAAATCCCAAGCTCTCAAGGTTCCAAATTCTCGACGTCCCAAGCACCCAAAGTCCCAAACTCTCAAGGTTCCATATTTCCAAAGTTCTGAACTTTCAAGGTCCAATATTCTCAAGGTTCCAAGCTCTCAAGGTTCATAACACATAAAATTTCACATTCTCAAGGTTCCATAATCCTAGAATCCTAAATCCCCAAAATCCGAAGCTCTCAAGGTTCCAAATTCTCAACAACCCAATCACCTCAAGTCCCAAACTCTCAAGGTTCCATATTTCCAAAGTTCTGACCTCTCAAGGTTCATAATCTCAAAATTTCACATTCTCAAGGTTCCATAATCCTAAAGTCCTAAATCCCCAAAATCCCAAGCTCTCAAGGTTCCAAATTCTCAACGTTCCAAGTACCCAAAGTCCCAAACTCTCAAGGTTCCATATTTCTAAAGTTCTGACCTCTCAAGGTCGCATATTCTCACGGTTCCGACTTTCCAAAGTCCCCAATCTTCTGAAATTCCCAAGTTCTCAAAATCCCACTCTGAAGTCCCAAAATACCCTCAAAATCCCACACTCTGAAGTCTCCAAATTCCCAAAATCCTCCTAACTCTCCAAATTCCGAAAGATGCCCCAAAAACTCGCATACCTTCAACCAACTTTCGCCAAAAGCTGTCCTCCCTTACCAATTACAATAAAAACGCGTAGACACAATGGAATTTGACGCTCGATCACGATTAATTTTATCGTCGAATAGTTTCTCTTTGTAATATCCCCTATTTAAAGTAGAAAATCAAAGTTGATTTAATATCACTCTTGTAAATTGTAACAGAATGGCGTTAATTCCGATTGAAATTGGGAAATATACGGGAACCATATTGAAATCGATGCAAAATGTTCCATTGTCATGCACGATTATTAATACCGGCATCGTGTTCGTTAATTAAGTACCCCTTTGAACTCGCGATATATCTTTATCTGCGAGCAAACCTTTCGTTCCGGACAAAGGGATTAAGCCGAAAATCGGATGAGGCCGAGTTCGAGTAACGGATGTAACAGGCTGAAGGATATCAAACTCTGATAATGAACGATTCCTTTGATGAATAGAAAACAGCTACACCTGTAAACTGTAACGATGGTTAATTAACAATCGGAGTTGGAATACTTCGTTTTTTTGCTTCATGTTTGTTTTAGCTAACGAATTTTTTACTGAAAGGCAGAGCTCTAACGAACATTTTTAATTGCTTGTTATATTTGTGTATTATTTTTTATTATTGGTTAAGGTGATTATATTGTGGAAGTACTGTCAATATTTTTATAGTGAATATTGATCATTTTCATGCATTAAAAAAATGTATTTAAAATGTAGTATTACGTCATGCATTAAAAATTGTATTTTTTTTTAAATTGAATTTAAAAAAAAAATTTATAAGCATCCAATTTTTTAAATATTTAATTCCATTTTGAATTTATTACTAAATATTTTTAATTTATATACGATTTTTTATTTTTACTCTTTCTATATTTATTGTAATAAAAAAATTTTAACAATTGTTTTGATTAAAATGTGTTCTCCAAGTGATTCAAATCAGCGCCATCTTCCTCTCCCGCGCGTGGATCTGACGGTTGCAGCAGCATCCCGGTGAGTCCTTTTTTGTATTAAAAAAGCAGGAAAAAACACAAAAATAGCGAAGTACAAAATGGACATGTATTTCGATTATTTCGTGAGTTACAAAAAGTTTACATTCATGGCAATTCCGTTAAATTATCTCGTGTATAAATATAATGTATATTGCTACCATAAGCAACGGTTTGCTAAAATATAAATTTACGATATTTTCTGAAATTTTTAGGAGATTTTCTAATAAAATTGTTTTTTGTAAATATTTTATAATGATTTTTTGTTAAATGATTTTTGCAACAATTGGATCAAGCTTATGCTACTAATATGCATGTATAAATTATTAATAAGCTTCAAGTATCATTTGATGTCTTGCACGCATTTTTTTATCACTAATTGTGATTATACTTTCGACTAGAAGCATAAGAATGTTAACAATTAATGAAGAATGTTAAAAAATATACGAGAAATGTGTTTAGTATTATAAAAGTACATTTGCCAGTTATACTGTTTAATTTACTAAATTAATTGGCAGCATCCTGCAAATATTTCCTATATCAAATTAATTATTCTCATAAACATTAGAGAAACTTTTAATGATAGACTTTTCGATGAAAATAATTAGAAGTTTGTGTTATAAACATTTTTTGTTTAATAAAATATTTATTTTTTTCTTTCGATAAAATGTTTACTTATAATGCGATAATTGATCGTATAACATAAAAATATAAATTATAGTTTAAATGACTAAGTCTATTCGTCATTCATAAAAAGTTTTGGTAAAAAAAGTCTGTTATTATAAGTTTCCGCAATTGTTTCATGGTAATACGTATAAATTACTATTTGATTGGAAAATCACAGCTCTCTTAACTGCTAGATACATAAATAGACATTTAACTTTGATATATTTAGGCTGTATATCGTGCATTGTAATGCAAAATATAGACACAGCTTGAAATTGCGTTTCATATAAGTTATTATATGTAATTGGAAATAATACTTATCTACGTAATTATTAAAGCAGTAGTCACATAAAAAATTAGTGTCATGATTTTAATATTGACATTTTTACTTAACCTCGTTAAGTTCTGCACATGTTACATGAATTTTAGTCAAAAGCATATAAAAACTATGGTCAATGAAACCTTTATCATATGAAATAATAGTTTTATTTCATCAATTATCGAAAGAAGTCTTCTTGCAATTAATTGTCTTTTATTTTATTTAAAGGACTAGTTGTAATTATTCTTAGTTAATACTCTAGTCTTTCTTTATATACTGATATAGCATTCAATTAAATTACCTAAGATATTCTGTATATCAGCAGACAAAAATACTCTATTGCTATGAAATATGGGTAAATATAAATATAATGTATATGTATATTATAAAAAGTATATGCTGGTAATGTGAAAGTTCAATATTTCTGTCAATGATCTTTGGTAACTTTTAAATAGCAGCAAATTCAGTCATTTTACCAGCGTGGTGATATTGATGGTACGCTTTGTTGGTTCATTAATGAAGGTCCACTGCATAATAATGTAGAAAGTTTTATAATAAGAATACTAAAGTAACATAATTAGTTTTAAGCAGTTTTTACTTACCTCCAAGCAATAAGAGGAGCAAGTCTTTCTGTTAATCTTTGGTAGTTTCTCTCTAATTCTCGCTGATAGTCTCTTTGATCTGGCCCAATTAAATTTTTGTTTCTTCTCAAAGCATCCAGACATTTCTTTGAGAAATCCTTGAAACATAAGCGCAATTTGTGCTGCAACCTTGTGGGTTGTGCATTTTGTTCCCTTAATCCAGAAAGGAATACTACTGCAACCTCTGCTGGCCCTTGGTTCACTGTTGTTCCAATGCAACCTTGTAGAACCATTTGCAATATTTTTGCATCGGGTGGTTCTTGTGCTGTAGCAGCAGCAACCTAGAAAAATTCAAGCAATTAAAATAAAAGTATCAAGATGAAGTTTGTTTATTTCCAAGTTACTCTTACTTCTGCAGTCTTCTTTTGTATATCTTCAATAGCAACCTCAATTGGACTTAGAACTATTTGCTTTCTGGCAACTACCCGGATTCTTGTTTTCAGATAAGGGAAATGTGTGGCCACTGTTAATATTGTTTTACGTTTGCATTGCTCCCTTAACTCTCCATGTGCTTTACCACCAGGTGTAAAAGGTGTTGCATACACAAATCGCTCTAGACAAAATTAAAAATAGTAATAGAAATGCATAAAATATTTTAACATTGTTTACTAAAATTGTTACTCACTGATATTAAAATTCCTATGAAAAATAGTAGGCCTATGCCTGAGTTCATGTGGCTCAAAATAAGGTTCAACATAAGTAATTTGAACATAGGCTTTATCTGGTTCCAATTTACTAGGGTCTACTGGGTTCGAATCTTTTATTATCACAATGTTCTCAGCGCCAAATCTTTCAGCATAGAAATTCTCAAGTCTCGAAAATATTTCTGGTAGCTTGGTTAAAGTAGGTTCTTTGTAAACAAATTCCTCGCCAGCAAGATCTCCAAATCGTCCGCCATAAAAACCCACTCTGAAATACGTACCAAATACCCGTTTTCCTGCTAATTGTTCCACTCGAGTATATGCTTCATGCAACTTCCTGCAATATAAAAAAATGAAACCATGAATACCAAATTATTTGATATTAAGACAAATGAAACGTACCCATGAATGTTAGCTAGTTTCTTATAATCATGAGCTGCTTCTGCAATTGGAAGCAACACTCTGTATACATCAGGGATGGCTTCATACATTCCAGCTGCATGGAAAGAACTGGCAGCGTGTTCCAATAAACCTGCTAAGCCACTTTCTGAGAAATCTGGACCCAAACACAGACCTTCCTCCCTTCTAGCTAATACATCATCACCAACAGCACTTTCCTCCAAGGCATTTGGAGTAACAGGAGCTAAAGCAACAGCTCCTACTGGTCTTCCACCACCTCCTGGTTCCAAAAGGTGTAAATATTCTGCCACTAAAGCGGCACTATGGACCAAACACATGGCAGCTTCTGTATGATTCTTTCTTTCCATGTGTTGTTGGGCCATATTTGCCAGCCACGTAAGCCTTAGATCTGGTGAACCCTGATATCCCTTAGCAATTCTATAGAATAAATGTTTGATATTGAGTTTAGTTGGTTCTGTAGTTGGTCGATATTCTTCTTTATTTACCTGTACATGAGATCCAACAGCATTTCTGGATCCTCTTGAAATTCTTTCATCTTGACAGTGTCAGAGAGGATCATATGTAGATTGAACAGAAGATCTTTTACTTGTTCCGGAAAACTTGTGTCTGCCAATTCTGTGTCTCTCTCAGCGTAGACCAGCACTGTCTTTAATGCTCTTCTCAGTGCTCCTTCACTGGGAGCTCTTCCTCTTCCAACAAGAGCTGACAAGGATGTCGTGACTTGCATCTTGACTCTTGCAAAATTCTGTAATAATATATGAAGTTAAAAATGGAATATGTGGTAGGCATTTCTGAAATACTTACATTGCCAATTTCAAAGTTTTGACGCATCAGTAAATAAAGACTGGCAGCAGCATGGCTACGAACAGCACTTAAGGGGGAACTACACCTAGTGAGTAATGTTAAACACAAATCACCGCATCTTTCACTCTCCTCATCAAATAGAGCACTGTGGTATTTGAATACCAAAGCACGTTGAGTGTTGAACATGTGTTGCAGTACAGATGTACTTTGATTCCTGGCTAATGCCCTTAAGAGTACTTTCAATACTGCTCCTACGACTGCACCTGCAATTTCAAGATTTTATGAATACTATAATTATAAAATAATTCAAGTAAACTTACCTCCTCCACCGTCAGCCTGAACAACTGTTTCTAAAGTATCCAAAACCACCAGAGAGGCTTCAGCTGCTAAGGCACCTTCTATATGAGCATCTTGTTCCACGGCTCTCCCTTCTGACTGTTCGCATGATCTTCAAAAACAGAAAGCAATTACAAATCCGAAAATATTACAGCTCTTCATAAACGTAGAGTAATCTACCTATAAGGCATCTGATCTTTACGCCATCTCAGTTTATCTCCACTCATCCTCTCCTTTCTTCGCAACATCATTTCACTTCTGGCACTTCCTTGACCGAGAATCACATCCTCCAGTCTGGACCGAATATCACTGGTAGCTGCAGCCTGCGGTGGCAGCCTCTTCAGCGCTTTCTTACCCTTATACTCAAAAGCTGCCGTAACAATATTCAGAACCTGAAGAAGGCACAATATACGCCTGGAACTTAACTCTGAACACCACTGCGCTAACGCTGACTGTTCCAAACCCTTGAGAACCCATAGAACACACATCAACAAGTGTCTCGTAGCCTCAGAACTCAAGGAAACTCTGCATTGAGTGCCTGCAGTGTCTGCGGAGACCCCTCCCGCTATGGCCAGAGCCACAGACTGCGTGATGGACCCAGATTCATCAGGGTACACGCTCTTGTCCTTCGAATCCCAATGATAGAGTTGTGGCAGGGCATCCATTATGATGTTCAAAAGCGGCAAATAGAGTGCCGCGACTCTAGCCTTCGCGGCAGGGTCAGAATACCTCGAGTCCACATCATGGCAGGCCATGAGATGGCGGACGGTTCCTATGGCTTTGTTTTGCAGCATGGGATTCGGTATTTCCAAAGTGTTCGACAAGTCGGACAAAACAATGCCCACCATAAAGTGCTGCTGTCGGAATTCCTGACTGAGTTCCGAGAATCTGGCTCGGTCTCCGGGCACTAGAGTAGATATCAAGCTGCCCGAACTGCCCGTCGACGGGCTGGGCGACGCTGGCGCGGATCCTGACGTGTATCCCGTCCCAAAGGGAAGATTCAGCGCCACGTAGTGCTCGTGCGAACACACTGTCCGCACCAGATCGAGCTTCAGCGCATAAAGGGCGGCTGAATCAGGGATGTGCATGGATGCATCCGACAGAGAGCAACACGCTGCCCGCATGAGGGACAAGACGAATCCTCTGTCCATCACGGACAGCAGGTCGGATAGGAAGTTACCGAGACTCGAGATCAGATTGTTGGGTACCCTGTTCTCCTTTCCGCAGCGCGATTTCACCTCCGACGTTAAGGCAGCAGTGAGCGTAGCCACGTCGTCGCAGAACTGGGGAGAGAACCTCGACTTTCGTGGAGCCTCAAGCATATCCATCTCTGCCAGCGTCACGACCATGGAACGAACGATCAGTTCTAAAAAGAACCACGAGTAGGTGACTGCTAATTCTCGTGCCTGACCCGTAGACACAACCCAGTGTAGAGCTAACTCCTCGTGTAGGAGTCTCCTTGTTGGCTGATTGTTTATCGAAGGGGATTCTTGACGCATCGACGCGGTCCGGTCAAGTCCCCGGGAATGCACTTCCATTTCCAGGTCCTCCAGAGGTAGATCAGGGTTGCTTTGAGCTCTGACGATGCCCTGAGTGTGGGTCATCCTTGGCAAGGAGCACTGATAGGCGACGTATGTGGCCAAAAGCGCGTGTCTCCCGTGGGCGTCCAATTGGCCGTCTGGCAAATTGGTGATATTTCGCACCAGGAGACCTATAGCCTCGAAAACCGTGGCTGCCACGTTCAGTGGTTGCGACGGTAATGTCGGAGGGCGTACTAAGAGCGATATTAATTGGTCCAGCAGTTGAGGTAGTGAACGTACTAAAGCAGAATGAGATGCTCTTGCCAATTCCAGCAGGGCTGACTTTATTTCGGACTCCATTCCCGCTTCGCCAATTCGCGGGGGCACTTGGCCGGTCTCCAAGTAGCCGCACAGCGATAAAAATCTGAAAATTTCGTTCCAGCGAATTTGTGCGCATCAGTTATGAAGTGTAAAGTGATCGTACCTATCTATGTATTTATCTTGAGGATGTACGCTGGATACAGGTTCCAGAATCACTGTGAAAACGCCTCTGTGAGCGTCTACCCATCTGGTACCAGGCAGCAGGACATCCGGTGCGATGTACGAGTAATTTGCTGGAGGTGGATCCAACATTGCGGGGAGACTGAACTCTCCAGATTGCAAGTGTCCATCTCTCAAAAGTGGCAACCACTGAACATAGATTAGAAACAATTAATACCGATTTGTAATTAATTTCTTAAAACTTAATTACCGTGTACGCTACAGCAGTCTCGACATTAGGTTGCTCAGCCTTCTTTTGACAACTGATGTGGTAGAACGTGAATAGCAAGTGATGTTTAGCGCTCAAGTCGGCAGGAAGACGAATTTTCACTTCGTCATAGAAGTTTGGGTTCTTGTTATGGTAGGATACAGAAGTGAAGCATTCGTGAGTCATTTCAGGGCAGGATGATCTTCCAAAAATGGCTGTTAGAGCATCAGCTTCTTGTTCACCACCCATCAATTGAATTCTCACAGCGATGTTTCTAGCAGAACCGGTCCTAGAGCTGAAATTTGCTTCCTACGACAAATAACATTCATTTCAAGTAATCAATTACTCTTTATAGAAGTAAGAATTTACCTTTGGGTAGACGTAAAGGAGATTACGATAGGTGAGATCTGGCGAAACAACCTCGCTTGGAAACTCCAGTATCTCTTTAACCGGTCTACTTTTCTCGTCCGGGTATGGTATTAATTTTCTAAGGTCAGGATCCAGACACCTAGGCAGTTCCTCAGGTCTGGGACTGAGGTCCAGTTTCAGAATACCTGGCAGGCATTTTAATCGTTTCAAATTAGAGCCAGGCCTTCGTAGTTCTACTAGAAGTTTGTACAAATCCTCGTCTCTTAGACGTTCGCTCTCTTGCTTAAAGAAACTTGACACGGTCAATGTGATTGGCCTGAAATGAAGTAACATTGTTTAAAAGTACTGGATGATTAAAGTCACATTATTCACCTAAATGTGTCCAGACAGTTAGCAAAATCATCCGGTGACCAACTACGTCTTTTGTCAGAACTCCTTCTTTCCAGTGAGCCTCTTCTAGTTGGTGGTTCTACCTTTTTACGCCATTGTTCCAATCCACCTGATTTCCTGTCCAGAGATCCAGCACTTCCAGTGCTATCCGTGTCCCCGCCTCCTCCTATTACTCCGGAAAGGTGAATAGCAGTCCATGCAAACGGCATTCTATATCGACCCAATCGTTCACATGCAGCTGTTGCTGCTGCTCTCACCTATTTCAATTGTTCTGTTAATTATCTTGTGTCATAATTTAATATCAGAGTGGATCATATAATTACTTTTTCTTTATTCTTATCCTCACGCAAATATGGCTCAGCACATTCTGATATATCACCTTGCAATACCTTCTCAAGTCTGACAACTAAAAATAAATCTGGACTGGGTTTACTGATACTCATCACACAGCTTCTTGCCATGGTACTGGCATCGCTGTATGCAATGTGACTTCCAAGCATCCTTTTCAACCCTTCTGAATTCATGTCTACGTAAAAATTCTCAGACACCTGCAATGTTACAATTGAAGTAACACAATATTTGGGAAACTTTAAAATGTTTGAATACCTTCTTCTTCTCTTTGGCATCGTACAATGCTAGACTTGCAAAAATTGGTTCAACTTCCAACTCTAGTTTCAACTGAAGACATTTCACTAAAATTTTATGGGAAAAAGGTTCTGAAGGTTCTGGTGCTGCACTAATTTCTTGCCATTCATCGTCTGGGGAAGCTGGAGGTGCATAAAGTGGAAACAATGCTTCCTAAAATTAATATTGATAGAAAAGGATCACTAAAACCTGATTATATAGTAAAGTTATTACTCACTTGGCGATCTTCTGATCTCTTCTGCTCATTCATTTGGTCAATAGTTTCTGGACAGACACGGTCCAACAAGCTTGGAAGAAGGGGGTCATGTTGTGAATGTCGCAAATCTAAACTTGCCCAAGATCCTCTTGGTGTTTCACCAGAACTTGATAAATCCTCTTCTTCATTTGGTGATCCTGAATCATTCGTATCCTCTTGATCCACCTAATTTATATGAATTTTAAATTTACATTTCAGTTCTTTGTAACAGTATTGTCTTTAATTCAGTACCTCAAAGTCTTGTCTCGGGGTATCTTGCAGTAATCTGTCCCTTGCAATAGGAGATACTCTCCGCTTGTACTTCCTGTGAACTACTACCCAATCAGAAGTAAAACTTTCAATACATCTTCTAACATAAGGAGATACTGTATCCCTAAAAATTAATTGTAAGTTTTTATCGTGCACATAAGAAAGTTTCTTTTCAACTGTCAGGTAAAACAAGTCTTACAAGGATTCATGAGGGACAATTGGTTCTTCCGTTCGAATCTTCCTGTTTATTACTTTCAGTTCAACATCACCAGGTGGAAAATCTAATATGGACTTAAGAGGATCTCGGTCTAGAACTGATTGATGCTGTGCTAGAAATTCTTCGTAGTCTAATGGCTCTAGCACCTCGCATAATGACATCTTTAAAAAGTATATGAAATATTTAAACAACATTACAGAATATGAGATGCGTTGAATGATGAAAGTATATACCGTTGAAGAAAAGCCTGAGAACGTGCTGCCACTCTTAGACAGATCACGCGAATATGAGGTAGAACTAGCAATCTGACGTCTAACGTCAGCTGCATGCTGTTTACTCAGTTTCTGAGTAAAAGCCCGTTGCACGGATGACATTATAAATGTCGTGGTAAAATATTCCTTTGATGAAATCCTAGACATTTCATGTGGAAATAATAAGAATCCAATATGAGATAAGTTATAGATGCATCTAATACTTGTGATGTAACATCAACAATCACAGATAAACTGTTTCAAACATATTCTTTATTGCTAATTAATTACATAAAACCATGCATAACATTAAAATATTCAACAAACAGAAACAAATGAGGTCTTCATTATGAAAACAGAAGACTACACTCACGTGGCTTTATATTTACTAAAAGTCCATTGTGTAAAAAAAACTATAAACACATTTAAGTCAATACTCCAATATTTTGACAGTTCTTGTCATAAACCTTTGTTCCATCAGGGATGTGCCTTCACCACGCCAAAATTCCCATTAACACCATAACAGTACTTTATAGAGTGGAAACCCCTGCAGAATGTCGATAACTGCCTGCCCGATATCTGGCGCAACCTTACGGTCGTGAACCGAAGCTTCTGTAATTAACTCTTCTTTTTAATTATGACGTTATGTGTAATTAAAAAAGATGACATTAATCAATAACTCTGCTTTTGTTACCGAGTTTTTGTTCTAAAAATATGATTAGTAAAATTGATTTTTATTTGAGATCTGATTTTAAACTTTGTTGGAATATTGAATATTTTTTATAAAATATTTAGTAGAATTATGGTGTTTGTAATTGCAAGATTATTGTTTAAGTATTTTTGTTTTGACGTTACTAAACTTGCAGCTTTGGTTATTATCTACGTAACGGGTGTCCTCATAAAATTGTATCCTAATTCACACAGATTAACACAAGGTTACTACAAAATTACAGTATAATTTTTTAATTGTTGCATTTACAGTAGTACATTTATTAATTACAGTATTTCTAAAAAATGCTTGAATATTTTTAAACAAATGTAATTTATGACAAATCTGTGTTCATACAGATCAGTCTTTTTTGTGTCCTCTTTTCTGGGTAACCCCAGTTCAGTTGAACTTGACTGCGAAGTGTGCAAAGTTTATATGTTTGACCCTCTGAAATCTGAAGATCGTGAGATTCTATCCTCTTTGCAAGTACTTATCCAAAGGAAGCTTACGTTGCAGCGTACTCGCTTTTAAATCATCCAATTTGCATGGCCAATAAGCAACCTCGCTCCAGCGCGTTACACATCATCAGGACATTTAGCCGAAGATTCTAAGGCGGAGGTCGCGAAGGGGCTAATTACTATATCGATTTTCCGTGGCGGAACGACGAGATCGCAATCACGTTTTCTCAGGATCAAAAACGTGAAACATCGTTACAACAGCTGACAGGATTTTTCCAGCCATACGAATATTTGTAATTATACCTCATGCGCATATTCATACGTAACGTTCATAGCTAATATGAATATTCGTACCTAATATGCATAGCTAACACGAATGTTTCTAATTAACGCATTCCTATGGAAATTGCAGCGTCACGAATGTTCAGCGTGTTAATAAAATATGAATCGCTTCGAAAACACGGTCGATTACATTGAGAAGGTATTCAGAAAAGTGGGGAACTAAACGGGCCGTTTAATCGATCCACACACGGATATACCGTCGATGTCTTATCAACGACAGGAAAACGCAAACTTCCCCTCGGAAAGTTCAAAGTTGAGAATGTAGGTCAGATAGCGGTGCGCGGAGCAACGTCCTCCGTATTCTTTACGACGTCGTGTCGCACAGTTTCGCAATGCATTTTCTATCTCTCGCCGGCGACGTCCTCGGGCCCTGTCGAACGAAATCACGAAAGAATTATCGAAGCCGAGGGGAAATCGGAAAATTGCATGGCTCGAAAATGGCCTGAATCACGGGAGTTATCCGGTTCCCTTTTATGCAAGAAACAACTCGTTATCCGCGTGCCATCGACGTGGTTCCAATCGCAAGTGGAATAACGAAGATCGAGCCCGTTCGAAGGAAATAGAGCGTACGCTCGTCGACCGGTCTTATTTTAATGAGGCACTTTGAGCAGCAGCCGCGAAACGACGGACAAAAATGCGGCGCACACGGTGAAACAATCTTCGAATTGCATTAAGGACACACTATCGAGAGGAAAGAAAACGAGGGATGACAGTTCGCCTGGCTGCGTCTGAACAATTTACGTTTTCATTGGAACGTAAGCTGCGTTTAAATTAAGGATATTTATTTTTCTGCTTTGTTGACGGGACGTGAACAGACTCTTTTGGTAATTGGCGATTATTTCGAGGGGATTTTATTGGAGATTTGACCTGATTTTTAGAGATTTTAGGTTTTTAGGGAGAGTCTAGAGTTGGAGGTTTTAAGGAGGTTCTAGGTAGTTACTGGAGCAAGACTAAGGACTTCAAGAAGGTCTTAGGGACTTTAGGAAGGTTGTAGGGAGATTTTTGGAAGGTTCTAAGAGCAGCTCAGGTGGGACCTAAGGACCTTCTAGGGAGATTCTAGGGAGATACTTAGGAGGTCCCAAGTGGGACTTAAGGACTTTCTGAGGAGATCCTAGGTGGATCCTTATGAGATTCTAAGAGCATCTCAAGTTGGACCTAAGGATCTAGTAAGGAGACCCTAGGGAGATACTTATGAGATTCTAATAGCATCTCAAGTGGAACCTAAGGATTTTCTAAGGAGATTCTAGGTAGATCCCTAGGAGGTTCTAAGAACATTCCAAGTGAGACTTAAGAATTTTCTAAGGAGATCCTAAAAAGATACTTAGGAGGTTCCAAGAGTATCCCAAGTGGGACTTAAGGACTTTCTGAGGATATCCTAGGGAGATCCTTATGAGATTCTGAGAGCAACTCAAGTTGGACCCAAGGATCTGGTAAGGAGACCCTAGGAATATTCTCAGAATCTTTCTAAGAACATTCGAAGTGGAAACTAAGGAACCTAGAAATCCACCTTGTAAGGATGGATCTATGGTCTTAGAAAAATTCTAGATAGATCTTAGAATGTCCCAAGGAAGACCTAGATCATAGGAGGACCCTATGAAGATTTGAAGGACCCATATTCTAAAGAGCTCATGTTGAGATTCCAGAAAATATCTAGGAAGATACTAGAGTGATCCCAAGAAGATAGAGAACTCTGGAGAACCCCAGGTAGATCATGTAAAGATATCCCTATGGGTAGGATGAATCTAGGGATATTCTGAGTAGCTTCTATGAAGGTCTCAGTAAATATTTAAAAAGATTCTACATATCCTACGAAGACATTAAGGAAATTTCAGGACCTAGGGAACCCTAGGAAACTTTAAGGAATGAAATATGGGGCACCCTAGAATATCTAGGCAACAAAAGAAAAACTACATTTTGAGATTATCTCACCAAGAACAAAATAGTCAATAAAAACGTGCTACAAAAAAACTAGAAAGAACCAGGAAGCCTAGGGACATTTCACAGAGTATAGAGAGTCTATTGAGAATGCAAGTACCATAATCAACAAAGAAAAGCATGCGATGCCGAAATATCGAAAATACGAAACGAGAAAGGAAATCGGTGCACTTGCCATTTTCGTGGAACTCCACGTAGTATCCCTATCGGGCCGTTATCAAAGAGCAAGTGGAATTCCGTTTGCCGGGTAGAGGACGCGAAACGGGCAGTTCCGGTCCTGTTTCACGCGAACGGAACATGGGCACGGCAGTTCCGATGGAAATGCACGAGGGAAAAATCGTGGAAAAGTTTCTGACGGTTCATTCGAGCCGGCACGCGGGCTCCTGGTTGCTTCCTTGGTATTCAGGGTAGCGATTTCGCGAATAAATTCCGGAAGAATGCGAAATTACCCGTGGAATGGGAAGTTTGGTGAGGAGGCTGTTTGAAGGAAGCGAACGAGCAGAAGGGAAACGCTCCTTTGGGCAATTCGCTTCTGGCAAACAGGGCCGAGGACGTGGCCCTTTTTGCCCCTCGATGACACGGCCACCTGCTGCCTTCGCGAGATGCCATCCGGGGCGATAGACAGTTACAGGGCTACCAATCGAACAAACTCTGCCGATACTGTGTATGGACGTGTACATTTCGAAGTGATTGATTTTGCTAGAGAAGTTTGGGAGGTACCTGTTGGGGGTTGGTGGATTTTTTCACAATTTTTCGTGCTGTTAATTTTCTGTGTTCTCATTTTTCTAATTATTGAAGTTTTTGAGATCTTAATTCCCTGACTTCACAAGTTTTCAGATTCCAAAATTTCTAGTTTCTAAATTTTCCAATTTCCCCATTTTCTAATTTTTCAAATTTCAAATACCCTTATTTCCCAATTTCACCATTTCCCCATTTCCAAATTTCCCAATCTCCCAGTTTCCCAATTTCTCAATTTTTCAATTTCTCAATTTTCCAATTTTCCAATTTCCCAATTTCCCAATTTTCCAATTTCCCAATTTCTCAATTTCCTAATTTCCTAATTTCCCCATTTCCTAGTTTCCCAGTTTCCCAATTTCCCAATTTCCCAATTTCTCAATTTCCCAATGTTAGAATTCCCTTATTCCCCAATTTCCCCATTTCCTAATTTCCCAATCTCTCAGTTTCCCAATTTCCCAATTTTTCAATTTCTCAATTACCCAATTTTCCAATTTCTCAATTTCTCAATGTTAGAATTCCCTTATTCCCCATTTCCCCATTTCCTAGTTTCCCAGTTTCCCAATTTCCCAATTTCCCAATTTCTCAATTTCTCAATGTTAGAATTCCCTTATTCCCCAATTTCCCCATTTCCTAATTTCCCAATCTCTCAGTTTCCCAATTTCCCAATTTTCCAATTTCCCAATGTTAGAATTCCCTTTTTCCCCATTTCCTAATTTCCCAATCTCTCAGTTTCCCAATTTCCCAATTTTTCAATTTCTCAATTACCCAATTTTCCAATTTCTCAATTTCTCAATGTTAGAATTCCCTTATTCCCCATTTCCTAATTTCCCAATTTCTCAATTTCCCAATTTCCCAATTTCCCAATTTTCCAATTTCCCAATGTTAGAATTCCCTTTTTCCCCATTTCCTAATTTCCCAATCTTTCAGTTTCCCAATTTCCCAATTTTTCAATTTCTCAATTTCCCAATTTTCCAGTTTCCCAATTTCTCAATGTTAGAATTCCCTTGTTCCCCATTTCCTAATTTCCCAAGTTTCCAATTTTCCAATTTTCCAATTTCCAAATTTCCTAATCTTCTAATTCCTAACTTCCCAATTTTCCAACGTCTTACCTTCTCAAATTCCCCAGAATCCCAACTTCTCAAATTTCCAAATCTCCAAACCATAGAATCCCCTAACCTTGCCAGTAACATCCTTAGCCCATTGCAATATTCCCTAGTCCACCCCAACATTCCCTAGAAAAAAATCCCTCTCTATTTCTCCAAAGTCATCACTATTATTTCGTCTCCTAAACGAAAAAGCTACCTCTTAAAAACCTACCCAAAAAAGAATTATAAATCAAAAGTAACAGCGAAAGTAAAATTTCTTAATTCATTACAGTATCGATTTCTATATAGATTTGTCAGTTGCGTGTAAGGCTTAACGAACATTTAAAAGCGAACCTGACAAAAAATATCGAAAGCCAGAGTTGAAGGATTTCGCTTTGATCTCGCGTCGAAGCTCCCGGGATTTCACTCGGGAAAACTTTGATGACGTAAAAGGATTTTTCTCTGGATAGTACTCGGGCCGCGTCGCGGTGAATTCCTTGCAGTATCCTCGCCGAGGAAATAAAGTAGAAAGGGTTGATGGTTCATGACAGAATGAAAAGTATTGGCCCTGCTTTTCTCTCCTGTTTCCTTCTTAATTTCCTTCCGTTCTTATTTATTTCTTCTTCGATACTTTGTTAATACCTTTCGTGTCTGTTAGTTTCTTATCTCTCTTTGTCTCTTCTCATCTTTTTACAAATTTTAATTACAGTTTGTTAACTTGGTTACTTTGGGTCGAGAGAAATTTTAGGCTAGGTTGAACTTAGGTAGCCATTTCTACACAAAATGGAGGACAATATTGTCATCAAAACACTTGTTCTCAATATTTAAGTTTCAACGATTGATACAATCAATAAAATATTTAAAATCATTATACGGCTATTTTTGTACTTGTGCTCTTATCGGATTAAAATTGTTTCGACATCGTGTAATAGGAGTAAATTATCAGCTTTACATCGTACAAACCTGTGAGCCTCATTCAAGAAGACATGCGCAATTTTCAAATAATAATATTCATCATTATTCAAAGTACATTTCACTTTTTCTGTGCTTCCATTATATGTTTCTTCTTTTTAGCGGAGTATTCAAACCGTAGAAGCTTTCGACTTCTCTTTCACTTTTTCATCAGAACGGAACAGCATAAGTTAATAGTATATTTCCAGGTATTCTCTGAGCAAAGAGTCGCAAAAAAGCCCGCTCGTTTTATTAGGACGAGCTTTTATTGGTTTCACTCGTAAAGATTCGTATAACGAGACCTAAGATTCCCGTGTACGTGATGCGTTCCTTTCGCCTTAAGCTTCACGATCGAATTATTCCATTCACGATCGAACCACATTTTGTTATTTCCACCAGCTCCCGAACAGATTTCATTGCATATTTTTTTCTCCGTATCAACGCTCCGCTTAATTAATAGCAAAACGAGTACATGAAAATTAACAAGATTTCTTTCACGGTTTTATCTCGCAATGGACTCGTGATAATTATAATTTATTACGGTCATAACTGTATTTCAAAAGAGTTATATATGGTGCACTGTAAAGTCACATGAATTAAAACCTCTTTTATCTAACTTTAAGAATGCATAAACGAGCGGTAATAATTATTGTTAATTTCACGTATTTTCGTTGCTGGAGTTTCGAATTGGAGAACTGTATAGGGAGTTTCAAATTAGTACTTGAACATGAAATTATAGACGCTGAGGTTGTACAGAGATGGTGTACACAGGTGAACATACAGGAAGGACATGCAGGACATGTAGGAATATGCATATGTAGATACATGGACATACATGAAGATGTTTAGCAAGATGTATATATGTAGAAAGATGAACATGTAGGTAGATGCATATGTACAAACCTGGACATATATGAAGATAGCAAGGTGTACATATGGATATGAAGACATGTATGAAGGTGTACTTTTAAAAAGATGGACATATATGTAGAAACATATGTAGAAACCTGGACACATATGAAGATCTACATATGTATAGCAAGGTGTACATGTGGATGTGAAGACATGTATGAAGGTGTATATGTAGGAAGATGGACATATAGGTAGATGCATATGTAGTAACATGGATACATATGAAGATCTACATATGTACAGCAAGGTGTACATGTGGATATGAAGACATGTATGAAGGTGTATATGTAGGAAGATGGACATACAGGTAGATGCATATATAGTAACATGGATACATATGAAGATCTACATATGTATAGCAAGGTGTACATGTGGATATGAAGACATGTATGAAGGTGCATATGTAGGAAGATGGACATGTATTTAGATGCATATGTAGTAACATGGACACATATGAAGATCTACATATGTACAGCAAGGTGTACATATGAATATGAAGACATGTATGAAGGTTTATATGTAGGAAGATGGACATGTATTTAGATGCATATGTAGTAACATGGACACATATGAAGATCTACATATGTACAGCAAGGTGTACATATGAATATGAAGACATGTATGAAGGTTTATATGTAGGAAGATGGACATGTATTTAGATGCATATGTAGTAACATGGACACATATGAAGATCTACATATGTATAACTAGGTGTACATGTGGATATGAAGACATGTATGAAGGTATACATGTAGGAAGATGGACATGTAGATAGATACATATGTGGAAACGTGAACATATAGGAAGCTGTACATGTAGGAAGCTGCATATGTAAAACCATGAACATCCAGAAAGCCGAACATGAAGGAAGCCGCATATGTAGAAACATCACACACGAAGATGGACATACATGTAGGAAGATACCTACAAGATTATGGACATACGAGCTCAGACCTATATGAAGTTAGAAACTTATGAATATGTGTCCGTACAGTCCACACATCCCCATATATGACGTCAGATATATAAAGATGTGTCATGATAACTGAGCCATGAAAGATAAGCTAATCCAAGTTGAGATGTACTTAGCAAAAAATACATACAAGTAGTACTTAACCGAGCGATTAAACCTGGAGTAAGTCATTTCACATTCACGTCGAGAATTTCCGTCTCGTTCGAGATTAAAACTTACACAGCGACGGAAATTCATTAGCTACCCGGCGGAAGGACGTCCCAGAACGATCCATCGTCTGGTAAGAATACGCGGGAGGAGATTTTCGCGGATAAATCGACGAAATAGCGTGCTGCTGGATTAAACTCGATTAACCTGACACCCGTTGTGCGGGGCGCTTCGTTAACCCGGACGCATCGACTTGCTCAAGATTAGGTTTGCTACGTTAGGCTGCATCCTCAAGGCCTTTGCACCTATAAGCACCTGCCACTGAGGTCTTCCACGATCCGTGCTGTAGCTACACCCCAAGGAGACGATGAATCGCGAGTGTACCGACTGCTTTTGGGAATTTAATCATCCGGTTCGAGTAACCGCGTCGCTAGCTAACTCTCTTGAGAATTCTGCGAAACAGTTTCGGATCTTCCAGCTACGTTACTACGTTTCCAACCAAAGGAAAAAGGATAATTACGATCGATCAAATGGTTAATTACAGAACGATATTGATTTTTTGTTACGTGATATCATTGATAACGTTCTCATATTAATTTCACGGAATTATTAAAATTTCCCAGGCAAAAAGCGCCATTACCTTCAAAGCTTCAAATTATTCCACATATTTAAAATCTCCATCCGTTTCGAAATAATAGGTCCTTTATAATCGTCCGATCTCTTGATTTATTCAACGCGATTATTCATTCTGCGCGCTGCGTCAAAAATTCAGTTCATTATTAATTTTCACGTCATTTGATGACCGTTCGTTAATAGTTCGTGTTTTATAAACTCGCTCACATCGGCTGGAACATTCCCGAGAACAGTGTCTCGAGGAGAGACAAATTTATGAATTTGCCGCAATAGACGATCATCCCGGACTTTCGAGCAACCACTATATTAACCGCCGCCACGTAAAAATGCAGCGACGAGCAGTTCCGCGATAGCTCGAGAAATACGCTGGGACGCGTGTCGGGTATTTATGATCTCGGAAATCTCCGGGCGACGCACGATGACGGCGATCTTAGTCTCTGTTGCGAGTAATGTGCATATAAAACGCAGCTACAGTGAATTACGTGCAGTTAACGCTAACTGCGAGATATTCGGTCCTTTGTCGACATTAAACTGCATACATGTGAAACGTGGAATTGAACAAAAATTGAGCTTCGCACATTTTTTGGCAAAGGATCCTCATTACCGTTGATTCCGGTGCTTTGGAGGTTTGCGTCTTATTAATTTACAAGCCGTAGGGCGGGACGCGAGGCTGAATAAATATCCAACAAACAGACGAGGATGAAATTCGGCGGAGGGAACGGTGTAAGACCGTGTTTAATTTATTTCGACTGGCAAGGAGCTAGACATTAAGCTTCCACTATTCCACTCAGGGCTTCCTTATTTGCCTTGCATTCGTCACAGGCGCCGCCGCGTTACGTTTCGTCTCGAAGAACGCCCCGGGCACGTCCCCTTTGCTCGCCTGCTGTGCCCCTAATCCTTTTCCTTTCGCGTTTGTCCCTCGCCACACGTATACCACCGTAACCTTTTGACTGTGCGGCTTAATACTCCCTTTTCCTATGATTATAATGGCACCTTTATGGAACGATTTTGATCGTCGGTGAAAAGTACGAGAAACTGGGGGATTCTATATGCGGGTATAATACGGAGTCTTCTATTTATTAAATTTCCTTGGACTACACCTTTGTTGAAGAATAAACGCTTTACAGGCGGAGTGATATAGAACGCAATTCACCTGTGGGGCCATCGAAGGGTTATTAACGCGATCGTTGTGCGCGTTCCATCGGAAAATCGTGTAAGGTACGTCCTTTTTTTGCGGAATGATATTGTTAGAATCCGCAAACTGTTACATGCAAGAAAACCAGGTTTAAAATATTGTGTTTAACTTTGCGTTTTGTTCACAAATATTGTGGTCACCATTGTAGAAGGACTGAATTATTCAGACATAATATCGGTGAAGTTGTAGTTAGGTAGATAAGTGGTAACGAGTTAAGCTTGTAGAATAATACCCCAGATATTTGGAGATTACTCTGGTAAGTAACAGAGAATTGTAGAAGGTCAGCTTTCAGCATGGTGGTCAGACATTCCGCATTACACCGAGTTGCACAAGTACGCAACAGACAATCTAAATTAGTACAGTGGTTGAAGTAGTCTGACAAACCGTTAGAGAAGATATAAATGCCCAGACAGCGTGAATAAGTGATATGAAGTCATAAGTGATTAACATAGAGAAGTCAGATAGTTTGATAGACTGCAAAAGATTAATGATCACCAGTCAGATGAACTGAATTACTTCTGACGAAAAGATTGTCAGGGGAAATTACAGATCATACTAAATAAGTTTGAGTTCATGAACGGATACTGCGAGTCAGTAGTCTGAAACAGGTGATCATACTACTCACACTACTTCATCAGTAGTATGAAACTGTAAATGATCTGGTATAGTGAGTTTATAGTGTGGGACTATGGATACAATGGATCAATAGGATTTGGTCGTAGGTGGTCAGGGACGGTGCACTCGTACGAGACCCTGGATGGCCAGGTACTGTGGATAAGTAGTGTGAGTTCATAGGTCGTCACATACTACAAGTCTGTCATATGAAACCAGAAGTTGTCAGACATAATTGACTAGTGCCATGAAAATTTAAATTGTCAGACACGGTGGATAAGTAGAATGAGACTGGAAGTAGTCAGACACAGTGGGGCAGTAGAATGAGACTTGTAGCAGTCAGATATAGTGAATCAGTAGAATGAGATTTGAAGTAGTCAGACATAGTGGGTCAGTACAATGAGACCATATGTGGTAAGATACAGTGGATCAGTGCAATGTGACAATAGGTGGTCAGACACAGTGCGGCAGTAGTATAAAATAATAAGTAATCAGACACACTGCGTTAATAAAGTGAGACCATAGGTGGTCAGACACAGTGAGTCACTAGAATGAGGCTTGAAGTAGTAAGACATAGTGGGGCAGTAGAATGAGACCATATGTGGTCAGACACAGTGGATCAGTACAATGTGACTATAGGTGGTAAGACACAGTGGGGCAGTAGCATAAAATAATAAGTGATCAGACACACTGCGTTAATAAAATGAGACCATAGGTAGTCAGACGCAACGAGTCAGTAGTATAAAGTAAAAAGTGGTCAGACACAGTGGATATGTGGAATAGGATCATAAGTGGTAAGACACAGTGGATAAGTGGAATGATGCTATAGGTAGTCAGGCACACTGCATCAGTAGAATATGACCATAGGTGGTCAGAGACATTGAGTCAGTAGTATAATATAACAAGTGATAGACACACTGCATCAGTAGAATAAGACCATAGGTGGTCAGACACAGTGGATCAGTACAGTGGATCAGTGCAATGTGACAATAGGTGGTCAGACACAGTGCGGCAGTAGTATAAAATAATAAGTAATCAGATACACTGCGTTAATAAAGTGAGACCATAGGTGGTCAGACACAGTGAGTCAGTAGTATGCAGTAAAAAGTGGTCAGACACAGTGGATAAGTGGAATGGGATCATAAGTGGTAAGATACAGTGGATAAGTGGAATGATGCCATAGGTGGTCGGACACAGTGCATAAGTGGAATGATGCCATACCTTGTAAGACTCAGTGAATAAGTGGAATGATGCCATAGGTAGTCAAGCACAGAGCATAAGTAGAATAGGACCATAGGTGGTCAGACACAGTGAGTCAGTAGTATAATACAACAAGTGATAGACATACTGCATCAGTAGAATAAGACCATAGGTGGTCAGACACAGTGGATTAGTAGTATTAAACAGAAAGTGGTCAAACATAGCGAGTCACTAGTATAAAATAAAAAGTGATCAAACACACTGCATCAGTAGAGTGATACCATAGGTGGTCAGGCATAGTGGATTAGTAGTATAAACCAGAAAGTGGTCAGACACAGCGAGTCACTAGTATAAAATAAAAAGTGATCAAACACACTGCATCAGTAGAGTGATACCATAGGTGGTCAGACACAACCAGTTAGTAGTATAAAATAAAAAGTGATAAGACACACTGCATCAGTAGAGTGATACCATACGTGATCAGACACAGTGGATTAGTATAAGACCACACTACCACGAGACCATACATAGTAAAACATACTGTGCAAGTAGTATGAGACCCTAAGTAGTCAGACATAATGGACCAACGGTATTATAGCACGATCAGACGAGGAATTAATAATCGACCATTATTAAGTGGTCAGACATCCCTTTCCATTTGCAAGGAGTCATAAATTGATCGAAGCTGAAGTAGTACACGGCAGTATATAGCGAAACGCACTCGATAAGTGGTATTGAAGCATAGATGTTCAAACTGGATCGGTATTACGAGACCGCAGGTGGTCAGACAAGTGGAACGACCCTAGGTAGTCAGACACATCAGGTCAGCCGAATGTGACCGTAAATGATCAATGATGTTCAAAGCAGTACAACAGGGACGAAATATAGTCCTACACGTACTAAATCAAAATGAATGCATATATTAAAGTCCGCAAATGGTATTTCGTAGTCGCCATTGTTTGATCTTGGGAAAATTGCCCTATTGATTATTGAGAGATAAGGCTCACACCGTAATGGTATAACGTTGTTATTTCGACGTAAATATGTCACAGAGGTGCACGACGAGGGAAACGTGAAAAGGAATCTCTGGATTTATGAGTCACTTGATACGTTATCTCGAGGTTACAGCGCTACATAGAAGGTTGAATATTAAGCATTTGTCACGGCAGAATAAATTGTAAACCGCCTTTATTCTATTATATAGTATCCCATAATCTATTTCTGCCAAAATGTTGGCTTTTCTCGCAGCGAAATAAATTGCTTTCGTTGAAGAGAAAACGTAGAAAAGTTTTCCTTTTCTTGAATATTATGTTCCTTTTAGAACGTAGTGAATTACTTTCGGCCCGGATCGATTCATTTTTAAATATTAAAAACTCGACGTGGCAGAATGAATGAACCAGCAAATAGTAATACTTCCAGCATTGCAAAAATTTCATTTGAACTCTCTTTACATTTCCTGCGTCCACGACAACTCTTTCGTAATAAGTATCTCTCTAACACAATCTCGCGAGGAAGCACCCACTTACACACTGAGAATAACGTAGGATTAACGTTGAAACGACGCGAGACAAAACGTGGCTTGGCAAACTGCTAGGATTCCTCTGGAGTAAAATAACAACACCTGCTCGGAGCGGCAAGATTTCTTAATTATAGACGGAACTGAATTTCCTCGATCCACACGCGTATGTGTCTCTTGGAAATACTTAAAATTACACCGAGAAACGATGGGAGACGACCAGGGAATTATCCCGAAATTTTGATTAACGAATCCTTTAATATCTTTATGCCGGCGCTGATTCAACACCCGTCGCTTTTTGTTCCCCGAACTTCTGCTTGTTATTTCGTTATAATTAAATCATCGCTACCGGCTAAAATATTCCGGTAATTAATTAACACATTGATCGTTACTATAGCAATAACCGTATCTCGGATTATTAAAAATATATAACCTTTCAATCCGCCGTTTCGAACTGTTATTATAATATCAGCGGTATTCCGAGCTGTTTTATCATTCCCGATATAATTATCAATTATATCATACACTTCGCTGATTAAATGCTTGAACGAATAACGGCGTCGTTCAGCGAAATTCGCTCCGACTTCGCTTAACTCGCGACACCTGCTTTTACGCCTCATAATGTCGGCCGTCATTTAAAGATTACGAAGGGTGTTTGAACCTGCGAAACGCATAAAACGCAGCTCGTGAATCCGGATTTTCGCCCGGAAGATTAATAAACCGAGTAGCGTTGCAATTTAATTAGCACGAAAGCTTCCCGGAGACTCGGAAAATTGTTAGTTTTCTGATAATTAGGAGAACGAGTCTGGAAAAGGATGGTGGATGGCAGCAACAAGAGACGATAGTTATTATGAATTAGCCCGATATCTCGCGTCGATGCTTTCCTCTTCGTTTCTCGTTTCAAACCAGATCCTAACACCGTAAACTCATCTCGCGGTTATTACAAAAGTGAGATTGAGAGAAGAGCAAGGCAGAGGCGAAACTTTCGTGAAACTCCTTAACGAGACGTAACAAGGTCCATTCTTTACGATGTGCCACGGGGCTGCTGGAAAATGCCGGGACGTACACCTATAATCCCGAAGAAAGAGAGAGCCAGAATCAGGCAAGTTTGACGATAAATAAGCGAAAAATATTACGTGCGAGCGAGCCTGCCGTTTCGTCTCCTATTGTGCGTTATATCGGGACGATGCACCGTATTCTTACCCCGAGTTTCCCTTCTATAAATCTTCACCAAGATTTCGCGGCGTCCACGCTGATTCTAGTCCACCAACTTTCTTGATGTACACGGGTTTTTGATCTTGCAACGCGATAACGGCTTGGGGGAATTTTAAGAGATTAAGGAAACAAATTAGCTTGAATAATTTACTGCGATAAATTTTATTCTGGTATTACATTGTTTACTTGGTTTCGGAGATTTTTATTCTCTTTTTGATTCGGTGTTTTACATCGTTATTTTTGTGGAGAAGGTACCTGTAACACTTATTACACCGGGGAATATTACTTTAGTTACTTTAATTTGATAGCAGAGGAGGTCTAGGGATATGGAGAAATTTTGGGGATATATGGGGATTTAGGGATTGGGGATTTAGGGATTAGGGATTTAGGGGTATAGGGATTTAGGGATTGGGGATTTAAGGATATGGGGATTTAGGGGTATTGGAAATTACGGGTACAGGGATTTAGGGGTATGGGAAATTAGGGGTATGGGGAATTAGGGGTATGGGGAATTAGGGGTATGGGGAATTAGGGGTATGGGGAATTAGGGGTATGGGGAATTAGGGGTATGGGGAATTAGGGGTATGGGGAATTAGGGGTATGGGGAATTAGGGGTATGGGGAATTAGGGGTATGGGGAATTAGGGGTATGGGGAATTAGGGGTATGGGGAATTAGGGGTATGGGGAATTAGGGGTATGGGGAATTAGGGGTATGGGGAATTAGGGGTATGGGGAATTAGGGGTATGGGGAATTAGGGGTATGGGGAATTAGGGGTATGGGGAATTAGGGGTATGGGGAATTAGGGGTATGGGGAATTAGGGGTATGGGGAATTAGGGGTATGGGGAATTAGGGGTATGGGGAATTAGGGGTATGGGGAATTAGGGGTATGGGGAATTAGGGGTATGGGGAATTAGGGGTATGGGGAATTAGGGGTATGGGGAATTAGGGGTATGGGGAATTAGGGGTATGGGGAATTAGGGGTATGGGGAATTAGGGGTATGGGGAATTAGGGGTATGGGGAATTAGGGGTATGGGGACTGAAGGGTCGGGGAGTTAGGTATACGGGAATTTAGGAAAATGGGGAATTAGGAGTATGGGGAGTTAGAAAGACGAGGAGTTAGGAGTACGGGGAATTAGGAGTATGGGGAATTAGGGGTATAGGGGCTGAAGGGTCGGGGAGTTAGGTATACGGGAATTTAGGAAAACGGGGAATTAGAAGTATGGGGAGGTAGAAAGACGAGGAGTTAGGAGTACGGGGAGTTAGGAATACAGGGAGTTAGGAGTACGGTGAATTAGAAGTACGGGGAGTTACGAATACAGCAATTTGGAATTCAATAATTTAGAAATTTGAACTCTTAGAAGATTGAAAAATTTGAGGTTCAAATATTTATAATTTTGTGTATTTCACGATTCAAAAGTTTGAGACTTTGCAGCTTAAAATTTCGAAACTAAAAATGATAAAAATACAGAACAACTTTTAATTTTGATATCGAGAAATTAACTATTTACCAATACCCGGGAACACACATGCATAAATCAACATGACTAATTAGGAGTATGGGGAATTAGGGATATGGGGAATTAGGGATATGGGGAATTAGGGATATGGGGAATTAGGGGTATGGGGAATTAGGGGTATGGGGAATTAGGGGTATGGGGAATTAGGGGTATGGGGAATTAGGGGTATGGGGAATTAGGGGTATGGGGAATTAGGGGTATGGGGAATTAGGGGTATGGGGAATTAGGGGTATGGGGAATTAGGGGTATGGGGAATTAGGGGTATGGGGAATTAGGGGTATGGGGAATTAGGGGTATGGGGAATTAGGGGTATGGGGAATTAGGGGTATGGGGAATTAGGGGTATGGGGAATTAGGGGTATGGGGAATTAGGGGTATGGGGAATTAGGGGTATGGGGAATTAGGGGTATGGGGAATTAGGGGTATGGGGAATTAGGGGTATGGGGAATTAGGGGTATGGGGAATTAGGGGTATGGGGAATTAGGGGTATGGGGAATTAGGAATTTGGGGATTTAGGGATTGGGGATTTAAGGGTATGGGGATTTAGGGGTATTGGAAATTAGGGATATAGGGATTTAGGGGTATGGGGAATTAGGGGTATGGGGAATTAGGGGTATAGGGAATTAGGGATATGGGGATTTAGAGGTATGGGAATTTAGGGGTATGAGGATTTAGGAGTATGGGGACTTAGAAACGTGGGGATTTAAAGGTATGGGGATTTAGAGATATGGGGAATTAGAGGTATGGGGATTTAGGAGCATGGGGACTTAGAAATATGGGGATTTAGAGATATGGGAATTTAGGGATATGGGAATTAGAGGTATGGGGATTTAGAAATATGTGAATCTGATGGTGTGGCCAGCATGTGGACATCAAGTACCAGAATTTAGCAGTCTGGGAATTTTAGAAACTTCAGAAAACCTTGAGATTAACTACAGATATCTACTAGGGATCTACTGAATTAGGTATTCCAGATTGTTGAAAGAGGACGTGCAACAGGAACATGCAGAGATCTATTGAACTAGGGAACTAGTCAGTTGGATCAACAATTAGGGATCTATTAAGTCTATTTGGCAAACTAGAGATAAGGATGTGGTTGACTAGTTTGCTCAACGTGGGATCTGCTGAAGTAGATACGTGGTCAATAAGGGGTTTGATTAATTAGGGACTTGATGAAGTAGAAATGTGGTAAATTGGGATTAGGTGAACTACAGATCTGGTGAAGTAGGATCTTGACGAGGTAGAAATTTGGTGAAGGGAGGATTTAGTGAAGTGGGAATCTGGGGATCTTGGATCTTATGAAGTAAGGATGATGACCAAGTGGTCTGATGTTGCAAGGATGTGGTAATCAAGTGATTTTATGTTGAGGAGATGTGAGAACCAAGTGATCTAATGTTATATAGACTTGATGACCAAGTGATCTTCTGCTGTGAGAACCTGATTACTAAGTGATCTTGTGAAGACTTGATGACTAAGTGATCTTACGTTGTCAAAACTTGATGACCAAGTGGTTTGATGTTATATAGACCTGATGACCAAGTGATCTTCTGCTGTAAGAACCTGATGACCAATTGATCAGATGTTATATGGACCTGATGACCAAGTGATCTTCTGCTGTAAGAACCTGATCACTAAGTGATCTTGTGAAGACTTGATGACTAAGTGATCTTATGTTGTCAAAACTTGATAACCAAGTAATTTGATGTTAAGAAGATGTGATGACCAAGTGATCTAATGTTATATGGTCCTGATATGATATGGATCTGGCAAGGATGTGATGACCAAGTGATTTGATGTTGAGGACATGTGATGACTAAGTGATCTAATGTTATATAGACTTGATGACCAAGTGTTCTGATGTTGTAAGGATGTGATGAAGTGATCTAATGTTATATGTACCTGATAAGTAATCTTCTGCTGTAAGAACCTGACAACTAAGTGATCTTGTAAAGACTTGATAACCAACTGATCTTATGTTGTCAAAACTTGATGCCCAAGTGATCTTATGCTATAAAGACTTGATGACCAAGAGTTCTAATATTCTAAGACACGAACCAGATATATGAACATGCACTGAACAAGAGTCCTAAAGAATTACCAATCTCGCTTCCACCAACCCAGCAACCTAACTAAAAAAATTACCAGAAATGTCCATCCAATTCAAGTATCCATAACCACAAGAAAACATCGTTAAAAGGACTCGATCGCTCCGCCACAATTTCCAGGACAACGATAAAAGTTGTCGACAAGGCACGCGTGATATTAACGAGACATTAAAAGTTGTTGCGCGTCGACGGAATTAAATTTAATTACACCGCGTCCCGGTGTACGTCATTCTAAAGTTCTTCGAATAACTTTGCAAGTTCTTCATTAACGTTCTGTCGGTTGCCACGGTTATCCGCCAGCATAACGGATAAACCTTACGAATTTAATTATTTCAAATTTCCCCACGGTTGCTATGTGTTGTACTCGCATGCCGGAAGTGATATTGAAATGGATGTCGTTGAATGCGAGGGGCTTTCGTGTAATCCACCTGTACGAGACACCTCGAATTTTCTGAACCCAATGAAAACCTTCACAGAATTTGAGAAACGTTTTACAATTCTTTCAAACGATTGACTTTCAGTTCGATCTATTTTTCTTTCCCGATTGAGTGTATCCGATTAAATGACGCGGAGTGTAAAGGTCCAACATGTTTGCGTTTTGATTAAACAGATCCACGAGGTTTAATTTGCATTACGCGAAAGTTACTGGTCAGTTAATGGTATCCAAATATTGATTAATTAGTAGACCGTGCACGCGTGCTACTATGTTTTCATTAAATTTAGTAGCAAGTTAGTTCTCATTGAATTTTACGGGGAAATTCAGTTTAGAACGTTGTTCAGTTATTACTTTCAGAAACTACTTTCTAAATCAAAACAAATGGCTTTCGCGTTGACTTTTGCTCTCTACGTTAATGAATGAACAATACTCGTTTTTACTGTTAATTTCAACCAACGATTTTTCCACCTAATTAACTTTCCTCAATTTCCAAAGCTTCAAATTCGAGGTTCCGATTCAATGCAGGCTGAAATTCCTCGTGGATTTTATGATCTGCGGTCGCACAATGGAGTATTAAATATTTTCCAGAGTATAATACACGTCAAAGTGAAAAAGAAAATATCGGGTGAACAAGTTAATCGACATTCAGGCTTCGACAACGTCGACCTGGCTCATGAAGCAGGGCCGCGATAAAAACACCCTATTCATCGTGCGACCACGAGGATCGTCATTCGCGAGCGGTCGTTTCGCGCGTTCACGCGACAGCTTTAATCCGCTCCTCAAATACCGAGCGTTCGAACCTTTGCCAGCTACCGTGATGGCGCGAGAGAAAAACTTTTTCCTCGAATAACGACGCCCGTTATCACCTGCCAATTTACTGCGTTCAAGTGGTGAGGCCAACACCCTTCTCTCTATTCGTCACGTTTTTTTCCCCTTTTTTTCGTTACGTCCTGGCCAAACAGTCGCAATAAAACGGCTCGTAAAGCAGCGCACATATCCGGCTGCTGACCTGTCAGTCGCGACGGTCTGTTGTAGCATTTTTTTAAGCGATTCCGTTCGCGATATTTCCACGAATGATTAGTACAAGTCGGGAAGTCGTTGAAACTTCCTGGGAACAAACTTTAGTACGTGGAGGTCTTGGAAGTTTCGAAAATTTAAATTAAGTATGAGTTAATATTATGTTCGTTGCAATTCCGTGACTCCGAGGAATTTGTCAGGATTCTGGTAGAAAGAATGTTTTCCATGGATACAGGAACAGGGTGTTATCTGGTAGTTTGCGTTCGCTCGGACGTTAATGTAATTATAGCCGAGAGATGAAATTTGTCAAGACTTCGAACTTTCCGAAACAATCCGATGTACCGTAAAATTCCTCGCAACGCTCTTCGTTGTTGCTTTATCATCGTGCCATTAAGTATAACGTGTTCCGAGGAGGGTGAAGGTAATTACAGGATAGGGAGAAGGAAACTTATTTTCCCCTGTCACGACCTCTATTGACCACACTCGCTACCCCGTGGTGAACGTTAATAGAGGTATTTGTAATTTTATTTCTAATTCCACGACATCGTTAACTGTCAGCTGATCGTTCCCACAATGTGTACGATGGATGTGCTGTGTCTGACAAGCTCACGCAACGAAGTTACGTTTTCACTTACTGTCCCTTAAATGTAGGGTATCTGATCTCATTAAGACGGTTAAATAATTTCTGTTTGCGTCAGAAGTTTACTCGACGTTTTACAGATATCGCGCACTTTGTTCCGTTCGAGTACGAGCGCTCCGAGAGTGTTCGGGTGCCTAAAAACGATGGTACTGTCAGTAGAATGAGATTGCTCGGTCGGACCTGATAAATATCGTGTGTTTGTATTGATCGTATCTCGTTCGTAGGAGATGAGTACAATAAGATACTCAATGATTTAGTAAGTGGATTAAATGGTACGTGTGAGTGCAACACGGGACAAATTGAACAATGCAATAAAATCGTAGCTGGATAAGTGGTGTAACCTATCAGATAAGGAAATTGCGATAATAGCCAGACTTAATAGCGCCATAGTTGAGTAGAGAAGGTTCACAGGTGATCAGACAAGGGAAATGTGACAATAGATAGTCAGACAAGTACCATGTAACTTGACAATACGAGTTGTACGTAGATAGATAAGTAGAATAGGACGTTAGGTGATCAGACAAGGAGATCACGATAATAGGAGGTCAGACCGGACAATGCAGCATCGTAGCTAAGTGGAGTAGGGTCGTACGTGGTCAGACTAGGGCAGTGAATGGTTAGACAGGTAGAAGGAGGCAACACACAAATTGGATAATACGGTAGAAACACGTCTAAGTGGCGTAGGGTCGTAGGTGATCAGATAAACAGACTGGGACAATGAGTGGTCAGGCAGGTACAATGGGATGGTAAGCGGAGTGTAAAAAAGAATAATATCTTACGCTGTTAGATAAGGGTAATTGAACTTCAATCTTGGCAAACAGAGCGTGGTGACAAATGGTAAGGGAAGTGGAATAAGGTAGAAGATAAATTGGGAAGTGCAGTGAAATTTGTAGATAGGTTGAGGAGACTTGGTTAGACAAAGGAGGCTAAGGTGTAGTTAGACGAATGAAGTTGAATGGGAATTGGTCGAACAAGTAGAATGAGACGAGTAGGGAAAGTGGATTATGTAGTCAGACAAGTATATGTGGTCAGACTAGTAGAACAGGTAGTCAGATAAGTAGAACAAGTAGTCAGATGAGTGGAACCACTAATAAGACACATAACATATCTAGTTAAACAAGTAGCATATGCAGTCAGACAATTAGAACAAGTAGTCAGATGAGTGGAACAACTAATAAGACACATAACATATCTAGTTAAACAAGTAGCATATGTAGCCAGACAAGTAGAATGAGTGGTCAGACAAGTAGAATATGTAGCAAGACAAATGGAGTCAGTTGTCAGACAAGTAGAACAAGTAGTCAGATGAGTGGAACAACTAATAAGACACATAACATATCTAGTTAAACAAGTAGCATATGTAGCCAGACAAGTAGAATGAGTGGTCAGACAAGTAGAATATAGAATGAGTGGTCAGACAAGTAGAATATGTAGCAAGACAAATGGAGTAAGTTGTCAGACAAGTAGAACAAGTAGTCAGATGAGTGGAACAACTGGTTAGACACATAACATATCTAGTTAGACAAGTGGCATATGTAGCCAGACAAGTAGAATGAGTGGTCAGACAAGTAGAATATGTAGCCAGACAAATGGAGTAAGTTGTCAGACAAGTAGGATAAGTGGTCAGACAAGTGGAATAAGATGTCAGGCAAGTAGTGCATCTAGTCAGACAAGTGGAATAAGTAGATAGACTAGTAGAATATCTAGTGGAATACGTGATAGGACAAGGAGAATAAGTAGTCAGACAAGGGGAATGAGTAGTCAGACAAGTAGAATACGTAGCCAGACAAGTGTAGTGAGTTGTCAGACAAGTGAAATGAGTTGTCAGCCAAGTAGTACATCTAGTCGGACAAGTGGAATAAGTAGTCAGACGAGTATCTACTCAGACAAGTGGAATATGTGGTCAGACAAGTACAACAACTAGCCAAACAGGTAAATAGATATCCAATAACACAAATAGTGTATAGACTAATGAAATACTAACACCTTAGTCACCTGCTCACACAGTCAAGTAGAATGAGTCAGCTGAGTCCTCAAATAGGTTAGTACCTATACGTTCCTACCTAAGCAAGCGCAGTACAACTGAAAGTGAACAGCCAAGTAGAACAAACCAGTAAGTAATCTCCCAGATTGAAATCAGCAAACCATCAAACAATCAAAATGTATGTCAGACAAGTAGAATGATCCGGTGCGCTTACACGCGAATAGAACAGGAACCCAGTTGATGAAGCAGGCACGAAAGCAAAATGAACGCATACATTAAGATTACAAACAATGTTTCAAAACTCTCATTGTTCTGATTTGATCATTTTCACGGCGTACGCGATATATCACTGTCTCAGTCGCAATTTATGACGGACATCTGATACGATACCCCGTGCACACAGCCAGACGTTACACAGTAGAATAAACCGTAAACCTATTTTCTTTTATTTGTCAACTCCTTCTCGAGTTTCAAATCCAATAGCAAACAGAAAGATTGAAAACTATCCACGCTCCATCGTATCTTCGCTCAGCCACTTAAAGTCCGTTGAAAAATCACCCTCCTAAAATTTCATATAACATCGCAAAGTTGCCAGACACGCTTCGAACGTCTCACTTATTATCCACCCTTTTCCTATCATCCCCATCTTTCATCCCTACCATAGGTACCACTTTTTTCCTGGCGACGATATGAAATAGGCGGTACGCTCAATCGATTGATGTACGGTTAGGAGTTAATTTGACTTCCCCAAGAAATGATAGCAATTATCTCGATTAAATTTTACTGATTGTCTGGGTCAATGATTCTTGGGGATTTTCGAGATTCTAGATACTTGGAAATGGGTTGCAGATTTGGGGATAATTCAACTTGAGAAGTTTGAGACTTGGGAGTTTGTGGATTTGACAAGGTAGAGACTTGGTGGTCCACATATGTGGGGACATAGCTATGTAGAGGTGTTAGGAGCTTTGAAACTACAAAGTTTTACGGATTCGTAAATATTGCAATTAGGAAATATTGAGATTTTTAATTCCAGAACCCACAAATGTAAAAATACAGAAATTCTGTAATCTGGAAATATGAAGATTTAGAAATTGCAGAGTTTTCATGTGCGCAACGTTACTAACACTTGCTAAAGTAATAAATAACGCGATGGACACGTGAAATACCTTTTTCTCTTGATCCACTGGCTCGTACATTTTTCCACGAAGGATCGGCGACATTCTGCCTTTCATCGGGCACGATCAATGGGACGGGACGCGTGCGTCACGCTCGACCCGCTGTTGAATTCCGCGCGAATATTGCCCGGCCATAATCCGCGGAGGTCTAGATAACTTACTACCATGCTCGTTTCTCATCGTGATACACGTGGCCGAGCTTAGCCGGCAACTGGAAACCACCGTGGCATGGATTGACGCGGCTTCCTGTAGATCACCTTTCACAGACGGGCCGAGCATTAGCGTTATTGCTGCGTCTTCCCCCTTTACGTGAGTCTATTTCACGATCGCTCGTTTTATTCGATGCCGTGTGTTGTGCGACCTCCGCTTGGTCCACGGTAATAAAATATCTTCTTGTCCGGTGGTTTTAGCTCGACCTGCTTCGCTGCTGAACTTTATTTCATTTGTTACGTGATGAAATTGTTAAGGATGATGTGTGAATTAGGATTTAGGAGTTTTGGTACTTTGAGACTTTGGGGTGCTGGCAGGTTGCGGTGGCGGGTATTTGCGGTGGAGGGAATTTCGGATTATCGGAATTTCGGGTGTAGGAAGTTTGTGAGGAAATGGGGAGTTTGGGGAGGCGAAGTTTGGGATATGTGAAGATCGGGACGTGTGGAGATTGGGACGTGTGAAGTTTGAGATTTGGCGAGTTTGGGATATTTGGAATTTGGGGTGGGTGGAGGTGGGGCGTGTGGAGATTGGGATATGTGGAATTTGGGATATGTGAAGTTTAGGATATGTGGAATTAGTCGCATGTGAAGTTTCGGACAAGTGGAATTTGGGATATGTGGAGTTTGGCATATGTGGAGGTTGGGACATGTGGAGTTTGGCATATGTGGAGGTTGGGACATGTGGAGGTTGGGACATGTGGAATTTGGCATATGTGGAGATGGGGACATGTGGAATTTGGGATATGTGGATTTTGGAGCATATGAAGTTTGGTATATGTAGAATTAGAGACATATAAAGTCTGGGATATGTGGAATTTGAGACATGTGAAGGTTGGGACATGTGGAAGTTGGGACATGTGAAGGTTGGGACATGTGGAAGATAAGATATGTGGAGGTTGGGACATGTGGAATTTGGGATGTGTGGATTTCGAAGCGTATGAAGTTTGGGATATGTGGAGTTAGAGACATGTGAAGGTTGGGGCATGTGGAAGATGGGACATGCGGAGGTTGGGACATGTGGAAGATGGGACATGTGGAGGTTGGGACATGTGGAATTTGGGATGTGTGGATTTCGAAGCATATGAAGTTTGCGATATGTGAAGTTAGAGACATGTGAAGGTTGGGACATGTGGAAGATAAGATATGTGGAGATTGGGACATGTGGAATTTGGGATGTGTGGATTTTGGAGCATATGAAGTTTGGGATATGTGGAGTTAGAGACATATGAAATCTGGGATATGCGGAATTTGAGACATATGAAGTTTGGGATATGTGGAGTCTGGGACATGTGAAGTCTGAGACATGTGAAGTTTGTAATATGTGAAATTTGAGACATGTGAAGTTTGGGATATGTGGAATTGGAGACATGTGGACTTTGGGATATGTGAAGTGTAGAACGTGTAGAGTTTGGGATACATAGAGTTTGTGACATATGGAGTTTGGAACATGTGAAGTTTGGTACACGTGAATTTTGTGATATGTGGAGTTAGGAACACGTGAAGTTTGGGACATGTGGAGTTTATGATACGTGAAGTTTAGGTTATGTAAAGTTAGGAAAATGTGAAGTTTGGGACATGTGGAGTTTATCATATGTAAAGTGCGGACATGTGGAGTTTATGATATGTAGTTTGGGTCATGTGGAGTTCAGTACATATGAAGTTGAGGACGCATACAATTTTGGACATGTGAAACTTACATGTTTAGCTTGGACATGTGGAGTTTATCATATGTAGAGTTTAGGACATGTGGAGTTCATTACATATGAAGTTGGTACACATACAATTTTGGACCCGTGAAACTTATATGTATATCTTGTACACGTGATATTCGACATACGTGAACATTCGGTCACATATGTCTGAACCTAACTCTTCATCTCTCCAAAAAGTAATCAATCGACTCAAACCACATCTTCAAAACCCATACCTGAATTCCAAAAGTCCCCAAGAAAGTAGCAATCAAATCTTTATCACCCACAACTGATATTAAAATCTGAAACGTTTATTAGCCACAGTGTACTTCTGATCGATCGTAAAAGTTGTCGATTAAATTTGCAGATACAGGGAACACAACACCGATTATTACGTGATTTACGACGCTACAGCCTCATTCGCGACTATCGTTTCGCGATTATCACAAATAATGGAGGATTTATGTCAACCCTTCATTTGCAATTACCCGACGGGATTTATAATCTCTATCGGTTTCCAACTCCGGTCTCTCTCCTTCTGTTTTCCGTCTTTCTCGTTCATTCTCATTTTCCCCTCGGTCGCGATCCCTTCTATCAGGATACACTTTCGACCAAGTTAGCGTCGTCCATTATCTTGGACGCTCCTTTATGGCGGTTATTTACGATTATTATTATTGCTCGTTGATAGCCGTCTCTATTGGCCGATCTCAGACACTGTTCCTCGAGTGGACAGTGCGTTGGCTTTGAAACTCGTCACTTTGTAATTTTATTTTTCTAGCTTGACCCGTACGGAGAAAGAGAAAGAGCTTCTTTTTACCTCGGTAAAGTTTCGATTCTTATTCGATTGCCTCGTGGCGAGTTACATCGGAGTGTTTTTAAGGAATATCCCCTTCCTCTCGGTGCTTAACTTCCACCATCTGCTGGATAATGTAGTTAAGCTCCTGCGGTGATCGCCGAGTTGTTTGACAAATAATCAGGACGAAGGAATATCGATGGATTTCAAGGATTCTGCTTAAAAGTTTCAGATTGTTAGCTCGGAAACTTCGATTTCAACAGATTCCAGTTTACTGCGATTTCACCGAGTAGTTGGATTTCTACTTTATTTAGTCGTTTGTTTAAAGGAAAGATTATCCGTTTGATTTATGTGCTGATAAGTTCGAAATATTGCTTTGTTTCAAATGCATATGCAGATTACTGAAAATTATCAGGTAGCTAATTTATTTATCGTTTCGATAATTCAAATTTCAACCACTATTTTTCATTTATGGAAAATGATATCATTTTCACGACGATTAAAAATAATTAAAAATGATTAAAATTATAATTGTACATCTAAAATTAAAAAACAAAATTACACATCTGAAATTAAAATTAAAATTGTCCATCTAAAATTAAAATAAAAAGTGCACATCTAAAATTAAAATTAAATTATATATTTCAAAATTAAAAATAAAATTGTATATAAAAAATTTATAATTAAAATTGTGTATTTAAAATCAAAATAAAAATTGTCCATCTAAAGTTAAAATAAAAATTGCACATCTAAAATTAAATTTAAATTACATATTTAAAAATTAAAAATAAAATTGTACAAATAAAATTAAAATTAAAATTGTTTATTTAAAATCAAAATAAAAACTGTCCATCTAAAGTTAAAATAAAAATTGCAGATCTAAAATTAAAATTAAAATTGTCCATCTAACGTTGAAATAAAAATTGTGTATATAAAATCAAAATAAAAATTGTACATCTAAAATAAAAATAAAAATTATACATTTAAAATGAACATTAAAATTGTCCATCTAAAGTTAAAATAAAAATTGTATCTATAAAATTAAAATAACACATCTAAAATTAAAATTACACAGTTAAAATTAAAATGATATATCTAGAATTAAAAATACATATCTAGAATTAAAATTTCACATTCAAAATTAGAACTACACATCCAAAATTAAAATCCCACATCTAAAATTAAAATTGCACACCCGAAATTAAAATTATATATCTAAAATTAAAAATACATATCTAGAATTAAAATATCCCGTACTAAGAAGCAGCGTAAACTTCAGCCGTGTCTAAGAGGATAAGGGTTGACGTAGAATAAAATTTATTAGTATATCAGGAAAAAATTGATTAGTTTATGTATATTTGTTGAGTGCAGAAATGCAAAAATTCTAAGTTTGGTTTAAGCATTTAAATTATTTCTTAGTTTCACGTTATTTAACTATTTGTCGAAAATAAAATGGCAATTTCAGTTTATTATGCATTTGTGCACATTTTGCATATTATTAAGTTCAAAAGCCATGTAAAGGAGCGAGTGAAAAACTTGAGAGAAAGGCAGAATATTGGTAAATTCGCGTTTAATTGGCTACCTGGACGGTGATCTCTTTGCGTGCACAGGGACGCTTTTGCGAACCTGGGGCCGTTCAGGCCGTGGCTAGGGGGGACGTTTTTCGACGGACCCCTGAGGCCTCCATCGACCCCGATTTCGACGATGCTTTGCATCTGGCGAGGGTCCGCGGACGGAAAAATTGCATTGGTAATTTTTCCGAGACGTTCAGGCTGGTCCTAAGAGCAAAGCCGCCAGGTATTCGCAATTGTATAGGCCGGAGTGGGGGAAGGGCCACGTGATAGCGCGGGGCTCGGGCCGCTACGGCTTATCTATTGCGAGCATTCTTCTTTCGACGACCGTCCTTTCGCTCAGTCCTTTTCGTGCGCTCCTCGATACAATTCGTTACTTTCGTTGTAAATTATTATTAACAAGTAAAGATACGCTTTTGAGTTGCCTTAATATTATATTTGATACTGATTTGCAATTTCGTTTCGTTTTGTATTGTAAATTATCTAATTTGTTTTCGCCAATAAATATTAATTAACTAATTCCTTGAGTTCGTTATTCGTTTTGTTGTTTATATCCATAACAATCACATTTAAAATTAGAACTACACATCTAAAATTAAAACTACACATCCAAAATTAAAATTGCACATCCAAACTTAAAATTGCACATCCAAAATTAAAATTACACATCCAAAATTAAAATTATATACCTAAAATAGAAATTGCAGATTCCACAAAAGATTGAAATAAAAATGACCCAAATTATATACAAATTAACATAGTTTATTCAAGTTAAATTTATGTGTTACAAATGATTAGAACGTTATTGCTCCTGAGAGCATTGATACGTTTCAAACCAGCGTCCTGTATTTCGCAATGACCGATGACCCGACAGTGACCCAAACAATCCAGGATCAACGACTTTGTTTTGAAAAAGCTTGCAGTCGGAAGGGCTTTGACAGAAATAGAATTTAAACAAAAGCTCACGCAATACGAGCGGTTATCGCGATACATAAAGTCCTCGCTATCAGCAGCATCGTGCACGGAGCGAGTTTAATCCCGTTCCAACCCGTTATGTCCGACCCGCCCCATAATTTACATCACAGGTCGCCGACCTTGAACGTTACAGACGCCATTTCGAATATACACCCCCGTAAAATCGGTACAAGAAGAATAAAAACAGAGCAACATAAAAATTCGCGTTCGAATTTCAGCACGAACGAAATTTACGTGAAATCGGGATCTTGGAGAAGCTTAGGCGGTAAAAGTTGAGCTACGTCAGGCGGTAAGTGGACTCGGCCATTCTAAGAAATCACGGGCTGTAGCCGTCTCTACAACCCTCGTGACATACACGAGGAGAATAGCGAGGCGAGCTCCAGGGGGTAGTTTTTCCTCCGCTATAGCGAACCGAGGTTACACGCACGGTAATGGAAAGCGGAGGCAAAATGGCCGGTCTTCTCGAGATGGCGTTGCGTAAACGAATCGCGACCATCCTAGGGGATATATCGTCACGTTCGTGCTTACTACCATAAAAACTTATTTTTGCGTGCTACAAAGTCTTTGGATGTTTTCTATTTTTGGAGGATTGAGTTTATTTCTATAATCCTAGTAATTGTTATTGTAGATGTACAGATATGTAGTGTTCAGGTAGGAGTACATATATAGCTGATGTATATCATTTAAATTTATTTGTGCATATGTGTAATGTCTATCTGGAATGTAAATGTAGTAATCTAGCTAGTATATGGATGAATATATATGTAGCATATGTATATCATTTAAATTTATCTATGCATATGTGTAATCATATGTCTATCTAGAATGTAATAGTCATAATCTAGCTAGTAGATGTATATACATACAGTACATACATACGTATAGTATACAGACATACAAATGGATAATCATAATAATTTAGCTAGATATAAATATACAGGGCGTCTCACAATTAGTGACTCCTGAAAGAGGTTGTAGTTGAGATGATTCTGAACAACTTCCTTTGCAGAAGTAGGGTTTGAAGCTTCGTTTATGAATTATTAATGGAGTAATAGAATGTATAGATAGTCATGTAAATCTAGTATAATAAAGTTATAGATGTGTCACTCTGATGTGTGAACTCTGTCCACTTATCTATCTCTGTCCATATGTACTGATTCAAACTTGAGGTCCATATGTGGACATATGTGACATGTGGACGTAGGTCCAAAAACCAAAACACCCATGTCATCACCTCACTCTACAGTTATCCTTCAAAGAGTGTCAACATGATGATGGCATATTATATGCTACACATATGTTATCATATGTTATCATATGTTACACATATATTATATGTGAATACAAGTCCAAAACCAAGAACGCCCATGTAACTATTCTACTCTCACACTTGTCCTTCAAAGAGCATCAACATGGTGACAACACATGTAATAACACATATGTCATATGTTACGTTACACATGTGTTATACATATGTTACATGTGAATACAAGTTCAAAAACAAAAACGCTCTTGTAACCACTCTACTATTACACTTGTTCTTCAAAGAGCATCAACATGGTGACAACACATGTAATAACACATATGTTATATGTTATGTTCCACATGCGTTATGCATATGTTATATATGAATACAAGTTCAAAAACAAAAACGCCCATGTAACCACTCTACTTTTACACTTGTCCTTCAAAGAACATCAATATAGTGACGACACATATGTCATAATGTACAATGTACATATGTTATAACATACATGTCACATGTTATACGTGACCTCCACATAAAATCCTCATTCAGCGATAGTCAAAAATGAAAATTGAACCCGATTGAAATAAGAATCATAGAGGCACTCAAAGATCCCGTTCTGATGAAATCAAATGGCAAGCTGCAAAGAAATATGATTACTCGCGGCAGGGAATGCGAAACGAAGAATCCCTCTGGAAAGGATTCCCGCGATATTGCAACCGTTTTGCCTGCACACCGGGCTTTGGGGATGATTGCCGCGCACCCGCGGGGCTGTTTTTCCCCGGAAGAAAGCGTAGGATCGGGGCGATTTTGTAGCACGCGTAAAACCAGCGTGACGACGTGACGCCCTCGGACGTAAATCGTTGCGACTTAAAAAAGCTACAGTAGCCTTCACACTTGATGTCACTCTGCAAGAACTCCGTGAATCAAGTTATTGATACTATGTGACAGTCATTCTGTGTGACAGTGAGACGTTATTTAATAGAACGAGGTTGCGAACGAGTATGTGGAGCTATCGAGAAATAAACCTTGTAAAAGGCGTACCGGGTGACATCAAGTGTGAGAGCGACGGTATGGGGATTGGAACGGTCCTGGATACCGCCCATGGCTGGAGGCTGATAACTAGAGAACGATGATGGGAAGTCCTGGAGAACAACGCCCACGGGAATTGTTTTCCAGGGATACCTGCTCAAGCTATGTTCTCGAAATCGTCTCGTACGAAAGTACAGAATGGTGCTATTTCATTAAACGTGAGCGCTGGAAGAAATAGCTCGTACTAGATATTCTCGAGATTTATTGTCAAAAGTGAATGTGAGAATTTGGGAATTTTTCAAATGAAATTCTAGCATGTGAAGGCAGCATCTATCACCTAGGAAGATGGCATGTGAAGGCAGCATCTAGCACCTAGGAAGATGGCATGTGAATGTACTGATGTCAACACATGAGTTGGCGCGTGAGGCTGACGCATTTACGGTCAGAATAGAAAAATGGACGTCACTCGTATTTTTTGGCGGTAAAAATGCCTCCCACGATTAGTCATTTAGGTGAAAAATAGTGACGAACGAGCAAGAGTGAAATAATACCACTAGATTATTATTTTTTATTTGAAATGTAATTCTTAGAAGCTGAAAGCTTCTTCACACGCGCCAGCTCATGGGTTGACATCAGTGCTTTCATCAAACGCGAAAAACACCAACAAAATTATTTACATAAAAGATAGTTTATTGCCCAATAAAGAATATTGAATTTCCGAAATTGTTGTAAAATAGAACACCTGCGACACGTAGCGAAACGAATGGCCCGAGTGAATGAGAAATAACGTGTATTAAAAGATACGTTATTAGATCGTGCACGTTTATGCAAACGTATGCACATTTCTGCGCAATATTTTCCCTTTCAAGATTAACCCTTCTAAACGTGAAAGGCGTGTATACGAGCTGAGAAAGTAACCGCTTGTTTACGACAGACGTGTACGTTCCCTCATTAACACGTTGAGTGCACGGGAATTTAATGAAATAATTACAAACCGGGAAAGAAAGTAGTTTCTGGATACTGGTTATATTTCCTTTTTAACTGGAGTTGGATTTCAGGTTTGCGTGTTTATTGCGGAGAGGAGTTTTGGAGATGGAGGGGTGGGATTTTGGGGAATTTGGAGAGGTGGAGAGTTGGGGAGGTGGAGATTTGGGTACGTGGAGAGTTGAGGAGGTGGAGATTTGGGGAGGTGGAGAGTTGGAAATTTGGGGAGGCGAAGAGTTACAAATTTTACGATTTGGGGATTTGGGGATTTGGGGATTTGGGGATTTGGGGATTTGGGGATTTGGGGATTTGGGGATTTGGGGATTTGGGGATTTGGGGATTTGGGGATTTGGGGATTTGGGGATTTGGGGATTTGGGGATTTGGGGATTTGGGGATTTGGGGATTTGGGGATTTGGGGATTTGGGGATTTGGGGATTTGGGGATTTGGGGATTTGGGGATTTGGGGATTTGGGGATTTGGGGATTTGGGGATTTGGGGATTTGGGGATTTGGGGATTTGGGGATTTGGGGATTTGGGGATTTGGGGATTTGGGGATTTGGGGATTTGGGGATTTGGGGATTTGGGGATTTGGGGATTTGGGGATTTGGGGATTTGGGGATTTGGGGATTTGGGGATTTGGGGATTTGGGGATTTGGGGATTTGGGGATTTGGGGATTTGGGGATTTGGGGATTTGGGGATATGGAGATTTGGGAATT
>NW_003797177.1:4562246-4640025 GCF_000220905.1 Megachile rotundata | reverse complement strand
TGGAGATATGGGGATTTGGAGATATGGGGATTTGGAGATATGGGGATTTGGAGATATGGGGATATGGAGATATGGGAATTTGGAGATATGGGAATTTGGAGATATGGAAATTTGGAGAATTGGAGATCTAGAAATTGGGAAATTGGGAAATTTGGAAATTTGGAGATATGGGGATTTGGAGATATGGGGATATGGAGATATGGGAATTTGGAGATATGGGAATTTGGAGATATGGAAATTTGGAGAATTGGAGATCTAGAAATTGGGAAATTTGGAAATTTGGAAATTTGGAGATATGGGGATTTGGAGATATGGGGATTTGGAGATATGGGGATTTGGAGATGTGGGGATTTGGAGATATGGGGATTTGGAGATATGGGGATTTGGAGATATGAGTTGGAAATTTGAAGAGTTGGAAATTTGGAGAGTTGGAAATTTGAAAAGTTGGAAATTTGAAAAGTTGGAAATTTGAAAATTTGGAAATTTGAAGAGTTGGAAATTTGAAGACTTGGAAATTTGAAGAGTTGGAAATTTAGAGAGTTGGAAATTTGAAGAGTAGGCAATTTGAAGAGTAGGAAATTTGAAGAGTTGGAAATTTGAAGAGTTTAAAATTTTAAGAGTTGGAAATTTGAAGAGTTGGAAAACTGGAAAACTGGAAAATTGGAGAATTGGAAGTTTGGAAATTTTGAGTCTTGCAGATTTGAACATTTGAGTATTTTGAAATTTACAAGCTTTTCAGTGTAATTTCGTTAACTTAAACGCATATGGATTCGTTCATTCAACAATTTACCTATTAGAAAATTGAAAATTTAATAATTCAAACAAACTTTTGCTAATTTCCCCTCACTTACGAAACTTAAAAAATAACGTCACTCTGAATTTAAACAACTTATAAATTTGAAACTTCAAACTTCAAAAACTTGAAACTTCACAAACTCACTTATGAATACGAAATAATTCCGCAAACTTTGAAAATTTCATATTCGCACCCGCAAAATCGAAAACCTTGTCCTCCAAAGAGCGCCAACATTGTTCGATTTTACATGGCTAACGCATTCAACGTTTCCACCCTTTCACGCTGTCCGCTGGTAATGGTCGAACTGAAAAGGGTTTAGGGGTGGTTTTACATGCATCGTTCCGTGTATTCAGTATCTCTCCTATTTCACCGGGGCACGTAATTCGTAAGACGTTAACATTTCGTGAAGACTTTAAGGTCTGAATGTCCTAATTTGTATTCTATCCTGCAGATCTCCCTTCCTCGGTTGGAGGGGTGGAAATATCCTTAGGGATTTTTCACTTTACTGTACGGCACTTCAACAATCTGTTACTCTTATCGATATTATCTCGGTGATATATTTGAAATGATACATGATACTCGTATCAGGTTTAATTAATCTTTCTTGAAAAATTACTTTTGGTGATTGCTTTGATATTTCAAGGCTAAATTAGCATTCTTTTTTTAACGTGTACATGTCTGATCACACATACATACATGTAATACATACAATACATACATACATAGATACATACATGACATGCATACATACATATATAAATAATACATTCTTATATGATACACATATGATATATGAACACATATGCATACATACATACATACATAAATAATACATGTATGTATGATACACATATGATATATGATATATGAACACACATGCACACATACATACATGACATACATACATAAATAATACATGCATGTATGATACACATATGATATATGATATATGCACACACATGCACACATACATAGATACATGACATGCATACATACATAAATAATACATGCATGTATGATACACATATGATTTATGATGTACGAACATATATGCATACATATATAAATAATACATGCATATATGATACACATATGATCTACGATGTATGAACATACTTGCATACATATGTGATACACACATGATCCATAATGTATGAACGTACATGCATACATATATAATTAATACGTTCATATGTGATACATATATGTATGTTCTATTATCTGTGAACATACATGCAATACAATATAAGTATTACATGCACATGTGACACATATGAAGTCTATGATGTAGAACACACATATATAATATTAGTATACATCTATGATGTATGAACACACATGCAAATGTAAGTCATACATACATGTGTGATGCATGTACAAACCTATGATGAAGAACACTCATATGTACATACATGTCTACATCTCATACATATGAACACACATGCATGTGTAACCTATGGTTAACATACTGAACCATACAATAAATACTACCAAAATAGCTCTAAAAGAATTCATCAAACTTTCGAAAACTTGTGATTAAAAATGCCTTCCAAAGGGTGAATGACCCAAATTCTGGAATTTATCCTAAAGGCATATTTCGATAGTTTCGAGGCAGAATGTTGTGCGCCACGGAAAGAACATCAGCATTCGTTTTCGGGGAAAATTACAGTGAAGTTTTCCATCGAATTCTTGACATTCGCAATCGCTGAGTGTTCGATTTGCAAAGAGGGGGCGTGGAGAATAGGAATTCCGGGTGAAATCGTGAAGGAATGCGGTAAATGCGTATCGTGAGCGAGAAAGCGTGCGACTTTGCCTTCCTCGTTCGAGAAAATCCCGTGTGTGTGTGCGCGCGGCTCGATCCCGCGTCAATCCACTCGTCTATCATCCCTCGCGTGATCTTCCGGGACCGGAGCTTGTCGAAAGATTATGAAATTTCGACGCTGCAAATCGAATGCACCGCGTGCGCCTGCCTATTTTCCTCCTCGGCGCCATGCTGAATTTTTCGCACCCTTCTACCCCCTCGATTCGCAATTTTCCGCTGACCTGTTTGCACGACACTGGTACAAGCTACTGAATCTTACACTCGCGCCCCGTAACTCATGGCGCTACCCACACCATTTTTCAATAAATTCGAACCTCCTTGTATTATAAATTCTCTTATTTATTTCACTTCGCTTCAATTTATTTTTGTCGACCAGTACACTGCAATTATTAATAACAATAATTTTAATCTGCTAATATATCAATTGTGATATTTTATTAATTTTTAAGTTACCATGTGTGTAATGACAGCCTCATGCGCCATTTTCTGGGTTGGGTTACAAAATAAATTATCTTGACGCACTCGTGACGCACACTTCACATGTGACAAATAAAAATTATAGTTACAGCTCGATCGAGTGTGGAGTTTAATACTAATTAAACGTGAAAATATTTAAAAATGAAATTTTCAACTGATTCACTGTCAGATTGAATATCCCCGAAAATACCTAATTAATCATACACTTTGCGAACATGGATCTGCATATTTTAGGCTCTATTCGATCGATGTGTTTCAAGTTTTCTCGAAAAATTTCTTAGAACTTTAAATCGCCGAAGAACGTGTTCAGGACTGAAACTTTTTCAAACTGCTGGGGAGTTTGCAAGTGTTCAAACATTATTGATTTTTCCTCTCTCTCTCTCTTGCAAATTTCTCAAACAGTAGTTTGATCATTGTTGAATTTCGAACCGCCGGCGATTTGTTTGTTCGAAGTCGAAAACTTTTGAATTATTTAAGACCTTTGATAACGTTATTTTGAAATATTTAATTCGATTATTTTCTGTGTTACATATGTACATATTTATACATACTATAGTATGTGACATGTGCTGTGAACATATGTTCTCATATGTTAAAATTATTTTTATCTTTGACTGTACTAATTTTTTATGTAGTGTAGTATTAAATGTTTGGTTTTGTGAGAAATATATTTGTGATGGATTATGTATGATGTATTATGTCGTGTAAAAATGTATGCAGTAACATATGATCATATATTAATTACACCATGTGTGTTGCATCGTATAACGGTAACATATGCAGTAGCACATTATCATATATTAATTATATCACATAGGTATGTATCATCACATGTGTGGTACCATATAACAGTAATATATGCAGTAACATATCATCATATATTAATTATACCATGTATGTATACATCACATGTGTGGTATCATATAACAGTAACATATGCAGTAACATATCACCATATATTAATTATTCCATATATGTGTACATCATATGTGTTGTACCATATAATAGTAACATAAGCAGCAACATATCATCATATATTAATTACACCACATATGTATATATCATCGTATGTGTGGTATTATATAACAGTAACATATGCAGTAACACAGCATCATATATTAATTATACCACGTATGTATGTATCATCATATGTGTGGTATCATATAACAGTACATATGCAGTGACATTTCATCATATATTAATTGTACCATGTATGTATACATCATATGTGTTGTACCATATAGTAGTAACATATGCAGTAACATATCATCATATATTAATTACACCACATAGCTATGTATCATCACATGTGTGGTATCATATAACCGTAACATATGCAGTAACATATCATCATATATTAATTATACCATGTATGTATACATCATATGTGTTGTACCATATAACAGTAACATATGCAGTAACATATCACCATATATTAATTATTCCATATATGTGTACATCATATGTGTTGTCATATGTATAATAACAACCTCATGCGTCATCTCGTGTGTTGGCATCGTTACACAATACGTCCTTGTTTACTTTGATACCAGTTTTCGAATGCTCGTCCCAGCCGTCACTTTTGTAAACAGTTTCGTCCGTAGCAATTAATTCCCATAATCCACATCAGACTTCACCCCGTCCCCAAAGAAATTCCACTCACCGAAACTCCTCTCATGTAACCATAAATTACAATTTCAAACTTTGAATAATTCCGCATCAACCTCGTTCAATTTCCAAAAAACTACGATCCGTTGCAATTTAATCTCCGTAACGCAAACGTGCCCCACTGCGAAGATCCCAAAGTTAAGTTACACCAAAAGGTAATTGAAACCGTGCAACAATTATCTGCGATATAGAACGAGGCTCTCTGTATCGGATTTTGGAACAGAATTTCAATTCGATTCGAAATAACAGAACGAAGTTTGCACAGCCTTCTGACGCGTGCGTCGCAGATCGGCTAATACGTTTCAGACTTTACGCTAACGTTTCTGCTGTTACTTCAATTAGCAACGGAAACGTGACCCCTGGGAATTCGGGGAAAAACTACGTTCCGATACCGTTAAGGCGGAAACGCAATATGCACGCAGTTTACGGGGCAAACAGTGCAGATGTTTGCTGTGTACGTAACTTATTCGATGCGAATTTTGCTGACACCGCTATGATAGTATCATACGTGTTAGGTAAGGGTTGCAAACTTGTGCGTTCGTATGTGGACTCTACGAATTAATTGCGGATCGAATTTAATTATTCGATTGTACAGTTTGGAAATTTAGAAGTTAGGGGTTTAGGGATTTAGGGAGGAAAGGGATTTGGGGAAGTTGGGTGAGATTTTGGGACGTTTGAGGGTGTTCATGGGTTTAAGGAGGAAATTTGAGTAAAGAGAAAATTTAATAATTTGAATAATAATGAGAATTAATAAAATAGTGAGTTTAATAATAATTAAAAATAAATATAAGCTACATAAAATATAGAAGTGAACTCAAGCTGACTATCCAAAAAGGGGTTGCACTGTAAAACTATTTCAAACACCAATAAAAATAACACATGTGAGAAAAGCTCCTAAACAGTATATTAATAATTAAAAATAAATATAAACTACATAAAATATAGAAGTGAACTCAAGCTGACTATCCAAAAAGGGGTTGCACTGTAAAAATATTTCAGACACCCATAAAAATGACACATGTGAGAAAAGCCTTTTAAAAGTATATATGTATTAATAATTAAAAATAAATATAAGCTACATAAAATATAGAAGTGAACTCAAGCTGACTATCCAAAAAGGGGTTGCACTGTAAAACTATTTCAAACACCAATAAAAATAACACATGTGAGAAAAGCTCCTAAACAGTATATTAATAATTAAAAATAAATATAAACTACATAAAATATAGAAGTGAACTCAAGCTGACTATCCAAAAAGGGGTTGCACTGTAAAAATATTTCAGACACCCATAAAAATGACACATGTGAAAAAAGCCTTTTAAAAGTATATATTAATAATTAAAAATAAATATAAGCTACATAAAATATAGAAGTGAACTCAAGTTAAACTATCCAAAAAGGGGTTGCACTGTAAAACTATTTCAAACACAAAAAAAAATGATACGAAACCGTAATATATATTAAAATAGTACCTAATGTATCTTAAAATGAACAAAAACCTCTTCAACCCCAACCGATAATTCCTCCTGAATTTCTCCTATTTCATTCAACCCCGAACGATAATTTCCCCCGTTTCAAGCCCCGATAAGACGTCTAATAGCCACTAAATTCAAAGATCGGCGTAATTACCGTTTCGCGATAAATAGGATCGTGGGCCATTGTTCGTGGCTTTAATTAGAAAAATCTATTCGATATCACGTAGCGTAGCGCGAGTGTTACGCCGTGCTGAGAATATTACGTCTATATCACCGGGCGTAGCACGGTTATTGCCGGCACACGACTGGCAATAACTTACCACCGACTCGATGTAGCGTAATAATTTATCGCTAATATTTTCCTTCGTGGACTAGTGCCTCTATTCTGCCCCGTGCCCTTTTCTCGGGGACATGATTCACGAGGCGGCGACTCAGACCACCGTGGACCCAGAAAACTCGTGCTGTACGGACAAAGGGAATGGGGGTTGCACGCGAAAATTAGGCACACGGAAATTAGCTTGAGGGAGGTGAGAATTTAGGGGTGGGATGACTTTTTGTGGAACAGGGTGTGATTTGTAAAGTTTGAAGCTTTGAATTTTCACTGATTCCCAAATCCTTGATATTCTACATTTTCAAATTTCCATCCATCTTTCCTCCCCTTTTTTAGATTGCACGCTGCTCAAAATTTGACCACCCCTCTAAATGTAACAAGTCTTCATAGCAATTAAAAAATTTTGTTCCTGTATAAATAGTGTGACGTGTGTATAAAATTGTATTAAAATTACTTTTCTAATATGTCGAAAAAAATAAAATGCAACCCCTTAAGTGTAAGTTCGATGGCAATTAAAAATTGTTATTTCTAATTTTTCCAATATTATTAGAATAATATTTCTAATAGTGTCATCTGCAAATTAGATTAAAATTTCCTAATATATTCAAGAAATACAAAAACGTAATTGCACCCCTTTACCGAATTCGTCAGTAACAAAAAATGAACAGCCCCAGAGAAAATTATGTAACTTTTGAAACATCTCGAAGTTGATAAAACCATAAATTCCTCGAGGAAAAATTTTAGGAATTAAAAAATGTGTCTGCAGCTAATGTTGATTGTAAACGACATTAAAATTCCCACACGGCGAGAACGAATTGCTCCTGTAACAGTTTCTTGTTACAACACAGAGCGTCACGAGAGTTTAAACGGTAAATTGACTTGACAAACGTGTACACGCGAGCGGAAGTTTTAATTGCATCAGTCACACCCGTAACTTTGGATCCGTTGTCGCGAATCAATTCCGTGAAACACGCGGGGATCGGTTCAATAATTAATACGGTACGGAGGGGAAAAAATTGAGGGTGAAACGGTGGAAAATTAAGTGACACGGAAACCTCGTTGTTTAAGCTTTACCGCGTTCTTTTTGATCGCGATTCGATCATTTCCCATGCAAATTGCACGCTCGCTAATTCCACTCTATTTTCACCCTTAGCTACCCTCGTCCCGCTTTGTAGTTTCGACGCTGGAATTCTATAAAACTTGTTCGTTCACCCGCCTGCTTCTCCGCCACCCCCGACTTTTTCTTCTTTTTACCACCACGGTTCTCGCGTGTTTCCGGCACGTATCCGCTTCTGTAAAACTTCCCTTTCAACGGCAAACCGTCCAGCCGCTGCAATCTGTCCTGTTTCATCTTCGTTTTTTGCACAGAAATTAAGCAGAATCCCCTGTCACTCAATGCCCACCTTTTTCGTTTATTTTCTGCTCTCCTAACCCTTTCGATGCTTACGAGCACTCCTGAATATGTACCAGTTTTTTCTTCCCCTGCAGAAATGTCGCTTTTTATCATTTTACCAAGGTAATATACATATTCATTTTCACACGCTTTAACTTTATGCATTTACTGAGTGGCCCTGTTGCTATATTATTAAAAAACATCAAGCATGAATTTTAATTGACAGTTGTCATTTTGTCACGAGAAATCGAGAATCAAGCTTAGTCAAAAAGTGTAATTTTTTCAAAGGCGCCAGGAATAAAATTTAATTAATCATTATTTTCTCAAGAGATGTCAAGAATAAAATTTAATTAAACATCATTATTTTGTCAAGAGATGTCAAGAATAAAATTTAATTAGAAATCATTATTTTCTCAAAAGATGTCAAGAATAAAATTTAATTAAACATCATTATTTTGTCAAGAGATGTCAAGATTAAAATTTAATTAGAAATTATTATTTTCTCAAAAGATGTCAAGAATAAAATTTAATTAAAAATCATTATTTTGTCAAAAGATGTCAAGAATAAAATTTAATTAAGAATCATTAGTTTCTCAAAAGATGTCAAGAATAAAATTTAATTAAAAATCATTATTTTCTCAAAAGATGTCAAGAATAAAATTTAATTAAGAATCATTATTTTCTCAAAAGATGTCAAGAGTAAAATTTAATTAGAAATCATTATTTTCTCAAAAGATGTCAAAAATAAAATTAAGAATCATTGTTTTTTCAAAAAGAACAAAGATTCAAATTTAACTAAAAATCATTATTTTCTCAAAAAATAACAAGGAATCAAATTTAACTAAAAATCATTATTTTCTAAAAAATAACAGAATCTAATTTAATTAAAAATCATTGTTTTCCTAAAAAGAGCCAAGAATAAATTTTACCTAAAAATCATTATTTCCTCAAAAGACATCAGGCATGAAATTAAATCAGAAACACTGCTTCCTCAGCAGTTAAATTAAATAAAAAATCATTACATTCCCAAGAAAAGAAAAGTCATCGAATTCAGCGAAAAATCCGAGACAGAAGAGAGTAATCGAACGGCCCGTAAATGTAAATAACCGATACCGAATTAAATATTAAATCGCCCAAAATTCGTGTATGCAAATTAAAAACGACATAGATATGAAAATTCACCCCCTGCAGCTACCCTTTTAATCTGAAATCCATTGCAGAATAACATTGCGCCATAAAAAGGAGGCTAACGAGCCGGTTGTTCCAGCTTATTACGGAGAATAATTATTTAAAAATATATGCAACAGAGGGAAACTTTACGGTTTTATTTCTGGTAATAAATTCTCCGTTTCCCTCTTTTTCCCCGATGTGGCTAAAAAAATATTCCCCGTGTCATTCTTCAGGCTTTACATGAACACACTTTCGTAGTACCACAAAGGATCCTAAGTCTACGTGACGCTTTTCTTCCAGCTTGGTGCTTCACCTGATCACCACAACAATCTTCGAGTTCCATAAAACATTCTCCTCTTTGTCTCCAGTGTATTTTTATTCTGCACGCCGTTCCTTATTCATTTCTCTTCTCTGTCTCTCCCGGCTTTAGCGTTGTCCGTTTCTTTGGAATTTCCGTTTGTCCCGCGTAATCTTAATGGTGGAAATCCATTAAAACCTCCCGACCCCTCGGGACTTCCTTATCTTCCTCAAAATAATTTTTATCCTTTCACGCTTCAACCTTCTAAACTGCACCGTGCATCTCGATTTTTGACCATCTCATAACTTCACAATCTTTCGGTGAGAATGACCCCATTTCTGACGGGTTGTCCACAATTTCTAAACATACAAGTTCCTAACTTTAAGTCTAGTTGAATTTCTATTTGACCCCCTCTGATCAAAGCTTTGAATCACATGAATTGTCATTCGACCCTATAAGCAATATCCTCGTTCCGAAAGTGACGGATACCTTTCAGAGATCCGTTCCTTAATTTATCACGTGGACTAAAGGCTGTCAGCGGAAGGAGCGAAAGAAAGTGACGTTATTTTCGAGCAAACAGCTCGAACATTACACGCCGGCTGCATACAAATGGACGAGAACATCGGTCACCGGCTCGACACTCGATAAATGTGTGTCACCGTTGAGGATACAATGGCAGTATTGTAAAAGGGATAGGAAACGTCGCGTGATTAATACCTGCCAAAGTAAAGCGACGCCCTAAACGTATGTATACAATCGAACACACGCTGATCGGCAGAGGTTCAGCTTTGTTTCTCAGAATATCCTTCGTGGGGTCATTGTGATTCCGTTAGACGCGGCTCAAACGGCTTAACCATCGGGGATACATTTCGTATGCAAATGGGAAATGCGTTCACGAATAAGCTTACGTCGCTGTAGCTGTTACGGATCACCACTTACGATGTAAATCGTTTTCCTGGACCGCCACCGGTTTCACCCTGTGTTGCAATGCGCAACTTTCCGTAACTCGATTAATCTTTCATCGATCGAGATTACGCTTGTCCACCTAGTTCACTCATTTACTGCCCCTTAAAATAACCTTACGCAAGTGAAACTTTAACTGTGACCACGTAACTTCGGGTTCATTTAGACTCTGTCAATTGCAAAAGTTGATATGAAGCTTGATCGACAACTTGTGGAAGTGAAACCTTGTGCAACTCATGAGAAACGAATTCAGAGGTTGATATGAAGTTTACTGAGGTTCATCGACAATTTGGAAAAGGTTATGTGAAACTGAAGATAACATGTAATTCATGATAAACAAATTCAGTTGATATGAAGCTTGCCTAAGTGGTTCGACAATTTATAGAAGATCGTATGAAGCTAGCAAAGGTTGTTCATCCACAGACGATTTAACAATTGGAGAACTTGATATGAAGCTTCAGAGGTTGATATATAATACAAGATCAAGGTTTGATCTACAATTTGCAAAAGATCATATGGAAGCTTGCAAAAGTTCCACAGTTGATCTGTCCATTGCAAAACTTGATGTGAAGCTTCAGAGGTAGATCTGCAATTCACAAAAGATCATATGAAGCAAGCAAAGGTTGTTCATCCACAGTTGATCTGACAATTGGAACTTGATATGACGCTTCAGAGGTTGATATACAACATCAAGGTTGATCTGCAATGTGCAAGAGCTCATATGGAAGCTTGCAAAGGTTCCACAGTTGATCTGTCCATTGCAAAACTTGATGTGAAGCTTCAGAGGTAGATCTGCAATTCACAAAAGATCATATGATGCTTGCAAAGGTTGTTCATCCACAGTTGATCTGACAATTGGAACTCGATATGAAGCTTCAGAGTTTGATATACAACATCAAGGTTTGATCTGCAATTTGCAAAAGATCATATGGAAGCTTGCAAAAGTTCCACAGTTGATCTGTCCACTGCAAAACTTGATGTGAAGCTTCAGAGGTTGATCTGCAATTTAGGAAAGATCATATGAAGCTTGCAAAGGTTGTTCATCCACAGTCGATCTGACAATTGGAACTTGATATGAAGCTTCAGAGTTTGATATACAACATCAAGGTTTGATCTGCAATTTGCAAGAGCTCATATGGAAGCTTGCAAAGGTTCTACAGTTGATATGACCATTGAAAAACTTGATGTGAAGCTTCAGAGGTTGATCTGCAATTTAGGAAAGATCATATGAAGCTTGCAAAGGTTGTTCATCCACAGTCGATCTGACAATTGGAACTTGATATGACGCTTCAGAGGTTGGTATACAACATCAAGGTTTGATCTGCAATTTGCAAAAAATCATATGGAAGCTTGATCAATTACAAAACATCATATGAGACCTTTAGACATTGATAAAAGTTGTTGTTGTGACTGTTGTTTATTAATGTGGGCGTCGACTGCTCTGGTCATTAGCCCGTGGTAAAAGTTCACAATAGAAATAAATAAATCCTTCAGTCCACCTCATCAAATATTCAAAACAACCTCACAAAAGTAACAAAGAATAAAATAAATTAGAATACAGTTATCATTGACCTAATAATGCATCGCTATATAGCAAATTGGAAGCCGAAATGTGAACACTAATTAATCACAACGTGGCTTACTACGTACGGCCAGTTTCACTGTGACAATTAACGCGTTGATCGTCATAGGCTTATACCACTTGTCTGACCAAATACCCATGATTCTCGTTATTGATCTGTCTGTGTCTGACAGCCGAAGTAGCATAGATCTGATAATACTCGGTTTTGTTCCACTTGTCTGATCGTGTATGGGATCATAATACTTTCATATGTGGCTGACCATATACTGACCTGATCTACTTTCGAACTACGAAGTCGATATAAATTTTGGAAATGGTAGACGAAGAGTGGTAAATATATGAAGAGGTGAACATATGCAGTTAATATATTTTGCATTATTTAAAATATATTTGGAACGTGTTACATTGGCGTATGGAATTTTGTATCGTACCAAGTGTATGAATAAGATAGTATTACAAGTTTGTTGTTATGTATATTTTATATTATATGAAGTTGTGATGCATTGCACATTATGTGAAGTAATATTAATGTTACATGGTATGAAGTGTGCTTGAGATATGTCACATCAGTAATTTTGTGTCACATCAAGTGAACATTAAGTTCGAGAATAATTCAAGTTAAGAATAAATCGAGAATAACATATGAATGAATTGTGAATTATTAAATATTTTGATAAGAATGATCCATATTTTATGCGACATAAAATATGCAAATTCGCTAAATAATAGGTCAATAATGCAAATATCAGTTCCTGAACTAACAGGAATTATTCAATATTCGAGCGAAAATTCTGATAACCAAACACGAATATTAATAATTCAACTAAAGGAAGCCCCGCGGAATAATTCCGTTGTTTCTTCGAACAAATTGAAATTATTTATCGAATCTCGCAGGAATTACGTATCGAGATAAGCGATATCGAAGAGTAGATTCACGATCGTAGAAAAACACAAATACCCTTTTCAATGGAAGGAATATCCAACGAGAATGGATTCCCGTATACTTTTGCCGAGGAGATATTCGCGTTCTATATCGGCCGTTATCGATAACGCGGTTGAATCTTTGCGGATTCAGGAACGATACGAGCCTAGAAGTCGCTGGGAAAATGGCGGCGGGCATCGACTGGCCAACTTTCCAGCGGACACGGATTAGAGCATAAATAATTTTTCGCCCTCGGTCGTGTGTCTCTGAATTCGCCGGCAAACGAAAGTTCCATTGACAAACGAGCATACGGGTATCGCGTTGCGCCGTTCGCAGTTTCTATGAATACAAAATTTACGTAGTTACTCGGCTCAAACTGTTTCGAAAGTTCCGATAATTTCGCGACTGATGGGCTCCACAGCGAAATTGCCTATTCTCCCATCGCTCTTTATTTATTTATTTATACAAATATTTGACGCGTTTTGCTTTGTGACTACTTTTACCCAATTACGGAACTATTCTGTTTCGTCAAACGTTACCTATTTATACATATGTGTATTAATACGTAATATATGTACATACATACAAATATACATAAACATGTACATAGACATACACATATGCATACACATATGGATGTACATATTCAGATACACATGCATATACACATACACATATAGATATACATATTCATATGTAGATACATACATACACATATACATATACATATAAACACATACATATACATGCACATACACATACACATATGCATATACATATACATGTACATACATATACTCATACACATATGTATACACATATTCATATACATACTCATACATATATTCATACACATACTCATACACATACTTATGCACATACTCATACATATACTCATAAAAATACTCATATAGATACTCATATACATATTCATACACCTACTGATACACATACTCGTACACATACTCGTACACATACTCATACACATATTCATAAACATACCCATAAACATACTCATAAACATATTCATAAACATACTCATAAACATACTCATAAACATACTGATACACATACTCATACACATACACATATACATACACATATACATATGTAAATTACCAATTCACATATGTACTTAATATCTGAGGATTTGACAATTCATTTTACGAAATAAATTTCAAATCTTCAAAACCAATGAATTCGTTATTAAACGTATTAAATAAAACATGGTACGATAAACAAAATATACAGTTTCACGTTAAAATAAATATTACCAGAGGAATAGTAAAATGTCGAAAAGTAGAACAAGTCGATACGCGGCCAGGCAGCGACATATTAAACCGTGTAATCCGTCAATTACAAAACTATAAATCAAAATGACGAGGGTAAAAACGAATTGGCAAGGGAGAGGGCGCGATATAAAACACTAGGAAAATTGGCAACGAGAAATCGTTTAAAACTCGACAAATATATTCCCCGGTTCCATTACAGCGGCAAACAAAAGCCGATATCGGCCGATACGCCATATCGACGGGGAAATTTTCGCGTCACGTAACCCGATCGCAAAATATTACTCGACCACGCCATCCTCGGAGACCGGCTTTTTCTATTTTCTATATCCCCCGTATCGAACTAGTGAAAATGCTTGTGCATGTTTAACGTTTTTGGGGCGAGGGTCGATCACGTAAACGCGAAACTGTACCGCGGAACTTCTCCTTTGGGCTGAACTAAAGAACGCGACTTATTTCTAGGAAGAAGGTAATCGAATTACTGTGGTGTCCACGGCGTCGTTAGGCGCCATCTTTGAAAGTTCTGTACAAGATGGCCGACGCGTGCTAGTTTTAAGGCTTGCGATCGGCACCTGTTTCGTTCAAATTTATGCACTTGGTGATAGATAAATTAGATTTTAGGGTTAGGGGATTTTTAAGTTTGAGAAAATTTTAGTAGAAGTTGAAATATATTGCAAGATGAAAATGTAGGTAGAGAAGTGTAGATAATGAGAAATTATTTTATAAAGAATTTTATATATTCTCTTTTTGTATATATCTATTAAATATTGAGATTACAAATTTTTTCCTTCGTTTCTTCTTTCAATTTCAAGAATTTAAATAAAAGTTGTGGACTAATAATTTAAATTAGTTATCCTAAGATAACCTAAACAATTTTGTGGTAGACCAATGTAGCTTTGCCCAACGACCATCACATCAATTATTAATAAAACAAATATAAGAAGAATTCTTTGAACTATGAAAGAATTATAATATGACACTAAAATAGAGAATGCTAATGTTATGACATGAAAGAATGAGTATGTTAGAAGTTCTTGTTACGACTGTCACAAGGACGTTCAAGAATGCGTTAGGACTTAATTGCGCAAAGGTAATGTGTCCCGAGGGAAGTCGGAGAATTCATAGCATGGAGAGATGCGTTTAGAGAAAGTTTAGTGGCTGCTTATAGTTTCGAGATAGCCTAGAGAGTATCGAGAGTTGCTGACTTGGTTACAGTCCTTCGGAGTCAGTTGTCAAAGTCAGTTACCGAAGTCTGTTTCTGAAGTTGCGTTACAGGCAGGAACATTTTCATGGTTATTACTTTTTGGCTATATTTTTTGTGTGGAAATTCGTGACATTTGTGGATTTAGTTGTTTGGATGTTTGGATATTGGAACATTTGAGGATTTGAGGATTTGTGGATTTGGTGATTTGTGGATTTAGTTATTTGGATGTTTGGACACTTACATAATAGGATATTTGGTGATTTGTGGATTTGCTAAGTTATGGAATTGATCATTTGTGAATTTGCTAAGTTATGGAATTGATCATTTGTGAATTTGATAATTTGTGGATTTGGTGATTTGTGGATTTGATGATTTGTGGATTCAGTTATTTGGTCATTTGTACATGTGGACACTTGGACATGTGGATATGTGGACATGTGGACACTTGAACATGTGGAAACTTTTACCAAATTACCCCTGAAGTATCCAACTATCACCCTTTCAAGCTTTGACTGGTGCTAAAAATTTGAAACTGACGAAAAAAGCAATAAAAATTGTAACTACTACAATAGCAAAAGTTTGAAAATTAGTAGAATGAAAAAAAATATGAAAATGCATTACAACAAAAATATAACATCGAAATAGAAAGCTCGCAGTGTCGTTGATCGATCGAAATCCCGAAATCTCATAAAGCACTCGTATCCCGATAATAAATCGATGAAACGTAGACTGGAGAATAAAAATGCACGGAAATGCTCGATCTCCGGGGCGGCGAACAAGTCGCTCAGCTCCTCTGGCTTCCGTCAATCAAAGCGGAAGCCGATCTCGCGTGGAATTTCCTGAACGCCCGTTCGAGCATCGCTTGCAAGGTGTCTACCTTTGAAGGGGAAAGAGCTAAGATAGGCCGAGAAGAAAAAGAAAGTCATCGGTGTTCGAAGAAGGGCGTAGAAACGAACGATATTACATAGCCGCTCTATCTTTCAGCTCGATTTCTCCCGATATTCCTCTGTCTCGTGGTACCTCGCCTCTGAATGGCTATGAAAATTATTATACCCGCAGGCTACGGCCAGAATGGCCCCCACGATTATTTATTGACACCCGATAGATAAAGTACCCACGAAATTTCGATGAAATTCCGAATCTTTCGCCACGGAATCAGCGACGCTCTACCAATGTATTTATGCTTCTCTCACCCTTCAAACTTGAAACAGAACGTCGCTTTCTTTTATCGAAAAACTTTCAAGCTTTCTTCAAATTCATATATCTTGCATTTTTCATCGACTCTCTTTCCCAGGTCTCAGACTTTCGATGATAGATATTTTACATTCTGATTTTTTGGTTTTATTGGTGTCTCAGATGTTGCAGGTAAAATTATGATGTTGAGGTTAGGTATATTAGATTGGATATTACTGGGAGGTAATTTATTAGCCCTTATAAGTGTAATAAGTATAATAAGTGTATGGTGAACTTGCTCCACATGTCCAAGTGTCCACATGTCCAAGTATCCACATGTCCACATGCCCACATGTCCAAATGTCCACATGTTAACATGTCCACATGTCCACATGTCCACATGTCCAAGTGTCCACATGTCCAAGTCACGTTAACCCCTTGCGTCAACGACGCACTTTGCTATCTATAGCAAATTTTGTTCACATTTTTATTACGAATTCTCAGTTTAAATGTGACTATAATTTACATAATTAATCATTGAATAGAGTACCAGTATGGTTCTCAATTTTCGTGATCGGTTTGGACATCGTTGCTGATTCAGTCAGGTGCGTCTGACGCACCTTGAATAAATACAAGTGTTTAATTTAAATTCTGAATAATTGATGATTCTTAGTAATTCCATATATGGTCAATTCAAAGTGTTCAGTACGACAAAATTTCTTGAGTCATACTGAAACTTGAAAATAGCAATCTCACCTGCTAACTATGACGCTCATATTTAAAAAAGAGAATATTGCACTATTTCTGTATCAACAATTTGCCCCTAAATATCGTTAATTTCGTCGATTCTTGTCGAAAGTGCTATTTCGAATAACCAGAAGTTATACATCGAAAGAGTGATCCGTCGGATCAGTCCTCATCAATTGCGATTGTGGAGCCCTGCCGTTGTCACCGAAATATCGAGCTGTATATTGTTCGATGTTTCAACACTGCAGCATCCACGCCAGACAAGCAACCATGGAGGAGACAATTTGTCGCAGCTTTTCGGTAACTCGCATCCCCCTGTTCTGCCGTACACCTTTCCCTTCGTCCACACTCTATCTGGTTATCCCGCGGAGCGTGCACGATATCCATTTTGTGCGGATACCCCGTAGCGGATTCCGTGCACGAAAGCCGCCAACATCCCGTGGGAGAAGGTCGGAGGGAAAACGTCAAACGCGTTCACCCTGTTCTCTCCCTCCTTTCGCGTCTCTCTCTCTCTCTGTTACTTTTCTTTCTTCGTTTTTTTTTTGTTCCTTCTTCTCTTTCCATAGCCAGCAAAAGGTGGCGCTGGTCGGGGATGAGAACGATCCCGAGGGAATATCGGGAACCATCGAAGCGAACCTACGGGGCCGGCAACACTATAACGCTACCGACCAGCGAATCGATATTTTTCCGTGTCTAGGGACCCGTACGGTCCGTAGGATACGCGAGTTCACGTCCCTGGAGCGAGTAAATTAAACAACTGACGAAACTGCGTGCTCGGTGTAATTTTTGGCGATGCCTTTTTCGCGACGTCGAAACGGTTATGTTCTTTATGGTGTATCGGTATATTCTTGTAACTATGACTTTTGCTGAGGACACCCATTGATTATGGAGAATCGTTGATTGTTGTGAAACTTAGTAAAATTAGCGAACTCGAATTTTTGTTTTCATCAAATTAGTGAATTCAAACTTTTGCTTTCATCAAATTAGCAAACTTGAAATTTGTACTGTAACATGTTTGTGCATATGTGAAGTGAAAATATGACAGTTTTGCGCATTCGACAGATCTGCACGGTGAATGCGTCATCATGACGCACCACACAAGTTTTCATACACAATTTTTTTTTTATTTATTTTGTTTTGTAGATGATAACTGCAGCTTTATATTGCATTGAATTAGTTTGTATGTCTTCATCTGTACAGTAATTGTATATATTTTACTTGTATTTTATACAATATGTATCCTCATATGTACATATGTGTAATATGTGCACATATGTATTTGTCAGTTGTACATATTTTGATATGCACATATTAGTGTCAATTCTACGTGTATATTTATTTAAATCTTCATGAATTTAAATATGTTTTTTGTTAGGTTAGGTTGCATACATTTCATATGTACATGTGTGGTGCATATGTGTATATGATATGTACATATGTGCATATTATTTGTATATATGTTTTTTGCATATGTGCATATGTTTTGTGTATAAGTTTTGTGCATATGTGCATATGTCTTGTGTATAAGTTTTGTACATATGTGCATATGTTTTGTGCATATGTGCATATGTTTTGTGCATATGTGCATATGTCTTGTGTATAAGTTTTGTACATATATGCATATGTTTTGTGTATATGTTTCGTGCATATGTGCATAAATTTGACAGGCAACCAAAATAAAAAAATATTAATAAATAAACCTTCCTATACAAAAATTCTATGTACCTGTATTTTATAGATACGTAATTTTATGTGTACATATAAGAGCGCAGGAGCTTAAAGGAACGTTTAAACGTAATTCGGTATATTCGAAAAAAACCTGTTAACGATTCGCCTCATTTGTCAACGGGAATCGTGTACTAATGGTACCGGTGACCGTGGACAAACAGCCAGTCCAACAAATTCTTCCCTTCCCTCTTTTCCCCTTTCGTTGCACACCGAACCATCCGTCACTGACCAACGCTTCGCCACAAAAGGCTGCGTCTAAAGGACTCGATTTCACCTCTCTCGGCTTTGCCCATTTGTTTCCGCGATTCTTTCTCGTTTCTTTGCCACAGGATATCGACTTGGTACCGGCATCGAAATTAACGGTTCCTTCAAATACTTCTGAAGAATTATTAATAATAAAATTATTTTTATTTTAAAGTAATTTTAAAATTACAAATTTTAAATCCAAACTGTACATTCTGTGTAGCAAAATTAGTAGATGAAAAATAATTATTGATGCTAGGTTATCCGGACTTTGCTGAATTTTACTTTGCTCAATTTTTTTTTTAATTTGATTTTAGGGTTGAGTTAAGAATTTTTTAAGTTGACACGAGTTCTAAAAATATTATAAGTATGTGTTGTTCATTAATATTGCTTTTATAGTATTACATAACAATGTTAACAATTATTAATAATATTATTCTTGAAGCAATATAATATTTCGTGTCTGATAAATTATACGAAACATACCTTTTACCTATATGAAACACACGTCCTATCAAACATTATACGAAAATTTATATGACCTCATCAAACGGCCGATGCTTTCCGCCCGATCGATTTTCGAATTTGAAAACATTTTATCCCCGTCAGAAATCAAGAATAAAGCCTGGTGACAGGTTCTCAACGAAGCTTTCTCGAGCCACGTAACCACTTCCCGTCGTCGATTTTATTCATCGAGAGGGTGACAATCGCACGTGTCGCGAGTGCGACGCTGTTGATTGATCCACAGGCGAGCGGAACAGACCGGAAAATGGAGTCCATTTACTTTCAGGATCGGGCAAAACCTACTCACCGGGTTGTTTGCTTTTTTCAGACCGTGGAAACTCTGTCCGATGAACAGACTACGAAAACCGAGTTAGCGAGGCAAGAAAATTTGCTGCGAGGTCCGACACTTTCTGCTTTAATTATTGGCAAATTAATTTGGAACGTTTGCTGGTTTAAAATTTAGGCTTAAGTGAAACCTAAGTCGGGTTTTTACATTTTATATTTTTTTATATTTTTTTGATATTTTTGATATTTTGATATTTTGATATTTTGATGTTTTGATATTTTGATATTTTGATATTTTGATATTTTGATATTTTGATATTTTGATATTTTGATATTTTGAAGAAAAAGTTTGATATTTCTTTTGTGATGGAGAATTATTTAATTTGACAATGTTATGTTACTAATTATTTTAAGGGAAAGTAGTAAAGTTCGTTATGAAATTATAGGGATGAAAAAAATTAAATTTTGTTAGGAAATTATGTTACGAAAAATAGTGGATTATGTCACAAAAATATACTACAGAAAAATATTAAATTACATCACAAAATTAGGTTGCAACAAATTATTAGTTTATATTGCAAAATTATACTGCAAAAAAATATTAAATTACATCACAAATTATATTGAAAAAAATTACTAATTTATATTGCAAAATTATACTGCAGAAAAATGTTAAATTACATTACCATAATAATTAAATCATATACCTTTGCTCCCAATAGTACCTAAAGCGGCAATATACCGAGAGCCACTGCACACTCGAGTTATCTAATCACTAAGTTATAGTAATATAAATTACATTACCATAATAATTAAATCATATACCAAATATGTTCACAATAGTACGGCAATATAGCGGCAATATACCGAGAGCCACTGCACACTCGAGTTATCTAATCACTAAGTTATAGTAATATAAATTACATTACCATAATAATTAAATCATATACCTTTGCTCCCAATAGTACCTAAAGCGGCAATATACCGAGAGCCACTGTACACTCGAGTTATCAGAAAAAAAATGTAGGACTCTATTATTCAGAAATGGAGACGTTTATTAGTCTGTTCGACTGGCAGTTACAATTTAATTCGGCCATGATTCCATGGACGATCGGGCAGAGCCGATGAAAAATCAAACATGTGGAAGGAAGGGTCGAAAGGTTCTTTCCTCGACGATTATCAAACGATCAATACGTACTATATCAGTTCCTATCTGTGCACACACATCTTCGAACGAATGTGCAGGTACGGACATTTAACCAGGAATCGATAAAACTCCTGAATCTTCCAATGGTGTTTATCTTCTACGATAGAACGTGCTGGCGTCGTTTAATGTATCAATTTTATTGCGGTTGACTGTACGTGTCGATTAGGCTGCTCCCAAATGCAGTAATGACCCGTTGTAACGTATAATTAACGTGTAATATCGAGCCAGTTTATTGGATAATTCATCGGTATTCAATTGAAACAGCTTTCAATTACCAATTGCCTCTACGTGGAATTCTCTATTTAACTCTTATTCCAAAATATAAAATTAATTTTTAAGTATTTTGCTCTTGATATATTTTTTAGTCTGCTTTAATCGTCTTTTTGTTTTTAAACTTTAAGTTTTGATGTTAAAAAATATTCTAGGTAGACTGTTTTAATTTTTATTTCTTGCTGTTGGGGGTTGTAATCAATTTTTAAGGAGGGATGCATTTATTATGGACTCGTTTAAATTTTTATTTTTCATTTACCGTAGAACTGATTATTTAAAATTTTCTCTTCTAAATTAGTTTTTTAAAATTATAAATTATATTCGTAGAAAGAGGGTTGCAAATTATTAAATTTTTAAGGAGGGATGTATTTTATTATGGACTCGTTTAAATTTGTATTTTTCATTTGCTGTAACTGTCGAACTGATTATTTAAAATTTTCTCTTCTAAATTAGTTTTTTAAATTTATAAATTATTTTCGTACAAAGAGGGTTGCAAATTATTAAATTGTTAAGAAGGGATGTATTTTATTATGAACAAGTTTAAATTCGAATTTTTGTTTCATTTGTTGCAAGCAATTATAGAACAGATTATCCAAAATTTTCTCTCTTAAATTATATTTCTTGTCGTACAAAGAGGGTTGTAAATTATTCAATCTTTAAGAAAGGATGTATTTTATTATGAACAAGTATAAATTCGAATTTTTGTCTCATTTGTTAGAAGTAACTTTAGAACAGATTATCTAAAATATTCTCTTTTAAATTATATTTCTTGTTGTACAAAGAGGGTTGCAAATTATTAAATCCTTAAGAAGGGATGCACTTATTACAGACAAGTTTAAATTTGAATTTTTATCTCCTTTGTTGCAAGCAATTATAGAACTGAATATTTAAAATCTCTTTTAAATTACATTTATTGAAGTACAAAGAGGGTTGTAAATTATTAAATCTATAAGAAAGGTTGTATTTATTATAAACAAGTTTAAATTTGAATTTTTGTTTCATTTGTTGCAAGCAACTATAGAACTGAACATTTAAAATCTCTTTTAAATTACATTTCTTGTAGTACAAAGAGGGTTGTAAATTATTAAATCCTTAAGAAGGGATGTATTTATTACAGACAAGTTTAAATTTGAATTTTTGTCTCATTTGCTGCAAGCAACTATAGAACTGAACATTTAAAATCTCTTTTAAATTACATTTCTTGTAGTACAAAGAGGGTTGTAAATTATTAAATCTATAAGAAAGAATGTATTTATTATAAACAAGTTTAAATTTGTAATTATAGAGCAGTAAACTATAAAATGACTTCAACGTAAATAAAATTTGAAGGGGTGTTTTATTAAGCGTAGCAGTAAATAGGAAGACATTATTTCTTGTCTGTTGGTGTAATAGAATTTCTGCACACGGAAGCGTTTGCCAAGCTCTAAGAAGCATGATTTTTCCGCTATCACGATCGCAGCATTGGCAATTTTTTTACACACGTCGATATTCATCTCCCTTATCGGCGGGAGGGGGACGGTTTTTATCAGAAAGCCCGTTGCGTTAAATCGACCGAATATTCTAATCTCCGAGGCTGGTTCTGCTGCTTTCAAATCAATCGACACAATGATAAACGAGGTCGCTTAAATTCCGATAAACTGAATCTATCTTGGAATGCGAAAGATACGGAACGCGTTCAGAATGCACCGGAATACAAGCTATCAACAGAGAACGTTTTACAAACTTCTAGGAATCCCAGAGTCAGTCGCTTCCCTTTGTCCATTAGTCATCCATATCGCGAATCTAACCTTCTACCTGCAGTTTCGTACTTTCGAAATTTTCCTATTCCCATATTTCCTTATTTCTCCATTTACAATTTTGCAGATTCAACTTTCACGGTTGTTAAAACTCACCTTCACATTTTCTAATTTTTTCAAATTCCACATTTTTTTACTTGCAAATTAGTGCAGTTTCAAATTCTCATTTTTTCAAATTTCTACACTGGAATATTTCCAGATTCATTTTTTACAATGTCACATTTTCAAATTTCCACATTCGAAGGTCTCACATATCCACGCTTCACATATTCCCAGATCTCCAAATTCTGAAATTTCCATACTCACAAGTTTTAACATTGTCAAATCTCTCAAATCAAATTTCTACCTCTAAGAAATAAAGAGTTTTCAAGCACATATCCAACATTCAATGTACCGCTGCCAACCCATGAGTTGGCGCGTGAACAGATGTTCAAAAGAGCCACCAGCTCGTGGTTCGACATAGTTGTACCAATTTAACAGCCCGTTTATCCAGATTACTCGGTGCGCCATTATATTCCCGAAACAAAAGAGACACCCCGTTAATAGTAGATCGTCGTTAACGATCTGTCTTTTAATTTCTGGCAATTCCCAATCGAGCGAGTGGAATGTTTGATGGGCTCGGAACGAAAGCGGGAATCGTTCCCCAGGGTGGGTTGGTACGTGCGTACAGGTCGATTTTCATGGAAAGGCGAGAAAATGGAAAGAAGACAGTCACGCACGCGAAGGGTGGAGACAGTAAAAGAGGGAGGAAACAGGTCGCTCTCTCGGTGGCTTATGAAAAATTGAGAGAAAGCAAATATTCCACGCTAGCATGCTCGTACGATGGTTCGAAGAGGGTGGCGCGATGAAGAGGCGACAGGAATGAACCAACTGCATTATTGATGCCGTGTGTCTTCGCTGTTTTGCAGAGATGTCAACCGACAAAACGATTCTTAACGATTTTGATATCCTGGATAGCGTTTCAATAATTTCTGAATCGGTGGTTCTTTCGAAATTCAAGAACACGAAACATGTTTTCTTTTTTAAAAGTAGTGACAAAAATATGGAAGACTTCCAAGTAATTATGCAAACCCTCGTTACATGAATACAGCAGTTTTCTAAAGAAGCACAAATTACAATAAATTTTTGTTTATGATAGAAAGGAGAGAACCTCTTTCATCCGGAGAAGTATAACAGAGCGAGAATTTTAATTAAAAAATGTGAGAAAAATTTTCGTTCGGCATAACTGGATGAATATTAAGAGTTTTTATGAAGCTTTTCTTGCAATAGAAGTGAAATTTAATAAATCCTCTTGGCTATCCTAGATAGTTTTTCACGTCCTCTTTTTGAACGTTCACGCTTCTGAAAACAATATCGCGGCGAGCATCTCTTTTAACTAGTGTTCGTAAGCTTTCCGGGGTGCTGTTTAATTTCGGACCAGATAATCTAGCATTTATTAAGCGTTCATCCTTTGTAGATTTTGTATTAAATCATTACACAAAGGGACTTAATTTGAGTTATCTTCTTTCGTTCCTTTATTATCAATTTTCATATACTTTTTTTATATTTGGTATCAAATATTGGTGAAGCGGTCTGTATTTTAACGTAGGTGGACGAATAGTTGAATAATATTAAAAGTTTATCGGTGAGTTCGTACTGTAGTTCTCTTAAATTACATGGAGTTTAGAATAAGTACTATAATAGGGTGTAATAGGTTTACTGTGCGTGATTACTACGCAAGGTGAACGACTGCGCACGATTACTGCGCAAGGTGAACGACTGCGCATGATTACTGCGCAAGGTGAACCACTGCGCATGATTACTGCGCAAGGTAAACGACCGCGTACATGTTCCCTATTTAACATCATTTGTAAGATATTTCTCGAAAAATTACTGTAACTTAAGATGCACTCCTTTCTTCAATTTTTTAACGATGAAAAATATAATTAATATACGTATAATATTATTACAACACTACCTTGTTTACGATATTAAAGATTAAATAAAGTTGTAGAGTCAAGAATTAAAAAGATTTCAGCATGAAAGCTTAAACTAAATTACAGTATTAAAACTTACAAAGCACTACAGTATTAAAACTTATAAAAAATTACAGTCTAAGCTTAAATAAAATTAATTATTGAAATTATTTGCAGTATTAAGATTGTATCGAATGTATAGCGTAAAGTAAAAGTTATATTTTGTAATAAAATGACACGAAGGTACTAAATTATAAAACGAGGTCGTGTCTCGGTCAATCGAGTAGCGAACAGTGACACTGTTCTTCCGGCTAAAACGTTCGATATCGTATCGAGATATCGATATCGATGTCGACGTGTGACCTACCTGCGTTCAAGTAAAATGTCCTTGCCACGTTTCCGCTCCTGGGCGCGCCACCCTCACCTTCTTTTCGTAATCCGACGTGAAAAATTGCGTTCCTCGGCACAGATATACGTGGCCCTTCGCTTTAAAGAGCGAAAATCTCGATGACTGATATTTCATTCCATGTTTTTCAGTAGCGTGTCAAAAACTTGGACTCGCGCGAGATGAATATACGCCGAGATAGCTGGCGAAAGAAACATCCTAATTGTGGTGGATGGAAAGTTTTCGTTTGAAACTTGCGAGTTTCAGGGTTTTGTGTTTCCAGATTTAGGGATTTATGAATTTGGAGAGTTGGGGATATGGGGATTTGGGAGATGAGGGGTTTGGTGATTGATGGATTTGGGAATTTAGGGATTGAGGGATTTGGGTGGTTAAAGATGGTGGGATTTGGGGATTTGGGGATTTGGGGATTTGGGGATCTGGGGATCTGGGGATCTGGGGATTTAGGAATTTAGGAATTTAGGAATTTAGAAATTTAAGAATTTACAAACTTGAAACGTTCCATTAGATATTGTCCCACTAAATATCGACTCACTAGGTATTGTCCCACTAGATATCGACCCACTAGGTATTGTCCCATTAGATATCGACCCACTAGGTATTGTCCCACTAGATATGGTCTCACTTGATATTATCCCACTCTATATCGTCCCATTCCATATTGTCCCACTCGATATCGTCCAAACCTACATTGTCCCACTCGATATCGTCCCAATCCATATTATCCCGTTCGATATCGTCCAAACCTATATTATCCTACTTGTTACCTCGCTAATCTATATCACTCTACTCAATATCGTCCCCATCTATAACATCTAATTCGTCATCCTACTGCATACCATCCTTCTCAATATTTATCTACATCGCCAGCATCTATCTATATCGCCGTGTTCGACACGGTCATACCGTGTCACCCCGGTCTAAAGTAACATCGAGGGGCGAAAAAGATCGCAGCAAACTTTACATTATCAATCATCGTTAGACATCATTGTAAGGAAACAACGTTTGCAAGCTTCATTTATTACAATTTCCTTAGCCCGACAACGTACAACCTGTGGACCTGTTTTTAACCGTAACTTCTCTGAGAAGCATTTACTCAAGACCTGCTTGAAAATATCCTATATAAAGTGATTTATTTATTCGCAGCTTTTACTTACAGACGTCCTATCTCCATAAATTTCGGATTCCCTAACACTGTCGATGGTAATATTATCAATAAAACTCCAGATCCCTGAACTGCCAAACCTCGATATATTGCAAATTTTCAAATTCCCTAATGACTTAATTGCCAAATCCCTAAAGCTCTAAATTTCAAAAATTTCAAAAATCTCAAAATCACTAAATCACTAAATCCCTCACTCCTTAAATCTCTAACTCCCTAAATCCATAACTTCCTAAATCTCTAACTCCCTAAATCCCTAACTCCCTAAATCCCCAACTCCCTAAATCCCCAACTCCCTAAATCCCCAACTCCCTAAATCCCTAACTCCCTAAATCCTTAACTCCCTAAATCCCTAACTCCCTAAATCCCTGAATCTCTAAATCCCTAAATCCACAAATCCCTAAATCCTCAAATCCCCAAATCCCCAAATCTCAAAATCTCCAAATCACCAAATCTCGAATCTGCCAAAATTTCCAAAATTTCCAAAAATATTAAGCAAATAAAAAATACCAAACACCGTAAGTACTGGCACTGTCCACGTATATTTTTGACTGCAGTCAGATGAAATTGATGACTTGAAAAAGGAAAAGAGCGACTAACCTTTTCGAGAGGTAAAAATGCACGAGAGATATTTGAATTGTAATGTAAACATTTTTCACGATTCTCTCGTAAAAACGTTACGAACGAAAGCCGTTGTATCTCTCCGGTTGATGCAACGTGAGCGAAACCTATCAGTCCGAGTGGATTACGTAAAGATGTCCGACACAACATCGCACTCAATGGTCATCCGAATACCGAACCGATATGTCTGATAGGCTACGCAACGTAGAACGCGAAACGAATCAAATCGCCGAAGAATAAAATCGACTGTGAAAACTGGCAGAATCGAGGCTACCAAGACTGTTGATGCAGGGAAACAAAAACTTGGTCCACCATTTCTCTAGCAATTGCGAACACTGCAGTTTATGGATATTATTATTGGTGGTTTTGTATAAAATTATTGATGATGTTCTGCAATAATACTGTTTATAGTATTTCATAGTGTATAGTTGATTAGAGATTTGATATTTTGAAATTTGTGGGTTGGGAAATTGAAGGTAGAGATTTGGGAATTTAGGTGTCAGGGAAATATCGAGATTTGGACTTATAGAAATTTGGGGGCGTAGAAATTGGGGTGTGTGGAGATTTAATAATTTAAAAATTTGGGGAATTTGAAATTTGGATGCGTGGAAGTTTGCAGATTTGGAAATTGGGAAATGTAGAAATTTGGGAATTTAGGTGTCGGGAAAATATCGAGATTTGGATTTATAGAAATTTGGGGGCGTAGAAATTAGGGAATGTAGAAATTTAATAATTTAGAAATTCGAAGAATTGGAGATTTGGATGCATGGAAGTTTGCAGATTTGGATATTGGGAAATGTAGAAACTTGGGGATTTAAGTATCAGGGAAATATCGATATATGAACTCACAGAAATTTGAGGGCGCAGAAATTAGGGAGTGTGAAAATTTAATAATTTAGAAATTCGGAGAATTGGAAATTTCGATGCGTGGAGGTTTGCAAATTCGAAAATTGCAGAATATAGTCATTCAGGAAATTAGAGGTAGTGGAAATATCGAGATCTGTGTGGGAAATGAATATATCGAAACTTGTCCTACTCATACTATTTTTGAAATCCGAGAATGTAATATACTTCTTAAAAACATACTTAAAAAAATTCTAAAATTGCAAAACACTGAAGTTTCTTATCCGACAATAGCCGCAAGTACAGTAGAGGGCTCCGAACAGAAGCCGTGATTCGTGTTTTAATTATGAAGCGTTGTTTTCGTGGCCAGTCTAAACAGTAGTCTTTCTACCGGAAACGGTTTATTCAGTTTCGATTTAACGTCTGTACGAGCACGACCTGAATGCAGCTCGTTGAATTGTTCCCTCGAGACAAAGACGACGGACTTTCTTACCGCTACTTCTTTTCTGCTCTTTGTTTAAGATTATCGTTACTCGCTTCTACAACTTGTCTCGTTAAAACAGATGTAACGGTATGAAGGTATGACCCATTACTTGCTTGCGAGTTCTATTCTTTTCTTCCTCCTGTTGTTCGTTTACATATGTGGATAATATCGCATATACATGGTGGATTCTGTATATGGCGATTTTACGTTGTGGATTGTAATTTTGTAATCGTGGTTGTACTTCAGATATTGAGGGTTGAATACTGTAGATGTTAAATATCAAGGTTGTTAGATACTGGAAGTATTAAGTATTAGGAATGTTATATACTGGAGGTGTCTAGTAATGAGATCAAGGTATCAAATTTCATGTATTGTTGCCTGCTAAAGTTATCAAATGTACAGAGTATTTGAGTACTGAAGATATTAAGTATTAAGGGTAATAGGTACTGAAGATATTAAGTATCAAGGATAATAGGTACTGAAGATATTAAGTATCAAGGATATTAGATACTGAAGATATTAAGTATCAAGGATAATAGATACTGAAGGGTATCAAATATTGAAGGTGTCAAATGTCGAGAATTACAAGAACTGAAGGTGTCAGATATCAAGAATATCCAGCACTCAAGGTGTCAGATATCAAGAGTATCAAATATTGAAGGTGTCAAATGTCGAGAATCCAAGAACTGAAGGTGTCAGGTATCAAGAATATTAAGTACTGAAGGTGTCAGATATCAAGAGTATCAAATATCAAGAATATCCAGTACTGAAGGTGTCAGATATCAAGAGTATCGAATATCAAGATTATGCAATACTGAAGGTGTCAGATATCAAGAATATTAAGTACTGAAGGTATCAGATATCAAGAGTATCAAATATCAAGAATATCCAGTACTGAAGGTATCAGATATCAAGAATATTAAGTACTGAAGGTGTCAGATATCAAGAGTATCAAATATCAAAAATATCCAGTACTCAAGGTGTCAGATATCAAGAGTATCGAATATCGAAGGTGTCAAATATCAAGAATATCCAGTACTGAAGGTGTCAGATATCAAGTATCCTCTAGGCACTAAAGTCATCAAATGTCAAAAATATCAAATAATAAAGATCTCAAATATCAAACTTATTAAATACCAAAAACATCAACTATCTAAAGCAACTAACAAATTATCGATCGCATTAGATATTAAAACTATTAAATACTTGATTTATCAAACACATTATCAACAATCATTAAAATAAATATTAAAAGTATGGAATACATAACAATAAATATAAACATCGTTAACATAAATTAAACACCAGCCATTAAATATAAAATATTGTACAAGCAATGTCCTGCTATAAACTGTATCGATGTGAATATTTAGCCAATATCAGGCTTGTTTACATGTAAATTATTCCATCACAAATTAATCATACAATAAATTCGTTATGCAGAGGGAACATCAAATGAATCAAAGCCGATCTACGTTTCATTTCATTCGTGTCCACCAATTTACATTCATTACATAAACATTTCCGAAAATGATTATTCGACAAACTACAATGGTAACATTTGCCACAGTAATTTCCACTGTTGCGAACAATGAACTACATTGTTATCGAACCTATACGTTCTAACAGTGTATTTTGCACATGTTTCTGCAGTTTTCAAACTTTTATGTTTCACTTTTTTTGCATTATTATTTCTGTATTTCTGAAGGGATTATCAAATTTGAAACATTCAGCATTCATAGATTTTTGAATATGTTGGTATTTTCATTGTTAGGTGCAGATTTCGGGATTTTTATAATTGGGAGTTCTAAATTGCCAAATACGTAAAGTTCCAAATTTTCACATTTTCCAAATTTCCCCATTTTCCAAAATTTCTCAAATTTCCCAAATTTCCCAATATTCTCAAATTTCCCAATTTTCCCAAATTTCTCAAATTTACAAATTTCCAAATCTCCAATTTCCCTATTTTCCCAAATTTCCCAAATTTTTCATATTTCCCAAATTTCCAAATCTTCAAATTCCCAAATTCTCACGTTTCCTAAATTTCCCAAATTTTCCAATTATCCAAATTTCCTAAATTTTCACATTTCCCAAATTTTCCAATTATCCAAATTTCCCAAATTTTCACATTTTCCAAATTTTCCAATTATCCAAATTTCCCAAATTTTCCAATTATCCAAATTTCCCAATATTCCCAAATTTCCTAAAATTCCCCAAATTCCCAAATCCCTAAAATTCCAAATTTTCCAATCACCCAAAACCCCCAAACCTCTCCAACCCCTCGACCCAAAACCCCCCAAATCCCCAAACCCTGCAAATTCCCAAAACCCCGCAAATTCCCCAAATCTCCAACCCCCTAAATTTCGTGATCTCCCAAATTTCCGGCGTTAAAAAGCTTTTCAATCGTTACGCGAATCGACCTAACCTGAAAACCGTAGCACGCGCAGAAAGAAGCCGTACACAAAAGTTACGGGCGTTAACAACGAGCAAGGTTGGAAAGCCATGTTTCCGAGGCGAAAGTGACGAGTTATGAATGCAACGCCGCTAACGCAACCGCCACGAAGAAACGAGATGAAAAAAAATAATAAAATGCAACGACCGTGTAACATTGGTACACCGTGTAAACACGTTGTATCAAATGGAACGGGCGCATAATTACGGGAACAACTAAACGTGCTTGTAATAGTTTTGTCGAATAGCAGGTGTGGCTGAAGGCGAGCACGGCATTCCGCGTGTTCAGAACCGACCGTACACCTTCGCCACCTAATGTCTCAAGATTTATGGCTCTCTTGAGGCTCCTTGTTCGACGATGCTTCCACTGTTAATCGGCGTTTTCTGTCCTTCAAAAAAATTCATTATGAGTTCTTGCAGACGAGCTGGGAATTTTCGATGATACAAGATGCATTTGGGTGTACTTGGGACTGAGTTATTTGGATTTGAGAGAATGTAGCATTTTACGAAAGTTGAATATAATTTGTATAATTTGTATTACAAGCTTTTGTGAGGCAGTAGGATAAATTCAAGTTGCAATTGTTAGACCTGGGTGAGGACTCAAATTTTAAAATACTAAAAATTTATAAATTATTAAATTTTCACAGTCCCTAACTTCTACGCCCTCAAATTTCTATGAGTTCATATCTCGATATTTCCCCGACACCTAAATTCCCAAATTCCGACGTTTCCCAATTTCCAAAACTGCAAACTTCCACGCACTCAAATCTCCAATTCCCCAAATTTCTAAATTATTAAATTTCCACACTCCCCAATTTCTGCACCCCTAAATTTCTATAGGTCCATATCTCGATATTTCCCCGACACCTAAATTCCTACATTTCCCAATTTCCAAAACTTCAAATTTCCACGCACCCAAATCTCCAATTCCTCAAATTTCTAAATTATTAAATTTCCACGCTCCCTAATTCCTGCACCACCAAATTTCTATAAGTCCATATCTCGATATTTCCCCGACACTTAAATCCCCAAGTTTCTACATTTCCCAATATCCAGAACTGCAAACTTCCACGCACCCAAATCTCCAATTCCCCAAATTTCTAAATTATTAAATTTCCACATTCCCCAATTTCTATGCCCCCAAATTTCTATGAGTTCATATCTCGATATTTCCCCGACACTTAAATTCCCAAATTCCTACATTTCCCAATTTCCAAAACTGCAAACTTCCACGCACCCAAATCTCCAATTCCCCAATTTTCTAAATTATTAAATTTCCACACTCCCCAATTTCTACGCCTTCAAATTTCTATGAGTTTATATCCCGATATTTCCCCGACACCTAAATTCCCAAATTCCTACATTATCCCAATTTCCAAAACTGCGTACTTCCACGCACCCAAATCTCTAATTCCCCAATTTTCTAAATTATTAAATTTCTACACTCCCTAATCTCTACGCCCCTAAATTTCTACAAGTCCATATCTCGATATTTCCCCGACACCTAAATTCCCAAATTTTCACCTTCCCCAATTTCTTGACCCCCAAATTTCAAAATACCAAATCTGGATATTTCCCAAACTTGCATATCCTCAAATTCTTAAACTTGCGAATCCCCAAAAGTGTCAAACTTGCAAATTCTAAAATTTTCAAACTAGCAAATGCCCATATCTCTAAACTTGTAAATCCCCAAATTCTCAAACATCCACCCACTAATTCGCAAACTCGAAACTACACAGCAACCTTCAACCCCCTCAGAATTGAACCATGAACCCATGAGTATCACTCAGATCCCCGAACGAAAATTGCGAACCGTATAACGAGGCAATATATCGCGACTGCGGTCGTTTTTCTTCCTGGAAACAAAAATATCATCAAACCAAGTTTCCTCGGGTAGGTATCGAGTAACCGGGAACATGAATACTCAAAGGGGACCTCGTTGCTTTTATACGCGATTCGTACAATCGGTTCTCCTCTTGGGAAGTCGGAGGGGAATGTTGAATAATAACGATCTCGGGTGACGGAACACTTTATTTGCATTCAGCGGAAGCTTTGTAACGGTTATGTCGTAAATCCAAGCCCCCGATGCGATGGCTTTGAAAGAACAACCCACTGACGTGTTTCCACGTGCTCCGAAAGCTGGAAACTCAGTTTGGATGCTTATTGAAAGGCGTCGTGTCGTTTGTTTTGCGATATCGACGTGTAATTTCTTCATAAATAAATGCTCTGTACGGAAATTTATATTGGTGTTTTTTAAGAATTCGATCGGTTTCATTGCGGAGATATTGTATACAGTTTTTCACTTTGGCTATTTTTTTTATTGGTGTTTGTTCGTTCGATGCTGGTTCACTGTGTCACTGTGTTATTTTAGGTATGCGAGCATGTTACAATATGACTTTAATTATGTGACATTATTATATGACTGACAAAGTACATTGTTATTTTTATATGTTATATATTCATATGTTTGATGTTCACATCTTATATGTTCATATGTTACACGTCCACATATGTTCAGATGTTACATGTTCATATGTGCATATATTACACGTTCATATGTTTGATGTTCACATGTTATATGTTCACATGTTACACGTCCACATATGTTCAGATGTTACACATTCATATGTGCATATATTACACGTTCATATGTTTGATGTTCATATGTTTGATGTTCATATGTTTGATGTTCATATGTTTGATGTTCATATGTTTGATGTTCATATGTTATATGTTCACATGTTACACGTCCACATATGTTCATATGTTACATGTTCATATGTGCATATATTACACGTTCATATGTTTGATGTTCACATATTATATATTCATATGTTACACGTCCACATATGTTCATATGTTACACGTTCATGTGTGCATATATTACACGTTCATAAGTTTGATGTTCACATGTTATATGTTCATATGTTACACGTCCACATATGTTCAGATGTTACACGTTCATATGTGCATATAATACATGTTCTTGTACTACATGTTTATATGTTACATGCTCACATATTATGCCTTCATATGTTGCATATTCAAATGTCACACATTCACACATCATATGTTCATATGTTTAACATGCACACATCACATATTCACATATTACATGTCCACATGTTACGAACTCCCCAAAAACTGAACTTCGCCAAAGCAAAGTTTGTACAACCAAACTCAAATAATTTTTCAAATCCGATCCTTAGACCCCAAAATCGTTGCAACTGATTTTATCATCGTACTCTAACGCGCCATCTCGATAAACGCGTTCAGCGCTCGAAAACCGGAGCCTGCAAGTATTTACCGGGACCGGGTCGCAAACATATCGGAATAAATATGTGCATCGTGCGGAAATCCGGTGAAAAAACAAGCCGTCGATGTACGCGGAACGCATTTAATCGAACCGTCGAAAAATTACAAAACGTCGGCATGACGTGACACAATTTTTGATTGGAGACACAGCGAGGCCATCGATCGTCAGCCTACGACCACGCAGAATAATAACGGGCAACAGAGAGAACAAAAAAAAAAAACAAAAAAAAATAGAGTGGTCCATCGACGATATTCGACCATCGTTTGATACCGTCGATAGCTCGGTCGTTTCCTCGACCTCGAATTCCCTGGGCACATTCCTGTTCTATGTACTGGGTGTACTGTTCTTAGGTAGCGCATGCGAACGGTAGTATAACATACTTGGCTTGTGACAATAGGACTTGGAGATATTTGGATGTAAGGGGGTTAGATAGGGAGAGTTTCTGGGAATTTGGGGAAGAGGGATTTTGGAGAATTGGGAATTTAGAAAGTTAGGGATTGGGGATGTTGAGTATTTGGGACGTGCAGTATTTGGGAGTTTAGGTATTGGGAGATATGGATATTTGGATGTGTAGAAATTTGGGGATTTGGAGTTGTGGAACTTTAGGAGGTCCAAAATTTGGGGAAAAGGGATTTAGGGGGTTGAGAGTTTAGTAAGTCAGAAATTGGGGACGTTGAGAATTTGGGAAGTGCAGTATTTGGGAGTTTAGGTATTGGGAGATATGGGTATTTGGATGTGTAGAAATTTGGGGATTTGAGAGTTTGACCAGTTGCAAATTTGGAAATTTAAGGGTTTGGGGTTGTGGAACTTTAGGAGGTCCAAAATTTGGGGAAACGAGATTTAGGGGGTTGAGAGTTTAGTAAGTCAGAAATAGGGGACGTTGAGAATTTGGGGAGTGCAGTATTTGGGAGTTTAGGAATTGGGAAATTTGGGTATTTGGATATGTAGAAATTTGGGAGGTTTGAAAGTTTGACTAGTTGGAAATTTGGAAATTATGGATTTGGGGTGGTTGAACTTCAAAAGGTCCAAAATTTGGAAAGTTAAGTATTTGAGAATTGCTGTATTTTTAGGAGTTTGATGATTGCTAGATTTAGGTATTTATGTATGTAAAAATTTGGGTTTACAATATGTATATGGAAATTTATATTATATATTATATGTATATTTGATATTATATTCATATTATACAGTGTGTATACGGACACCGTGTAGAAGGCTTTTTGGTAGGAACGAGCACAGTAGAAAACTCGTGGCCTCCATTTCCAGGGACGACGATGGTCCCTCGTGTGCAAGGCGAAACTAAGTTCTAATCGAATCAACGGACCCCCGCTTCGATTTACTCCTGGCTCGAAGGAACGACAAACTTGTCCTCGAACTATCTACCTAGAGATGAAGTAGCGTACCAACGGCAATACCAGTTGTTTCTTCTTCCTTTCTTCGCGCTGTTTCTTCCGTCAGTTCGCTGGAAATATTATTTACCGTTCCGTTGCTGCTCGCGAGGGGATCGTTCTAGCTGTTTACGCCAAACGAATTTCAGATGGATGCACACGTTTTCGATACTACCAACCTATCGAGACAGTTCTGTGGAGATGGGTTGCATTTTTAAACGCCATGACACGTTCGAAGTGAAACGTTTTATTCGAAAAATTGTCACTGTGTTGAGATGTCTGCGTATTTGGGACATTCAGAATTTGGATGGAATGCGGAAATTTGGGAACTCGGATGCTTTTAGGGTTGGATCACATATCACATATCAGATATTACATATCGAATATCACATATCAAATATCAGACATCAGATATCACGTATTAGATATCACGTATCAGGTATCACGTATCAAATATCACATATCAGATATCACGTATTAGATATCACATATCAGGTATCACGTATCAAATATCACATATCAGATATCACGTATCACATATCACGTATCAAGTATCACATATCAGGTGTCACATATCAAGTATCACATATCAGATATCACGTATCAAGTATCACATATCAGATATCACGTATCAAGTATCACATATCAGATATCACGTATCAAGTATCAAGTATCAAATATCACATATCAGATATCACGTATCCCATATCCCATATCACATATCCCATATCCCATATCCTATATCACATATCCCATATCCCATATCACATATCCCATATCACATTTCCCATATCCCATATCCCATATCCCATATCACATATCACATATCACATATGACATACCTAAGCAATTTTTATTAGAATATTATTAACAAATTTATTTGCAGTACATTATAAAACAAAAAAGATATAACCTAAATAACTAATAATCATCACAATAAGACTTTCCATAACAAAAAGATTAGCCTATTAACCAATTTTTATTCAGACCCAAAGTACACTTCTATTAAACGTTTACCAGCACCAAATCACGAGTAGTGTCCCGTAGAGTTTCGGAGAAGTCGTTAGAAAAGTTTGGAAAAGTATAGGAACCGTTAAGAAAATGGGAAGATAACTATATCCAATGAGAGTGGTCTATCCTTGAAGAAGGGTAGTACGAGCGCTTAAGACCCCTTGCACCCGGTGATATCGTTAACATAACTTGAATGTAGCTTCATAGACTCGTAAGATGATAATAAAAGCTATAGTACCATCCTGCTAATATCGGCGATAATAACGCTAAAAATTCAGGCAGATAATATCGAATGTAAATGCGAGGGGTGGAAAACCCTTATACTTATATTTCTCTCTTTGCATGCTTCTCTCTATCTGTGTAATCCTTTATTTAATTTCTACTTATTATCTTTTTGTATAGTGCGAGGTATCGAATTCTTCTTTATTATGATTTTTAATTACACATTTTTTTATGTACGTATGCATGCATATGTGCATATGTGTAGGTATGTATGTATGTATGTATGTATATATGTATGTATGTATAGTATATGTATTTATGCATGCATGTATATGTGCATATGTGTATGTATGCATGTACACATATATATGCATATGTGTATGTATGTATGTATGTATGCATATATGTATGCATATACGTATGCATATGTGTATGTGTGTATGCATATACGTATGCATATGTGTATGCATGCATGCATATTAGTATACATGTGTATATACATACAAAGATGTGCATTTATGCATATGTGTATGTATGCATGTATGTGTGTTTACATATGTGTATGCATGCATGTATGTGTGTTTACATATATGTATGTATATTTCTGGTACAGCAATAATACATAATATAAAAAAAATATTACATATAAAATAACTATAATAATTGATACACCTTCATACACCTTCAACATAAAACCTATCTGTTTATGACCCACCCCATATATCGCATCAATCTCCGTATCGAAGCTTAAATGATATCAATGAATAACAAAAGGTCGAGTCCTTTTTCAGTTCCATTTAGCTTAACGTAGAAGCCATGAAATTGGATTCGATCGTTGCTAACCGAATCAGCATGAAACAACGAATCGCGAAACGTAAAGGATGCTTATTAACCGGACTCGAAATGAATCGTTCAATCGCTATTTCTGCACGAATATCCGGCCGAGCGAAGTCTCCGTTGAAATTATATCGATTATAAATCAGGCATCGATCGGAAATAATAAACGGCGGGATCGACGAAGATACGGTGGGCGGAGAAAAAATAAAAACGTTCGGTTGTATTAGCTCGATGTTTTTCAATCGACAGCTTCTATTGTACGTTCGTTCGATAACCAGTGTTCGGAATCTCTGCCGGTTTCCCGCCATAATCCTTCACAAAGAGAGCAAACTCGATTGTTATTCGCGGTTTCGAGGTTTATGCACAATTCAATGGATTATCGTATACCGGTGTTCTGCTATCGTGCCGATGAAAAGTTTCGGCGAGCACCGGCACATTTCAAGGATATTGCTGTACTCATTGATTTTCCGATAAACAATGCGACAACGGTAAGAATATATCGTAATTTCGCGCATAATCGCGATCGGCTGTTTACCGACGCATGGGAAATCGCGACAAATCATCTCGCTGTTGTTACCTTTGATAGTTATTGTATTTGATACAGTAGAGTCTCGTTATAAAGCCGTGCATGGTTTGCTTGTGGTGTTACTGGAATTTGCGATATATTTAGAGCGTTTCGGTTTTTGGGCATTAGTACTGTTTGTATGGTACAAATTACGTGTTTGTCCTTTATGGGAATGGATAGTTATGTTTTGAGAGGTATTTTGATATTTTTTTATTTTATTGTGTCGTTTTTTCATTTATTGTTTTATTATTTTGTCAGTTTTTTAATTTGTCAATTTATCATTTTGTTAGTTTATTAATTTATCAGTCTATCAATTCATCAATTCAGCAATTCATCAATGCACCGATTTACCAATTGATTAAAAAATCAATTCATCAATTTACTAATTCATCAATCGAGCAATTTATCAATTCATCAATTTTATGAATAAATCAATTCATCAATTCACTAATTTATCAAGTAATCAATTCATCAATTTATCAATAAATCAATGCATCAATTCATCAATACATTAATTCATCGACTCATCAATACATTAATTCATCAGCTGATCAATTCATCAATTTATCAATGAATCAATTCATCAATTCACTAATTTACCAAGTAATCGATTCATCAATAAATCAAAGCATCAATTCATCAGTACATTAGTTCATCAATTCATAGAGTAATTAATACATCAATTCATCAATTCATCAATTTATCAATTTATCAATTTATCAATTTATCAATTTATCAATTTATCAATTTATCAATTTATCAATTTATCAATTTATCAATTTATCAATTTATCAATTTATCAATTTATCAATTTATCAATTTATCAATTTATCAATTTATCAATTTATCAATTTATCAATTTATCAATTTATCAATTTATCAATTTATCAATTTATCAATTTATCAATTTATCAATTTATCAATTTATCAATTTATCAATTTATCAATTTATCAATTTATCAATTTATCAATTTATCAATTTATCAATTTATCAATTTATCAATTTATCAATTTATCAATTTATCAATTTATCAATTTATCAATTTATCAATTTATCAATTTATCAATTCATCAATTCACCAATTCATCGATACACTAATTCATCAATTCATCAGTTCATAAAATCATCAATTCACCGTATGACCAATTCATCAATTCCTTAATTCTTAAATTCATAAATTAATAATAATTCATAAAATAAAAGAACTGAAATCGGCGATATAAAGAGAGTCCACCATAAACTCCACCGTTATCCTACAAAATCTCCACACTTGAAAAAGTCCACCGCTTCGTTCAACATTAAAATACGAAATTCAATTAAAAAAACACGAAATAATTTTATATCGATGATTATTTCCAAGCATTGATCAGCAAAAAGATATTTCGGAAGTTCAACAAATACCGCACGATATTGGAAAATTATTTGCGTCAAAGCTCCATTGCAAAATCCGACGAATTACCGCGACGCATTTAGCCGCAAAATAAAACGCGAAATTTTTGTAATAATCGCGGAATAATTTGAAATTAATAATCATCGGGGCAGCTCCGATTACCAAAACGATATTCCATAGAATTTAACGGTAAGCCCGGTTACCAAATTCATATCACAAAATTGCAAATTTCCGATCAAAGAATACCTTACATTTTTCAATACAATAATTTTTAATTCCCACACTTCGTTACAAGAATTTCGTCCGCTGCCGGAATTTATTTATCTTTCCCTCCCGGTATTGAACGAGCGTGTTTAATCAAAATAATAACGACGGAATTATTATTTTAATGAATAACGTCCATTAAACGAATGGTCGATCCATTTTATTCTCGCGTGTGCGATTTCTTTCGAATACGGTCGCATTATTTTGAAGTAAATATAATGCCGGGCTCGGAGATTACGTGAACGCTGCAGATACCATTCCGTGTCATTACGAGACTTGTTGTTATGCACAAGTATGCACACAATGCATAATTTAGTTTCAGTCTCGTTAAAAAGGTCAACGATAGTGGAACGTTCTTCTGGTCACTTTCTATTTACATTCCTCCTCTTCCTTTAATCATATGGGATTATCTGCGTTGTATAACACACTCTTTTTAACGGGGGAACATATAATATGTTCCAGTTATGTTTTTTAGATTTATTTGCGACTGAAATGTTATTTAAAAATTTTTTTATTTGAAAATTTAGTTATTTGGGGAATTTGGGATTTGGGGAATTTGGTATTTGGGGGATTTGGGATTTAGGGGATTTGGGGAATTTGGGATTTGGGGAATTTGGAATTTGGGATTTGGGATTTGGGGAATTTGGGATTTGGGGGATTTGGGATTTGGGGAATTTGGGATTTGGGGGATTTGGGATTTGGGGAATTTGGGATTTGGGGGATTTGGGATTTGGGGAATTTGGGATTTGGGGAATTTGGAATTTGGGATTTGGGATTTGGGGAATTTGGGATTTGGGGAATTTGGGATTTGGGAGATTTGGGATTTGGGGAATTTGGGATTTGGGAAATTTGGGATTTGGGCAATTTGGGATTTGGGGACTTTGGGATTTGGGGAATTTGGGATTTGGAGAGGGTGGTATCTAGGGAATTTTGGATCTGGGGAGGGTGGGATCTAGGGAATTTTGGATCTGGAGAATTTGGAATTTTGGGAGAGTGGGATCTAGGGAACTTTGGATTTGGGGAATTTGGGATCTAGGGAGTTCGGATGCTTGAGAATTTCGAAATTTGAGACTTTATTATTCTGAGAATTTGGAAATTCGACAACTTAGAAATTGTAAGAATTTAAATATTTTCCACCTCGCAATTTTAAAAGTTTATAATTCAACAATTTCTAACTTCCAAGTTTGAAAATTAAAAAGCTTAATTATTTGATACCTTGACTACCTTTAATGCTCCTCTTCACCAAGCCTTCAATCTTCACTTAACAGCTGGAATTAAAAAATGATTAGTGAGAAAATTCCAGTCTTAAAATCATCAACTTCCCAACACGCGTTGACGTATTCTCCAAAGATAATCCCAGTTTGAATTCATTGTACAGTCATGCAGTTATTGTACACGCAAATCGTTCTGTCGATTACAGATCATCTTTATTACTGCTGTTACGTGACAGTCTGACGTGTTTCATATATATTACGAACATTTGACGATGCGTTTCATAAGTAACAAAAACATCAGCAACGTGAACATGATCGAATTCTTTTCAATAAGTTCTTGAACATTCGAGCTGTCAAACTAGTTGACTTTCTTAAATGTTCACGAAGTCGTTAAACTTTCTTTTTGTGTTTGTTTTGAGTAAACAATGAGAATAATACATTTTTGTCTTTGTGTACTATTGTGTATTGTCGCTAAGGACGAAGTGGCAGCAAGAATATGTACGTAGAAAATCAATATTGTCCGTGCAAATTGTCAACAATTATGAAATAATTGTCTCCTACAGAGCGTGAATTACGCAATTTACATTATTTCACAATCATCGATTAATACCGTGCTGTGTGTATTTTAACAGGTGACACGAAAAGTAATCCTGACATCATTGCGAAAATTCGTCTGATGGTTTACAGAGGGTTCGTGTGTTATGAATATTTCTCTTGCTTTCCTACTTTAACACGTAGTTGTTTAATCCACGCGTGTATCAGAGTTGAATGTAGATAAATTGCATACGTAATGTTATTTCGCACGTGGTTCATTCTCACCGTTTTAATCAACAATTAAAATTAATGTAATTCTTTACGACTCACGCGATTCTGACACTTTAGCTGTGAAGCTATAAATTAATATTTCTCGCACTGTACAGTCAAGAAAATTGTGTTTTGGTGACAAAAAAATTATTTAGTGACAAACAAATTTAATATTTACGAAACAAAAATTAATATTTAACATCGAATTAATAGAAATAGCACTGAGTTCTCCTTCAGTGACGTGAGATTAGCGAATCCTGAGGATATCGCGAAGTACGTCTCCAGGGACAAGGACACCATTTTGTATATTCACGGCTTCCTGGAAAATCCAGATGCTGATAATGTCCAGACGATTATTAAAGGTATTTCAATCTCACACTACGGGAATTACTTTGTAATTATTTCATCCAATTTACCAGTGGTTCTCAAATCTATTTTATCTGTTAGCTCACAGAATGCATATTACAGACAGTACAAGTTTCTAGCGATTCAACGTTTCTTCGTTTGTAGTTTCAAATCAATTCCCCGCAGCAGCAATAAGATCCAAGTCACATTCTAGCGAGTATTTTTTATCGTCAGTCACATCCGGAACCCTTGAGCAGTAGTCTTTTGTGAACTATTCGTGTCGAGGTAGCTTTTATTACTTGCTTAGGTCACTTTGGGTAAAGACCCACTTTGTACGTCACTTGCATTTCCATCTCCAGCCGAATTTTAGCTAAACCAATAGAAAATTGGAAACTGTTTTCCCTCGGCAGTGTCACAAAAATTGTACCCACCCGCTTTTGTGAAACGTGGAACATCGGAGAGACACTCGGGTCAACATAGCAAAACTGAAGTGAAAGTTAACTTGGGAATCCTGATGATTCCATGTGTACCATGTTCTACAATCTTCCACATACTTTAATATTAATTGTGTTTGATAATAATGATCATTTTACAATAATGATTATACATACACAGTTATTTGCAAATATCCAAGTGCAATATCTGAAAACCTGTGTATATTTATATATCTGAAGACACACATAAAAATTGTTAAACTCATTGTGATAAACTGTGCACAATTCAAAAAGAACCTAAAGTATGCAACAAAGCTGCAATATTGATCACGCAAACTGCAGTAAAATAATTAAACCGAAAGTATCATAACAATGTAATCATGTCAGTTACCCAAAAGCCCCAGAAAATTGTCACAGCCAAATTAAACAAGAATGAACATACACACAACGAAATATCAATCAATTAAAATCCGAACGAACCAAAATACTCGTAGTAATTAAAGAGTACCGTAATAATTTAATAACCAAAATTGAACTCCGTTGAAGTAACATCCATAAGCAGCTGAAAATTGTCCTGCAAAAACGAACCTATAATAAAACTGTCGATCGATTGAAATTTAAACAGCGAGCGTCACGATATTGTCGTATGAGTTATACGTACGTAACGATGCAATGAAATTTATATTTTACAGCCTATTTGGAGGAACGGGACGTAAACCTGATAGCGTTGGACTGGGGTGACATAGCAATCGACATTAACTACCTTTTCGTGTCCAGCCAAGTGTCCGTGATAGGAGAGGCGGTCGGTGAATTCCTGGAGAAACTTTCCGAGGTGATCGATTTGAACACGTTGCACGTGATCGGGCATTCTTTGGGTGCTCACGTAGCTGGCCAGATCGGGAGATCCATGAATGTTACTCTTGCTCGCATCACTGGTGAGTCGTCTCTTCGGGAAGACCTTACAATGGGGAATCGAAAACTGAGTACATACGATATCGATTCTCCTTGTTGTGGTTGAAAATGGCTGCTCGCTTTGATTGATGCGGTGGCAATATATGTGGGGGTATATTGAGGTGGAGGTTTGGACGTGTCAGGATTTTGAGATTTGGGGAGTGGAATATGGGGGATTTTGGGGTTAGGATTTGGAGATAGTGAGGTGGAGATGTTTAGGGACTTGGAGGTGTGGAGATATGGAGATATAGGGATTTGGGAAGGTTGAGATTTGGAGATATGGGGATTTGGGGATGTAGAGATCTGGAGATATAGGGATTTGGCAAGGTTGGGATTTGGAGATATGGGGATTTGGGGATGTAGAGATCTGGAGATACAGAGATCTGGCAGTGCTGGTATCTGGAGATATAGGGATTTGGAAATGTAGAGGTTTGGAGATATAGGGATCTGGCAATGTTGGGATCTAGAGATATAGGGATTTGGGGATGTGGAGATCTGGAGATGTAGAGATTTAGAAATAGAGATATCTAAATATTTAGAGAGTTGGGAGGTGTAGAGATGAGGAGAAATGGGGATAGGGAAATATAGAGATTTGGAAATATAAGGATAGGGAAATATACAGTTTGGAGATATTGGAATAGGGAAATATAGAGATTTGGAGATATAGGGATTTGGGAATATAGAAATCTGGGTATTTACGGATTCGAAAATGTGTAAATATAAAATTATGGAAATTTGGAAATATAGAAATTTGAAAGTATATAATTTGAAAATATTTAAATTTGAAAATGTACAAATTTGAAAGTACATAAATTTGAAAATATAAAACCTTGCAAATACATAAATTTGACTAAATAGCACTTGAAAAATATATTATAAAAGTCCGCATCACAAAAATGCAAAAATAATGGAACCATAATGTATGACGATGTGAGCAGAACCTAATCGAATATCAATTTTACAGGATTGGATCCAGCGTTCCCACTTTTTTACCCATCCACATGTCACATCCGACCTACCGACGCAGAAACAGTTGTCATCCTTCATACGGACGCTGGGTTTTATGGGACCCCAATAGACACTGGGACCGTTGATTTTTATGCGAATAGGGGAGTTGTACCTCAACCTGGTTGTCCTAAAATCATTGGAAGTGGTAACTGTACAATTCATTATTAATCTGACTCTCTTATTTATCCTTTTGACTGCTCATTTGTTATTCTAACATTAATTGCATCATTATATTTAATTGTAACATTTGCTGTAGGGTGCCATTTTGATAGAAATCAAAATGGCGGTGATGAACTGTAATTTGTAAGATACTAACACTTTTGAGATACTCACATTTTTTACTTATTTACTAATAATCTTATTAACAATCTTAATCTTGTTAACAATCGTAACCTTGTTAACAATCTTAATCTTATTAAAAATCTTAGTAATTATGTTATTAACAACCTTTTACACTTTCTCACTTTTCATAACCCGTAAAATAGGTTAGTTTTCATAACCTATAAAACTTGTAACCTCTAAAATAAGAAGCTTCATGAATTCTAACATTATCGATCTGTTATTTTAACTCTTTTAAGGATGAAATCTTCAATGTTTTTTGAATATTTTATTAATAATAATTTCCATTTGCACTTCATAATTCATGAGACACCTCGAACATATCTATTAACATATTAACACAACTCCATTAACACAGCATCGATTAAACTGAATGCACTTGAAATTTAATCAACAGTGATTATTTAAACCACGAAACATTTCTATTGAAAGAATTATGCAGCCATCAGAGGTCCGTCAAGCTCTACGCCGAGTCCTTAAAAAATCCCAAAGCGTTCCCGGCTCATAAATGCGTTGACAAGTCAGAGGAAAGTGGGAGAATAATTTATTTCGGAGATGCAACGCCCAAGAACATGTAAATATCTTTCTATGAACATAGAAAGTTTACGATATATTTCAGAAACGAATAATTATGAATCCGATCAGATACGGTGCATATTGCTTCTACACCAACGCACAGGAGCCATATGGCAAAGGACCAACCACATGAATCTGTTTGTATCTCAAATATCAAAATCTAAATTGCCATTTATGTATGAGGAGATGAAAGCTAGTATGAAACTAGGCGCAACTAAATCTAGATTATTGGATATGTATTTGTAAATAAATACTCAGGAATGATTAAATGTGCAGTGGTATATTTGGTAGACAGCCTTAATGATGTATCATTTGATGGAGGACCTTAATGAAGTATCATTTGATGGACAACCTTAATGATATATTATTACATTTATTCATTAAGTTAGTTAGTATGTAGTTAAGTATTGCAATAGGTATTGAAATATTAGTTTAGGTCATTTATTATGATAGTACTAATGAAATGAGAATTTTGAATATGATTTTGGACTCAAAAGTCAAGCTTCAAGTTGTTAATAAAGGGTAGGTATCATTTTTCAGATATTTTTTAAATTTTTCTCAATGGGTCATTGTAACATAAGTGTATAATTTTAATTAGAAGACCAAAATCTTGCAAGTGAACACATTATATTATTTGCAATTTTTTAAATATTGGACATAATTGTTGAATGTAGGTAAGTAAGTGTAAATGTAAGTGTAAGTGTAATTGTATGTGTAACTATAAGTGCAAGTGTGACTCTAAGTGTAACTATAAGTGCAACTTTAAATACAACTATAAGTACAACTATAAGTATAACTATAAATGTAACTATAAGTATAACTATAAGTGCAACTATAAGTACAACTATGAGTATAACTATAAATGTAACTATAAGTATAACTATAAGTGTAACTGTAAGTTTTACTGTAAGCATCACTGTAAGAGTAACTGTAAGAACAACTGTGAGTGCAACTGTAAGTGCAACTGTAAGTGCAACTGTAAGTGCAACTGTAAGTGCAACTATAAGTATAACTATAAGTGCAACTATAAGTGTAACTATAAGTATAATTATAAGTGTAACTATAAGTATAACTATAAGTGTAACTATATGTTAAGTGTAACTATAAGTGTATAAGTGTAACTATAAGTGTAATTATAGGTGTAACTATAAGTGTAATTATAAGTGTAACTATAAGTGTAATTACAAGTGTAACTTTAAGTGTAACTACAAGTGTAACTACAAGTATAACTATAAGTGTAACTATATGTTAAGTGTAACTATAAGTGTATAAGTGTAACTATAAGTGTAATTATAGGTGTAACTATAAATGTAATTATAAGTGTAACTATAAGTGTAATGACAAGTGTAACTATAAGTGTAATGACAAGTGTAACTTTAAGTGTAACTACAAGTTTAACTGTGTAACTATAATTGTAACTATAAGTGTAACTATAAGTATAACTATAAATTTAACTATAAGTGTAATTGTAAGAGTTACTGCAAAAGTAATTGCAAGTGTAACTGTAATCTAGTTCAGCTTAAAAACCTATTCCTCTTCAAAAAGGAAACCAAACTCCAAAAGAAAAAGTCAACACCAAAAAAAAATTATAGGAAGACCAAAAGATACAGACAGACAGATAGTTTTGAATACCATGAAGAAACCATTCGTTCTCCATTGACAATAGCAAAGATCCTCTCGAAGAAGCGACGATTTCGACGTCGAAACGATGTTCCATTATCGACCACTTTCAACCCCTGCCCCTTTTCCTTCGACTCGATTTCCCCGATGACAAGGATGATTCCAAAAATAATGGATTACCAGTAAGAATTCAATGTACATTTCCCTGCAACATATGTTACTTCTGCATACTGACATATGTGTAAACTTGAACATTTTTTAATTAATAGATGCTGATATATATTTTGAAGGATTTTTTGGCTTTGATAATTTGAAGTTCTAATTTAGGTATTTTAGAATTTTTTAATTTTTAAGTTAGGTATTTAGGAATTTTTTAATTTTTAATTTAGGTATTTAAAGATTTTTAGATGTTTAATTTGGGTATTCAGAAATTTCAAGATTTTCAGATGTTCAATTTGGGTTTTTAGAAATTTTCAGACTTTCAATTTGGGTTTTTAGAAATTTTTTAATTTTCAATTTAGGTATTTAGAAATTTAGAAATTTTCAATTTAGGCATATACAAATTTTTAGATGTTTAATTTCAACATTTACAAATTTTCAATTATTCAATTTGTGTATTTAGAAATTTTCATATGTTCCATTTAGGTATTTAGAAATTTATTCATTTTCAATGTAGGTATTCAAAAATTTTTTATTTCTAATATAGACACAAATTTTTAAATGTTCTATTTGGGCATTTAGAAATGTTTAAATGTCACATTTCGAAAATCTAGAGGCTGAAGAGCAACGCCAGGGCCGTATTCATCGGTGGTGCTAGACGACGGCCACATCGGATGGCCCTTATCGCTTATACGCTTGAATGCACTTCTTGGTGGCTGAAGGCACCACCTTATACCTCTTCCACCGCGTGTCTAACGCCTTCGTCGTTGCCAGAAACCCAGTCGAACCCTCTTGGATTATTTGCAGCCGGCTGCAAGATCTCTAACGGGTGATCTATCAATTCCCAAGAAAACCGATCTCTTCGATCGGAATCACCGATCGCCAAATGATTTCTGATCTTAACCCACGTGCGATCAAAACGAGATTTACCTTTCTCGGACGAGAATTTAAATATTTTTTAATACAGTAATTAAGGAATTTATGAATTTGGTGACATGGTTATTAGAGAATGTAAGATCTAAACCTTCAAATCCCTAAATCTCCAAATTTACAATATCTCAAAATACCCAAATGATTTCCACCCGAAAAGACGAGCCCCGAATTCCCCATCCCCCTAAATATTTAACGAAATCCAGGTATTTTTAAGCTTATCTTTCATGGCCGATCAATTCGAAGTATAAAATCGTTCCATCGACAATTTATTCCGATATTTAGGACGACTTGAAGCGAAGTAGTGAATTAGCCGGCCATCTGTGCCGGACGCTCGACTTTTCATCGACAGCTTTCACGCTTTTCCACCTTTTCTCTGGCCACCCTTCGGTCGGCACATTGGACTTTCAACGAGTCGTTGGGAACGTTGCTTACCCCTCGAAGATCGACCTCGGCCCGGAATCACTCGACCAACGGACACGGGAATGGGATCCCGCGATAAAACTGGCTCCTATCTGAGCATCCTGCAACTCCACTGGACCAAACCCCGGGTTAGATTTAACCCATTAGCTGCTAGACATCCCTATACTTCGATTGATTTATACGGTTTTATACGATCGAACCATTGTCATTTTATTCCTTTCGCGGTTTATAGATTGAAGTTCCCCCGATTGCCTTGTTACAGGTTTTTCTTGTTTTTACTGTGGGATTTTTATTACCTTTTACTGTTACGTACTTTTTTACGTTAATTGCGATTGAACTGTAGAAATTTGAGAATTTTTTTATATTCACAAGTCGAGTTGCGTTTTTGAGAATTTAATATCTGGGGAATTTTGGATCCGTGGAACTTGGAGTGTAGGGAGTTTTGAGTCTGGGGAATTTGCGGTCTGGGAAATTTGGAATCTGGGGAATTTGTGATCTATCGTATTTGGGATCTGGGGAATTTTGAATTTAGAGAATTTGGGATCTCGTAAATTTTTTAATTTAGAAAATTTATGGTTGGGGAAATTGGGTATCTGGGGAATTTGGGAAATTTTCAATGTAGGAAATTTGGAAACTGGGGATTTTTGAATTTAGGGAATTTGGGATTTGTGGATTTTGGAATCTAGGGAATTTGGGATTCGGATATTTGATATCTAGGGAATTTGAGATCTGAGGCATTTGGAGTTTGGGGAATTTGTAATCTAGGGTAGCCTGAATTTAGGGAATTTGGAATCTAGAGAATTTGGGATTTGGGTGTTTGGAATCTAGGGAATTTGGAATCTGGAGAATTTGGAATCTAGGGAACTCGGAATCTAGGAAATTTGGAATCTAAGGAATTTGGGAATTAGGTATTTGGAATTTAGGGAACTTGGGATCTGAGGAATTTGGGATCTAGGGAATTTGGAATCTAGGAAACCTGGGATCTGAGGAATTTGATATCTAGGGAATTTGGAATCTGGAGAATTTGGAATCTAGGGAACTTGGGATCTGAGGAATTTGAGATCTAGGGAATTTGGAATCTGGGGAATGTGAAATCTAGGGAATTTGGGATCTGAGGAATTTGGAATTTGGAGAATTTGAAATTTAGGAGATTTGGGATATGAGGAATTTGGAATCTGGAGAATTTGGTATCTAGGGAATTTGGGATCTAGGGAATTTGGAATCTAGGGAACTTGGGATCTGAGGAATTTGAGATCTAGGGAATTTGGAATCTGGGGAATGTGAAATTTAGGGAATTTTGAATCTGGGGAATTTAAGTATTTGGAAATTTGAGATCATAAAAGTTGGAGATTCTGTAAATTTACGAATTTTGTTTTATAAGAATATTTTAATTTCAAAGTTTGAGTATTTTAAAGCTTGAAATTTTGAAAATTTACAAATCTGAAAATTTGAGTCTTTCAAATTTTCTGCATTTGAAAATTTGAGAGGTTATTAATGGAAACTTTGATAATTTCAGAGTTTCGTAATGTAATAGTAAAAGGAGTATTTTCAATGTCCCACAGTCGTAGCGATATTTGTTAACGACATTTTATCAATCGTTTCGATACATCTTACTTCCTTTTCAACGAAGCAAATGGAAGAACAACAACCAGAAGAAACAGTTTACAACCGATCCGACAAGAAACGGAACTTGCAAGCACACCCAAGCGATTGCACGTTACAGGACAACTTTTAATCGATACCGACTTCCGTGAACTCTGGCCACGATATACTCTACTCGACTCACTTCTTCATTTCGGTTATCACAAATGTACTCGAATTTACAGCCACTTTGCACCCTGTAAGCTCGTTGTGATTCATAATTAACGCCATGCATTCGTTACGATAAATTACATTTAGCTCTCAGATGTTTCTTCGTGAAATAAAAATGACTGTTCGTTTTAAAACATTGTTCGTTCGTCAAAAAAATACTGTCGTTTGAAAAAGACCTGAATTACGAATAACGTCGAATAGGATTACGTGCAAACAATTTGTCACGATTGCTTTTTAATTCATGCAGCAAAAAATGTTTTGTAAAATTCAAATGTTACAATGTTTTAAATTGCAAAAATAAATTTACTTTTCATAAAGAACCGGTTGTTGATTTTTTTCAACGCAAAAAATAACAGCAGCTGCAAATAGCAAAAGCTAACAAAACGCAAATAAAAGCTCACAATGAAACAAATGCCAAAAACAGCAAAAGCTCACAAAAAAATTGGTAACAAAACATGCAAGAGTTTATATAAAGCAAATAGTGAAAACAGTAAGAGCTTACAAACTGCGGATAAAATATAAAGATTAAATGCTCTTGGTTTTGTGTCATATGTGACGTATGTGACCAAAGGTGTAAATTTAGTTAAATTAATTTTTTTTTTATTTGGAAAAGCTTAAAGAAGCTTTCCAACTGTTTTGATACTGAGATAACGATGTACATTGTCGGATTAAAAGATTAAATAATATCGTATGTCATATGTGACATATGTGAACAAGACCGTAAATTTTGTTATATTAATTCTGTATTAAAATTCTTTTAAGAGAAGACTCTTAGTACTGAAATAATGATATAAATTGTTGGAGTAAAAGATAAAACTGCAAGATTAAATAATAGTATCGTATGTCATATGTGACATATGTGATCGACGTTGCAAAATCAATTAAATTAATTATTTGTAAGAAGAACAATTGGAAGGAGCTTCTAAAGGCTTTTAATATTGAAACAATTAAATATACTATCTGATTAAAAAATAAAATTGGAAGGTTAAATAATCTTGTTCATGTGTCATATGTGACATATGTGATCAACATTGAAAATTCAATGAAATTAATTATTTAAGAGAAGAGCAGTTGAACAGAGCTTCTAAAGGTAAAATTCTTTTAAGAGAAGACTCTTAGTACTGAAATAATGATATAAATTGTTGGAGTAAAAGATAAAACTGAAGATTATTTAATCTTGTTCATATGTCATATGTGACATATGTGATCAGCATTGAAAATTCAATTAAATTAATTATTTATAAGAAGAGCAGTTGAAACGAGCTTCTAAAGGCTCTTAATATTGAGACAATTAAATATACTATCAGATTAAAAAATAAAATTGGAAGGTTAAATGATCTTGTTCATATGCCATATGTAACATATGTGATCAACATTGAAAATTCAATGAAATTAATTATTTAAGAGAAGAGCAGTTGAACAGAGCTTATGAAGGCTCTTAATATTGAAACATTTAAATATACTGTTGAATTAAAAGATAAAATAATCTTGTTCATATATCATATATGACATATGTGATCAACGTTGAAAATTCAGTTAAATTAATTCTTGATAGCAAAATTAAAGACTTGAAGTTTCTGAAGGCTCTTCATACTGAGACAATTATTACAGTCAGATTAATAAATAAAATAATTTTGTTCGCACGTCACATGTGACATATGTGAACTCTGAAAATTCGGTAAAATTATTTATTCACAGAAAAAGTAACGAAAGAAGCATCTGAAAGCTTTCAATATTGAAACAGCAACATACAGCATCAGATTAAAATATAAAATCGAAAGACAAAGTTGAAAAATTAAATTTGTTAATAGCATGTGTGATCACACACGTTCACTTAAATGTTCACATCAATCATTGAAATACAATTGTCCCGGTATTTGTAAAATATTTGATCGCCATTCGAAGAATTCTAACCTCAATATCGTTCGCAATATACCTTAGCGCACGCAGTTGCGAAATTTAATTAAATCTCATTCGTAACCTAAGCTTTAATGAAAATACGGACGTAATAACTCTCGATTGGCCGGCGGATAAAATCGCGCAGGCCTTACAGTGTTTTAACAGGGACTTTGGCAGACGCGAAATTAAATTTTCCGAAAACACGAATTTTCAATGTAACGCTCTCAAACAGCCCCGGGACTGCAGCGGAGTTAATCAGTATCGCTTCGGCTACGATATTTCACTTTTCGCAGAAATTTTCAACCCGTTGCACAGTTACCATTTCCCTCACCCTCTTCACCCCGTCGCGTGTAAATTATCGTCGCTACCGGTGTTTACGCTGCTAATTTTTCAAGCACACCGGTTGTACGCTTGTCTACTTAAACTTACGTGGCCAAACTGCTGCACCGGAAATGTTAAACGAGCACCATTGCCTGCGAATTACTTCTCATCGACACGTTTCACGAAATAATTGAACGATCGCGTGTTACTCATTTTTCGACACTTTTAACGCGATCGTTCCAACCCCCGTTACGCTCCACGAATTATTACTCTTATTGGATAACATTTGTTAATCGAGTTTCACCTGGATTTTAACAAAAATTTATACGTGTCAAAAAATAAGTAATCGAGCAATCACGTAATGAAATAATGAAGCTGGTCAATCAACTTGAATTGTAGTTCTTAAAATCATATGAAAATTTATTTATTTATCAAATGATGTGAACTTGTTATCTGATAAGATGTGATAGTTGAATTAATAAAATAGTTCAGTTTGAACAATTTGGAAAATTTGGGAAATTTTGGAAACTTGAAAATTTGGAATTTTGGGAAACCTGAGAATTTGGAAATTTGGAAAACTTGAGAAATTTGGGAAACCGGAGAATTTGAAGATTTGGGAAATTTTGGAAACTTGAAAATTTGGAAATTTGGAAAATTGAGAAATTTGGAAATTTGGAAAACTTGAAAAATTTGGGAAACCGTAGAATTTGCAAATTTGGGAAATTTGTGAAACTTGAAAATCCGGAAATTAGAGAAACTTGAAAAATTACCTCTGAGCTAACCCATCAATAAATTAACCAACGAATACCTGAACGTGTACGATTGATATTTGCCGAACGAAAATTGAACATCGGGATGAAAACGCATTTGAGAGATAAATAAATGGTAACAAAGTCGATGGTATTTAAAAGCAATCGGGATTGAAAAGATCATCCGCAATCTCCAGCAAAAGAATAATTGTTCCATAACTGGTCCGTTGTTCTACATCAAAGGAGGATCGTCCGGTTTTTACGAAAGCCCTATTGAAAGGAGTTCTTTTACCGCAAAAAAGTTTCCTTTGTAAAAACTTTCCTCTCTCTTTTCCGACCTGCATGTGAACCGCGAGGAAAGTTGCAATAATTCTATGGATACGGAAACTTTCTAGAGGAATATCCTAAGGTCTAATATCAGAAGACCATTCCGGGGGATAAACTACTTGCTAACAATCCAATGACTCTTTGAGCGGAGAGCAGAACTTGCTGCGACAAAAAGTGACCGTCAGGATAACACTTGAAAACGCGAACTTTTAAATAGATTTGTTAAAAAGTCGAAACTATACTCGAAAGTTATACGTTGGACCACAGATTCGTTCCTATAAATAATTCATATTAAAAAAGATGTTTTCGTGTTTCAATCAGTAGTAATCAGACGTAGCAAACTTGAATTAAAAATCAATAATCAATGATCAATAATCACATACAGTAATCTAAAATCAATAATCAATAACCAATAATTACATGCAGTAATCTAAAATCAATAATCAATGATCAATAATCACATATTATAATCTAAAACCAATAATCAATAACCAATAATTACATACAGTAATATAAAATCAATAATCAGAACCAGTAATTACATATAATAATCTAAAATCAATAATCAAACATCAATAATTACATACAGTAATCTAAAATCAATAATCAATAACCAATAATTACATGCAGTAATCTAAAATCAATAATCAATGATCAATAGTCACATACAGTAATCTAAAACCAATAATCAATAACCAATAATTACATACAGTAATATAAAATCAATAATCAATAACCAGTAATTACATACAATAATCTAAAATCAATAATCAATAACCAATAATTACATACAGTAATCTAAAATCAATAATCAATGATAAGTAATCACATACAGTAATCTGAAACCAATAATCAATAAACAATAATCACATACTGTAATCTAAAATCAATAATCAATGATCAATAATCACATATTATAATCTAAAACCAATAATCAATAACCAATAATTACATACAGTAATATAAAATCAATAATCAATAACCAGTAATTACATACAATAATCTAAAATCAATAATTCATCATCAATAATTACATACAGTAATCTAAAACCAATAATCAATAACCAATAATTACATACAGTAATCTAAAATCAATAATCAATAACCAATAATCACATACAGTAATCTAAAATCAATAATCCATGATAAATAATCACATACAGTAATCTAAAGCCAATAATCAATAATCAATAATGACATGCAGTAATCTGAAATCAATAATCAATAATCGATAATCGATAATCGATAATCAATAATCAGTAATCAATAATCTAAAATCAATAGTCATTAGTCAGCAGTCAATAGTCAATAGGCAATAGTCAATAGTCAATAGTCAATAATCCATAATTAAAGTTTCCCAAAATTTTCCGGATTTTCGTGTTTCCAAAATTTCTCAGGTTTTCAAGTTTTCCAAATTCCCCAAATCCCACAAATTTCCAGTATTCCCCAAATTCCCAAAATTCTTCAAGTGCGTTCCAATAAAAAATTTAAATAGCAAAACGTGAATACTATTTAAAATCATGTTAACCATATCACGCTACACGTCCCACGATTTCCAATCTCCCTTATTCCCTCTGTATACAATTATTAAATAACTGAGATTAAACAACAGAAAGTATTTGTGCACTTGATCAGCGAATTACGTCGAATCAAACTTAATAAAAAGTTTATTTGAATCGGATATTCCGTTCGGATCGAGGTAAAAAGAAAAGCGGTGGTCCGATCCGAGAGAAGTCGACGGAAGAAAGGTCAACGTTTCCTAAATTATTTGTCGTCCTTTCCGGGAAATCACGTCGATTTATATGCTAGCATTTGATTGGGTCTCCCGAAAGAAATCCCCTCGAGCTCGTCAAAACTTTTTTGGCCACCCTCCGCCAGCCAATTCTTATCGTTTCGCCGCTGTATCTTTATCGAATCGTCGCATTTCAACGGCTACGAGAAAAATTCATAGATTCGAACTAATTCTCTTTCTTATAGATTTTTCTGGATTTGCGAGATTAGCGAATACTGATTTCTCACACTGTACGTTCAACAAATTTGTAGAAAATTGTGTTTTGGTGACAAAAAAAATTATTTAGTGGCAAACAAATTTAATATTTGCAAAACGTGAATACTATTTAAAATCATGTTAACCATATCACGCTACACGTCCCACGATTTCCAATCTCCCTTATTCCCTCTGTATACAATTATTAAATAACTGAGATTAAACAACAGAAAGTATTTGTGCACTTGATCAGCGAATTACGTCGAATCAAACTTAATAAAAAGTTTATTTGAATCGGATATTCCGTTCGGATCGAGGTAAAAAGAAAAGCGGTGGTCCGATCCGAGAGAAGTCGACGGAAGAAAGGTCAACGTTTCCTAAATTATTTGTCGTCCTTTCCGGGAAATCACGTCGATTTATATGCTAGCATTTGATTGGGTCTCCCGAAAGAAATCCCCTCGAGCTCGTCAAAACTTTTTTGGCCACCCTCCGCCAGCCAATTCTTATCGTTTCGCCGCTGTATCTTTATCGAATCGTCGCATTTCAACGGCTACGAGAAAAATTCATAGATTCGAACTAATTCTCTTTCTTATAGATTTTTCTGGATTTGCGAGATTAGCGAATACTGATTTCTCACACTGTACGTTCAACAAATTTGTAGAAAATTGTGTTTTGGTGACAAAAAAAATTATTTAGTGGCAAACAAATTTAATATTTGCAAAACAAAAATTAATATTTAACATCGAATTAATAGAAATAGCACTGAGTTCTCCTTCAGTGACGCGAGATTAGCGAATCCTGAGGATATCGCGAAGTACGTCTCCAGGGACAAGGACACCATTTTGTATATTCACGGTTTCCTGGAAAATCCAGATGCTGATAATGTCCAGACGATTATTAAAGGTATTTCAATCTCACACTACGGGAATTACTTTGTAATTATTTCATCCAATTTACCAGTGGTTCTCAAATCTATTTTATCTGTTAGCTCACAGAATGCATGTTACAGACAGTACAAGTTTCTAGCGATTCAACGTTTCTTCGTTTGTAGTTTCAAATCAATTCCCCGCAGCAGCAATAAGACCCAAGTCACATTCTAGCGAGTATTTTTTATCGTCAGTCACATCCGGAACCCTTAAGCAGTAGTCTTTTGTGAACTATTCGTGTCGAGGTAGCTTTTATTACTTGCTTAGGTCACTTTGGGTAAAGACCCACTTTGTACGTCACTTGCATTTCCATCTCCAGCCGAATTTTAGCTGAACCAATAGAAAATTGGAAACTGTTTTCCCTCGGCAGTGTCACAAAAATTGTACTCACCCGCTTTTGTGAAACGTGGAACATCGGAGAGACACTCGGGTCAACATAGCAAAACACTGAAGTGAAAGTTAACTTGGGAATCCTGATGATTCCACATGTACCATGTTCCACAATCTTCCACATACTTAAATATTAATTATATTTATTAATAATGATCATATATGCACTATTTGTAAATCTATGTATTATTTGTGAATCTCATTAGAAATCTTAATTTTAATCGTCCCTGCTACCAAATCGTTCAATCATCAATGAATCTCCTTTTATCATTTTCCCCAATAAAAACATCCACATTCATTTTCAGAATCGTAAAATAACCGTGTTAATTTTCGCCCGAAAATTTATTTCATAGACCCACAAAAAATTGTTTGCAATACCTTATTTCCTGTCCAATTAAATTTCCCCAGGCTCACCTTTTTTTCGTCTAATTTTCAGTTCTTTTATACGACACGCCATTTCATACGGATGTCACATTTTTCATCAAGTCCGTCGAATGGGAGCATCGTCTACATTTTTCATTTCAAACAGGAAAATAAATTGTCTACTTTTGATCGAGAATTTATTCCGTGCCCCGGAACATACAGCGTATAACATTCCTGCTGACATACCTTGTTTCATCTCCAATTAAGCGCTACCAATTTCTCTTTATTTTTCCATCATAATATGTAGCTTACTGTATCGTGCGTATTGCACGTTCTTTTATAAACCTGGAATGAACATGCGATTCGACGTTTTTTTTTTTATTGGAGGAAGGTTAATTGGAATGATATTTTGGATTTGGAAGTTTGGAGTTTGAATCTGGGAATTTTTGTGAATTGGAAGGTTTGAATTGGAGGTTTCAGGGTTGGGAGGTTGGGAGGTTGGGGATTTGGTGAATTTGGGAATTTAGAGATTGAGGATTTGGAAATTTGGGAATGTGGAAATTGGGGAGAGTGCGAATTTTGGGATTTGGAGAATTTGGGAATTTGAGAGCTGGATATGTTGAAAAATTGGGAATTTGGTAATTTGGGAATGTGAAAATTGGGGAGATTGAGAATTTGGGGATTTGGAGATTTCAGGAATTTGAGAGTTGGGGGCGTTGGAAATTTGGTAATTTAGAAATTCTAAAATTTGGAGATTGGGGAGATTGAAAATTTGGGAATATGAGAATTGGGGACGTTGAAAATTTGATAATTTAGAAGTTCTAAAATTTGGAAACTGGGGTGATTGAGAATTTGGAGATTTGGAGAATTCGAGAATTTGAGAGTTGAGTCCATTAAAAAATTGGTAATTTGACAATTCGTGAATGTAACAATTGAGAATCTGGTAAAACTTGAGAATTTAAAAATTGTGACTATCCAGTATTCATTCCTTTAGAAATTGAAGAAACTAAAAATGTGAAGATTCGAAAAATTTGTTATATTGTCCAAACACAGAAAGGAAATACAATAACGTTAAAATTCTTAAAAGATTTCTCCGTCCAAAGAAGAGAGAACACGGACTGTTTAATTAGCAGCGTTCAACGATGTCGAAGAACCGCATTTTCCTCTATTGCAGTGTCTTTGCCGTCACAAGCCAACATCTCTTTGCTGGCACACGTTTTTCGACGGTAATTAAACGTTGCGAACAGCTTGCGGATAAAAGAAAGAACTGCTCGCTATTCTATTGTATCCACGGTTTTAAATTTCCACCAACTAATTATCATAGACTGGGATTAATTGTGTTTTGTGCACGAATAGTCTAAGAATTCTGGTTAGTAGGTCGATGATGAAGGAATGAGTTGAGAGATTGTAATCAGAAATATATTGTTCTTGAAGAAGTTTAAGTTTTGTTAAAAATGGGGTGCAAGTCTAAGGGTTGATAGTGAAATATGACAGAGGAAATGTGAGAGAAGTGCGACCAAGGGGTTGCTAATAGATTTATAGTTTGTTTATTTGACATATATTTTCATGTTATACTTTCAATAGACTCCATTTACAAATTTATAAATTTAACAGAGAATGTCCTCCACCTTCTAAGTTCAAAAATTTCTTATTCCTTAATTTCCTAATTTGCCACCCTTCCATACCATCTTATAACATCTCCAAATTCAACCTTCCAAGTTCCCAAATCCTAAGTGTCCAAATTTTCCACTTTCCCAAGTTCCCAATTCACCACCCTTCCTCTCCATCTTTTTTAAATTCTCCAAACTCCACCTTCCAAGTTTCTAAATTCCCCCATTTGCTAATTTCCCAATTTGCCACCCTTCCTTTGCATCTTATAACGTCCTCAAATTCAACCTTCCAAGTTCCCAAATCCTAAGTCCCCAAATTATCCCATTCCCTAATTTCCCAATTCTCCACCCTTCCATACCATCTTCTAACATCCCTAAATTCAACCTTCTAAGTTCCCAAATCCTAAGTGTCCAAATTTTCCATTTTCCCAACTTCCCAATTCACCACCCTTCCTCTCCATCTTTTTTAAATTCTCCAAACTCCACCTTCCAAGTTCCTAAATTCCCATTTACTAATTTCCCAATTTGCCACCCTTCCTTTCCATCTTATAACATCCCCAAATTCCCAAATCCCAAGTCCCCAAATTATCCCATTCCCTAATTTCCTAATCTGCCACCCTTCCATACCATCTTATAACATCCCCAAATTCAACCTTCCAAGTTCCCAAATCCTAAATGTCCAAATTTTCCACTTTCCCAAGTTTCCAATTCACCACCCTTCTTCTCCATCTTTTTTAAATTCTCCAAACTCCACCTTCCAAGTTCCTAAATCCCCATTTACTAATTTCCCAATTTGCCACCCTTCCTCTCCATCTTTTTTAAATTCTCCAAACTCCACCTTCCAAGTTCCTAAATTCCCTCATTTGCTAATTTCCCAATTTGCCACCCTTCCTTTCCATCTTATAACATCCCCAAATTCCCAAATCCCAAGTCCCCAAATTATCCCATTCCCTAATTTCCTAATCTGCCACCCTTCCATACCATCTTATAACATCCCCAAATTCAACCTTCCAAGTTCCCAAATCCTAAATGTCCAAATTTTCCACTTTCCCAAGTTTCCAATTCACCACCCTTCTTCTCCATCTTTTTTAAATTCTCCAAACTCCACCTTCCAAGTTCCTAAATTCCCATTTACTAATTTCCCAATTTGCCACCCTTCCTTTGCATCTTATAACGTCCTTAAATTCAACCTTCCAAGTTTCCAAATCCTAAGTCCCCAAATTATCCCATTCCCTAATTTCCCAATCTGCCTCCCACCTCCCCAAAAATCCCAAATTCCTCAATTTCGCTCTCATCAAATTTTCCCCAGCAAAATCAGCTTTGCCATCGACCCGCACACTCGCATCCCTCAGCAAGAGAGAAAACTCTCGGTTAAATGGCTGCGAGATTCCTAGGACCGATATAAATAAATAAGTCGACGGTGGCACCCTTTTCCTCCCGTTTTTCGTAGCTGCATTCATATCCCTTTCGATGGACGAGGGCGGCAGGGACGAGTCGAGAGGGGCAGGCTTCAAGTATCTTTAGAGCCCCGGCTCTAGAATCGAGTTTCCAGAACACCGACCGTCTCGCCAATCCCCATTTTACTGCTCGTCACGAGTTGAGCAGTATCCTTGCTTCTGCTGCTACACTGAATTAACTAGAAACAACCGTCTCTTGGAACAATTAACCACCTCTGCTCTTCATCATCGAGGCTAATTAAAAAAGTGGATGGCTGAGAATACGGAGTTGAACATTTTTGGCTGAGTGAAATTTCACTGGTTTCGGTGGAAGGTGCTTTGATGCTGGCGTGTTTTGTTCAAGGGTAAATGGTATTATGTTGTCGCAGGAATTAATTGCTATCGTGTTGTCGATTGTGAGTTAGGTTTATGTTAACTCCAGAAGCTAGAAGTTGGAGGAGACGCTGTGTCTGGTTAGCGTTCTTTGAATGTCTTTCACTCATGACTGTCTACACACATTTATACAACAATGAAATTTGTCATTGACACAAATGGTAAGTTTTTGGAGTTAATTACTTGCGCTTTCATATATGTATTTATCAAGTGCGTCAGGTGCGTTAAGTAAGTCAGATGCGTCATGTGCGTCAGGTGCATCAGGCGTGTCAACTGCGTCAGGTACGTTAGGTGCGTCAAGTGCATCAGGCGTGTCAAGTGCGTCAGGTGCGTCAAGTACGTTAGGTGCATCAAGTGTGTCAAGTGCGTCAGATGCATCAGGCGTGCCAAGTGCGTCAAGCGTGTCAAGTGCGTCAGGTGTGTTAAGTGCGTCAGATGCGTCAAGTACGTTAGGTGCATCAAGTGCGTCAGATGCGTCAGAAGTGTCAGGTGCATCAGGTGCGTTAAGTACGTCAAGTGCGTCAGGTGCGTCAGAACTCACAACTGTAATAGTAAAAGAAAGAAGGTTGAAATGTTATGTTAATTAATGTTCCTCAATCGTTGCCTATGCAAACTGGGCTTGAACTTCAAATTCCCCAATTTGCCACCCTTTCTCTCCATTTTCCCAAATTCCTAAAGTCCACCTTCCAAGTTCCCAAGTTCCCTAATGTTAAAATTTACAAATTCCACAAAACCTCAAACTCAACGTTCCAAGTTCCCAAATCTCCAAGTGTCCAAATTTCCCCAATCCCCAATTTCCCAATTTGCCACCCTCTCTCTCCTTCTTTTCAAATTTCCAAACTCCACCTTCCAAGTGCCCAAATTTCCCCAACCCCCAATTTCCCAATTTGCACCTCTCTCCATCTTCTCAAATTTCCAAACTCCACCTTCCTACTTCCCAAATCTCCAAGTGTCCAAATTCCCCCAATCTCCAATTTTCCAATTTGCCACTCTTCCTCTCCTTCTCGAATTCCCAAACTCCACCTTCCAAGTTCCCAAATCTCCAAGTGTCCAAATTCCCCCAACCTCCAATTTCCCAATTTGCTACCCTTCCTCTCCTTCTTTTCAAATTCCCAAACTCCACCTTCCAAGTTCCCAAATCTCCAAGTGTCCAAATTCCCCCAATCCCCAATTTCCCAATTTGCCACCCTCTCTCTCCTTCTTCTCAAATTTCCAAACTCCACCTTCCTACTTCCCAAATCTCCAAGTGTCCAAATTCCCCTAATCTCCAATTTCCCAATTTGCCACCCTTCCTCTCCTTCTCGAATTCCCAAACTCCACCTTCCAAGTTCCCAAATCTCCAAGTGTCCAAATTCCCCCAATCCCCAATTTCCCAATTTGCCACCCTCTCTCTCCTTCTTCTCAAATTTCCAAACTCCACCTTCCAAGTTCCCAAATCTCCAAGTGTCCAAATTCCCCCAATTTCCCAATTTGCCCCTCTCTCCACCTCCTCAAATTCCACCAAATCCAATAAATCCTTACCCTAAAAAATTCTCCAAATATAATCAAAAGAACTAAAAATATAAAATATGCATTCAGGTACAACACCTGAAACTTGCATATGCATACGTCCATATAAAACTGACATATTTATCTTCCGAATGAAACGTAGAGTAGAGTACACCACGTTCTCGTTCGCGATTTCTTCCAGATCGTTCATCCAGTAGCAGGGGTGTCTCTCGACTTTGCTCGCTTCTGGAGCTGTCTCTGCTTCTTCTCGAACGCCTGCACGATCCTCGAGCTGTTTTCGAGGACCTGCCAACTCCTTCGCGATCGTTTCGCCTCGCAAAATCGCTGAGCTGTACCGTTCTTCGGCCTCTACACCATTCGACCGGCATTTATTCTCGCCACTTATGTTCGACTACTGCGACGTTCCGATTTTACAAAAATTTCTCTGATACTATGTGGCTGCACTTCTGGTTTCGGTTACGTTATAATAGAAATTTATATTAACTTGATTTTAGAAATTGATATTATGTCTGAAACTGTAGGTAAAATGGTAAGCTTTGTAGGTAGTACTTATTGCAGGTGAATTGTGAGGTGAACTTAAGTTGATCTGAAGAGATTTGAGAAAAGTCAGATTGTTTATTGTAGGACATTTTTCGTTAAATTAAATAAGACATTGTTATGAGTGGAGTAGTGACTTTAAAATATTACTTCTGATGTTTAAAATATATTATAATGGAGACGTGGTATTAATTTCATTTGTTGGTTAGGTTAGGTAGCTTAGCTCCATAGGTAGCTCCTGAGGTGACTTGTGGACTAGTTCACTAGAAAACATTTTTTACAAAGTAACAAGACAAGGTATTACAAGTAGATTAGTAACATGGAACTTTAGACTATTTGATAGTACAATGGCGATACAGTATCAGTCCCATCTGTTGGTTGGGTTAGGTAGCAGTAGGTTAGCTACTTCATAGGTAGCTCCTGAGGTGAAATTTGAACTTGTTCATTACAAAGCTTGTTTTTACAGAATAACAAGACAATGGAAGTATAGTACAAGTGCCATTGATTGATTAGATTAGGTAGTAGGCAGGTTAGTTACTTCATAAGTAGCTCCTGAGATGACATATAGACTTATTTATCACAAAACTTTCTTTATAAAATTGGAAAGCTATGAAGCTGTTCTACAGGATTAATACTGCGGTTTGAACTATTTGATCATGACATTTGTGGTATAATATCAATGTTATTTGTTGATTAAGTTAAGGTAGCAGAAGGTTAGCTACTCCATAGGTAGCTCCTGAGGTGAAATATGAACTTGTTCATTCCAAAACTTTTTTTACAAAACTGTCAAGCTATGCAACTGTTCTACATTATTAGTACTGAGCTTTGAACTATTTTTTATCACAATTATGGTATAATATCAATGTTATTTTTTTAGGTTATATAACATAGCATCATAACATACGCAAAATGTCATGTGACAACGTGCACAAAGCTTGCAAGTTTAAATCTACTTATCCTCTACTATTTAACAAAATACTGTGGCAGATGAATCAGAAAATTAAATATAAATTATTCGCCTAAATCCGCAAGAACAAAAGTCAGAATAAAATTGTCCTAACATCTCATACAAACTGCAAATGGTAAAGGTGTCACGTTCCTGTTTTTGCAATTCTAACCCAAGACAATGCCACCCGAATTATCTTCAGCACCTGATTAATTTCATTTCCGTTCGTCTTTGTTTCTTCCGCTTTGATGTCCCGAGGACCGCGTCACAATGCAGCGAGTTTTCGAAATTACACGCGGGATAATTTGGCGGGCCCGCAAACACCGGCGAGAATCATCGCAGTGTTAAGAGCCACGTCGGTAAGTGAGACTGCTTAATTAACATAGTATGAGCGGGCAACCGGTGTCTCGAATACACGTGCGCAAATAGGCAAGTCGACGTGTCTCATACTTGCGCGGAACGTTGCTCGAATACGAGCTCCTCGTCGCAATTACACCGATGTGCAATCGATATTCTACGGAGTCGCTTTAAATTTAATTACATTCGTGTAAATGCAGTCTCGTTTTATTTCGTGTTCACATCATTCTGCCACGTTTTATCTTTTATGTATTTAACTTTCTAAATGGACTTTGCCACGTCATGTATGAGGCTTAAACTTCCGTGCTGTATTATTAAAAATTTTGTTCTATAACCCAGTTCGAAATGTTCGTATCAGTTATTTGAAATTATGAATAAACTTTCGGACTGTTTTATCAAAAATTTTATAACCTGGTTGAAAACGTATTAACTGTCTGAAACTGTGAATAATAAATATTAACAAAATACAGATATATAAAATAAATATAACAAATTTTCATTTGGTAAAATTTGTTAGAAATAATTTTTAAGAACTTTAATTTAATAAAACATGCAAAGGTAGATGACTGAAATGCAAAATACAGTTTTCATGAATTGCAATTGAGACTCCATTTTAATTTTCACATAACGTAACCTAACTCTAGATTTTCACATAACCTAACTTAACTTAAACGTGTTCAAACCTAGCCTAACCTCACCATAATCAGCTCAAGCTTCAAACACTTCAGCAGATATCAAGCATGTTCGATGAAATTAATTTCAAGCAGCGTTTATTTAAATTCAACAGCGCTGAATTTTTACTGGGACCCTCGGAGAAATTCGTTTAGTCACGCTCGATTTCTCACTGCCTCCATCTCCATTTCAGCCCAGAGGATCCGCAGCGCCGGAAATAACTACTGACTGTACGTTGAGATCTTAATGACGAAATTAGATACCAATCGAGTGTGAAAAAAAGACCGAGAGAGTATGGGTTTCCATCTTTCGGATCGTATTAGAGGGAAGGTAACTGATCCTTTCGAGCCGGGGTTTGATGGACTATTGTGTCGAAGGCTTGTAACTAGATTGGAAGGTTATTCCGAGAATTTGATAGCCATTAGCTTCTAAGTAAATTCGAAAATTTGGAAGAGTGTTACGGTGGGTTGAGGTGCCATATTGTGAAGGTAAAGATTTCAGTTTTTTGAAATTTTTGTGATTTTAGGGTTTCAAGGTTTGATGTTGAGGGGAAAGATTCATGAAATTTTAGGGTTTCAAGGGATGAAATTTCTGGAGAGGCAAATTCTCAAATTTTTCACATTTCAAGTTGAGGGTCCACAATTCTCAAGGTTTGTGATTTTGCAAGTTCTGAATTTCTGGAGTCCCAAAGTCTTCAGGATAACAAATTTTTGCAATTCTTACATTCTCCACATGTCAAATTTTCAAACTTCCAAGTTTGCAAAGCCTCCAGTTCCTAAAACCACAAGTTTTCAACGTCCCCAATTCCCAAGGTCTCAAATCCTGAGAGTCCTCAATTCTCAAAGTCTCTAATCCTCAAAGTTCTGAATTTCTAAGGTCCAAGCTCTTCTGGATACCAAATTCCTCGAATTCCCACATTCTCCACATGTCAAATCCTCTAACTCCCAAATTTGCAAAGCTTCCAGTTCCTAAGACCCCAAATTTTCAACGTCCCCAACTCCCAAGATCACAAGTCTTTAAAGTCTCTAATCTCCAAAGTTCTGAATTTCTAACGCCCCAAATTCTCCAGCACACCAAATCTCACCAATTCCCACATTCTCCACATGTCAAATCCTCTAACTCCCAAATTTGCAAAGCCTCCAGTTCCTAAAACCCCAAGTTTCCAACGTCTCCAACTTCCAAAGCCACAAATCCTCAAAGTGTCTAATCTCCAAAGTTCTGTATTTCTAAGGTTCTCAAATCTTCAGAACACCAAATTTCTTGAATTCCCACAATCTTCGCATGTCAAATCCTCTAACTCCCAAATTTGCAAAGCCTCCAGTTCCTAAAACCCCAAGTTTCCAACGTCTCCAACTTCCAAAGCCACAAATCCTCAAAGTGTCTAATCTCCAAAGTTCTGTATTTCTAAGGTTCTCAAATCTTCAGAACACCAAATTTCTTGAATTCCCACAATCTTCGCATGTCAAATCCTCTAACTCCCAAATTTGCAAAGCCTCCAGTTCCTAAAACCCCAAGTTTCCAACGTCTCCAACTTCCAAAGCCACAAATCCTCAAAGTGTCTAATCTCCAAAGTTCTGTATTTCTAAGGTTCTCAAATCTTCAGAACACCAAATTTCTTGAATTCCCACAATCTTCGCATGTCAAATCCTCTAACTCCCAAATTTGCAAAGCCTCCAGTTCCTAAAACCCCAAGTTTCCAACGTCTCCAACTTCCAAAGCCACAAATCCTCAAAGTGTCTAATCTCCAAAGTTCTGTATTTCTAAGGTTCTCAAATCTTCAGAACACCAAATTTCTTGAATTCCCACATTCTCCACATGTCAAATCCTCTAACTCCCAAATTTGCAAAGCTTCCAGTTCCTAAGACCCCAAATTTTCAACGTCCCCAACTCCCAAGATCACAAGTCTTTAAAGTCTCTAATCTCCAAAGTTCTGAATTTCTAACGCCCCAAATTCTCCAGCACACCAAATCTCACCAATTCCCACATTCTCCACATGTCAAATCCTCTAACTCCCAAATTTGCAAAGCCTCCAGTTCCTAAAACCCCAAGTTTCCAACGTCTCCAACTTCCAAAGCCACAAATCCTCAAAGTGTCTAATCTCCAAAGTTCTGTATTTCTAAGGTTCTCAAATCTTCAGAACACCAAATTTCTTGAATTCCCACAATCTTCGCATGTCAAATCCTCTAACTCCCAAATTTGCAAAGCCTCCAGTTCCTAAAACCCCAACTTTCCAACGTCCCCATCTCCCAAGGTCTCAAATTCCCACGAATTCTCAATTCGTCCTCAAATTTCCACTTCTTCACATATCCCATCCTTCAAACCCCAAATTCCCAATCCCCTAACATCAAAAACCCCAAATTCCCAAGATCCCAATCACACAAATTCTCAAACTCCCAAATTCCCAAACTCCCAAAATTCCAAACTCCCAAATTTCCCGAACTCCACATTTCACCCCTAAATTTCCACCTCTCAAAATTATCAAAATATCCAGAAAGTCTCTCCTTCCAAGACTCTCGTCTCCCGAAGAACTAAAGTCTCGTACTCCCAATCCAGGAATATTATTTCCCGGTAATTCGCGAGCCAACGTATTCAGCCGGCAGGAAAGCATTTTAAAAAATGTAACCTCCGGTTCCCGGTACATCGCGTTCAATGGAGACGCATTGTTTTTAATATTTCAGCATTATTCTTGTTTCTGTTTTTCTCGTCTGTTCTTTTTTTTGTTACCGCATCAAAAATAAAAATGTTACGCGGGACATGAATCTCTAATGATTTCCCTCGTGTAGAACGTGCCTAATGCACAATGCAGTATGAATGAAGGTATGAATTTCTAATGATTTCCCTGGTGTGGAAGCGTGCCTAATACGAACACCATGCAACGTCCGGAATGGTACGTTTCTTAAACGTTTTTACGTTTTCAATTCGGACGTTGGTAGCCAGAAATAGTTTCGGTAACAGTTTAGGGTGTTTAGGGATATAGGGAGATAAGATCTAGGAATGTTAATGGAAGTTTCAGGATATTAAAGATATAGGATTCATCAGCAGAAAAATAGAACGTCGATATAGTAATTTAGGGATTTCATAAATTTCTTCAGAATGTCCACGTGCAATCCCGAAAACAGCTCGATATAATTTCATACACCTTAGAAATCAATACCGAAAAGGTTCTGGCTCGAACGAACGATCCTATCGTTCATTCTAGTTCTATTTGCTCGAATCATCCCCCGACCCTTATCGCTCGCCCTCCCAGCCATTCCGGCCGCGATTTCGAGCGTTCCCGAAGAATTATGTAAGACAGAGGACTCAGCGGAATAATTTAGCCGGAAAATAGTGAAAGAGGACGCGATAAAGCGAGAGAGAGAGAGTAAAGAAAGACGGTAGTCTACGTTTCTACGTGTCATTTCCATAGCATTGGAAAAGTTTAGTAGGTGCGAGCGCCAAATCCTTTAAGAAACCGTATAAAACGATTCAAACGGCCGGGGTGGGGTTTGCGGGAGGGAAGAAATTACGTTGGTTCTGGCGTTGAAAGCGGACTCGTTCCAAACGGACCCTCGTTCTATCCGTATTCAAGTTTACTCGCGACTATAGACGGAATGTAACGGACTCCGATTCCTTTGGCATCGAGTTAACGACTGGAATGCAACGCTCCGATCGCGAAATCCTTTTCTGCCCCACGAAAAGTCGTGAAAAACTCGTTCAACCGCGGTGATCTTTTTCATTGGGGTATAAGGAGTCGAGTTTCATTTCAATAACATTATAGCGGGAGACTTGGGTATAATCTGGACAACTGGGGATAGGGAGGTCACTCGAGGAATCTGGATGGTTGGAGAAGTTTAGGGTAGTTTAGGAAGGTCACTAGGCAAATCGAGGATGTGAGAAGTTTAGGGTAATCTAGGGAGGTCAGTAGGCAAATCTAGGACATGAGAAGTCTAGTACATTATAGGATGATCAGTTGGAAGTCTAGGATATTATAGAATGATCACTTTCAAGTATAGGGTATTATAGGATGATCAGTTGGAAGTCTAGGATATTTTAAGATGATCACTTGGAAGTCTAGGACATTATAGAATGATCACTTTCAAGTATAGGGTATCATAGGATGATCAGTTGGAAGTCTAGTACATTATAGGATGATCACTTGGAAGTCTAGGATATTATAGGACGATCATTTGGTAAATCTACATGAAAGAGGTCTGGGATAATTGGCAAGGTTAGGTTAGGTCTATCTAGGTTACTTGTCAAATCCACGTGATGAGACAAGTCTAGGGGATCACTTGACAAATCCATATGATGAGACAAGTCCAGGTGGTCACTTGGCAAATCCATATGATGAGACAAGTCTAGGGGGTTACTTGACAAATCCATATGATGAGACAATTCTAAGTGGTCACTTGACAAATCCATATAATGAGACAAGTCTAGGGGGTCACTTGACAAATACATATGATGAGACAATTCTAGGTGGTCACTTAACAAATCCATATAATGAGACAAATCTAGGGGGTCACTTGACAAATCCATATGATAAGACAAGTCTAGGGGGTCACTTGACAAATCCATATAATGAGACAATTCTAGGTGGTCACTTGACAAATCCATATGATAAGACAAGTCTAGGTGGTCACTTAACAAATCCATATAATGAGACAAGTCTAGGTGGTCACCTGACAAATCCACATGATGAGATAAGTCTAGGTGACAAATCTAAGACATCAGAATGTCAGGGCCAGGGATTTTGCATCCATTGAATTGTAGAACTTGGGTGACTGATCATAAAAATGTAGGACCTGTACAATCTTGAGAATTTGGAACCTTCACACTATTGAACCTTGAGAATTTCGATACTTGAAGATGTACATTGATAATTTGGGACCAAGTGAGTGTGGAACCTTTGGAATATGGTACCTTGACAATTTTAGTCACTAGTATGTTCAATCTTTTGAATGTGAAACCTTGAGAATGTGGTGCTTAAGAACCTGAGACCTTGAGACTGTAGAACCTTTGAAAGATATAACTTTGAGAATGTAGGACCTTTGAAAGATATAACATTGAGAATGAAGGATCTCCGAAAGATATAACCCAGAAAATTTTAGTCATTGAGAATGTGGACCTTGAGGACCTGGGACCTTGAGAATTTGGAACCTTGAGAATGCAGGACCTTCGAAAGATATAACCTTGAGAATGTAGGACCTCCGAAAGGTGTAACCTTGAGAATGAAAGACCTCTGAAAGATATAACCTTGAAAATTTTAGTCATTGAGAATGTGGACCTTGAGAACCTTGGAGCTTGAGAATTTGGAACCTTGAGAATGCAGGACCTCCGAAAGATATAACCTTGAGAATGTAGGACCTTTGAAAGATATAACTTTGAGAATGAAGGATCTCCGAAAGATATAACCTTGAAAATTTTAGTCATTGAGAATGTGGACCTTCAGGACCTGGGATCTTGAGAATTTGGAACCTTGAGAGTGCAGGACATTTGAAAGATATAACCTTGAGAATGTAGACCTTCCAAAAGATATAACCTTGAGAATGAAGGACCTCTGAAAGATGTAACCTTGAAAATTTTAGTCATTGTGAATGTGGACTTTGAGAATTTGGAACCTTAAGAATGTAGGACCTTCGAAAGATATAACCTTGAGAATTCTAATCATTGGAAATGTGAAGCCCTCCAAATGTACCACCTTTAGAATGTCAAACCTACAAAATATAAACCCCCAAAAAATTTACAACCCCCGACATCTAAAACCTTAGAAAAATTATACCTAAAGAGTGCACCACCTTCAAAATTCCCACCTCACTTATAACCAACCCTACAACCTCAAAAATGAAAAAATTGCAAAATTTTCAAATTTACACCCAAAAATTTCAAACTAGAAAATCCACCACGACGTGACTTTCAAAAGCTTTGAAAATTCCTAAATTCGTAAATAAATTCCAATAAATTTGATTGTATTTACGGTATCCCATCATGTGCGAATGCATGCATCCGACGTTCATTTGCAGCGGACGGTTTACACGACGTCCGAGCTGAAACGCGGACACGCTTGCGTTGCCGAGAGTAATCCGTTTAGTCTTTGATTTTAAATGCTTTTTCGACGCCGTTCGCCGGCTGGAAAGTTTATTGTCGCCCAGCATAGAGTGGCTGTCGCTTCTCTCAAAGTGGCAATCACGAGGTGTGACGCGCCGCGAAATCGAAAAACCTGAGACACTTTTTTGACGATCACGATGGAAGCATTTTCGCCTGTTAAACTATTTTCTACCCGTATGTGACCTCTTTTAGTCATTTTTGTTACACCGAAAATTCACCTACAGAAATTTTCGTCCCCGCAGTACCACTATCTTTTATTTTTCTGGCTCGCAAAATTAATTCTTTCAAGATTAACACTTGGTTAAAAAATATACAATCAAAATTTAACCTCAATTAATTTCTTCTTTAACGAAGCAGAAATTCGGCAGAAGTTGAGCTCATTAAATTTCAGCAATTAGTAACTTTTGAGAAACGGTTTAACGAGATTTTCGGGGTGGTTTTTTAAATTCCGCTAATTCGAAGGAAAATTTGCCCAAAAATTTGGTATATTTGTTTAAAAGTTATTTTCTATTCGGACGGAGTTGGTTCAACAAATTTCGGTTGATTTAATGAACGGAGAGCTCGGAAACTGGAAACAGTCGCGCTCAACGAATGCTTGAAGACAAAATAATTCACGAGCTGTCTAGAAACATTCCGGCGTGTGGTCGATCGCTAATTCAAGTTTCGAATTCGAGCCCCGTGAAAAAATTTCGCCGACAAAGTTCCCGGAGTAATCGCGGCTATTAACGCGGGCGCAGTTTCGAAACTTCCTCTCCGGTAAATAACTAGCGGATTAGAATTATTGTTGGGTGGGAAATAGTGAAAGTTCGTTTTCTCGCCGGAATCTCGTGAAGTCCTCGAACTTCTTAGATTTTAATAAAACCTCCGTGGCTCATTGTGGAGCGCCAAGTACCGTTCGTTTTTGATACAGCGCTGAAAAACCCTGCCTTAATTAACCGGTCTTCCTCTTCTTCCCATTTACCACTATATGTGTACAGGTCGCTTCAAAATTAGACCCTTCAAAAAATTTCTACTTTCACACATTTTCATTATACACGTAAAGTACAAATTTTTTGGTACATTAAAAAATGTTAACTGAATCAAATTTATGCCAAACTGTCGCCATTTTGTATTTGGAATATTTTTAAAACTTGTGTGTAGCCATTTTGTTGAACAGCTTCTAACGAGGACCACCTTTCGTGAAAAAAGTGTAGAAACTTTTAGCAATTTTAAAATCGATTAAAGAGAACTAGATTTGCCTTAAATGACCCATTACAAAGACTCATTAAATTGATACACCACACGCGGTATTTCGCTCTAAAGCCACCAGAGCATGTCCGACTTTCCGCATTCCGAAATCCACCGCTAAAACCACCCATATGGACGAAATCTCCTAACCAAAGTGGCAATTGAAACTTCGAAAGTGTGTTTTCCAGATCATTTCCCTATTCACGATTCTAAATGATTCTCCCCGGCGCATCTCGCAACTTGGCCATATAAAAACATACCATTGAAACAGTTATACCGATCGATTTTTCCCCGGCAACGTTCTAAAAGTCTCTCCCGCGGCGGCCATCACCACAATTTCTCGAGGCGGACATTTTCAAGACACCCGATCGTCGAATAAAACGTGGCCCGCCATCTCGTTGGACATAACTGTAAAGATACATTTGAATATCAAGATGCTGTTACGGGATTCTCGCTAAAAATCGTCTGGCTGATATCCATTGCTTGGACCGCGTGCTGTTATGACGGAGAATGACCTTTGCCCTTCGACGCTTTCGTTGGCCAACGAGTTATCGTGTCCGTGGAATCTTTGCGGCCATCTGGAGAACGTGGAAACTTATCAGATGGCTCGTAAAAAGTTATTTTCTGAAAATGAACTTGTGGACCACGACGATCTTCCACGATACGTATGATGCCCTGCGGGGGTTGTCGATGCTATTCGAGTTAGTGGAAATAGAGGGAGACCTTTACATGGCAGATTTCCGCGCTTTAGATCGCCACGAGTTGGTTTTCCACGTGTTAGATCGTCGCACGCGTTTCTGTACATGGGACGGTTATATTTTTATATTTTGCATTTATGATGTGTTGCATCTCTTCACATTTTGTAGAGGAAAATTAAATTATTACTTATTATATTTGACGCACGTTAAATTTGACGGACGTTGAATTTGACGGACGTTGAGTTTGACGCACGTTAATTTTGACGGACGTTGAGTTTGACGCACGTTGAGTTCAACGCACGTCTAATCGCCATACGACGGCGATACATATTGAACACTTCATTCTTTGAATTCGCTATTCATTATATCTACGCTGAATTCGATGGACGTTGACTACACCGTGTGTTGTATTTGCTGAACGTTGAATTGTATACACGTTGAATTTTCACGCGTTGTACTCTGTATGCATTGAATTTACCGCCCAGCGTATTGATTGCGCGTCGGAGTTACCGCATATTGGATTCACTGTGCATTAAGTTCAACGTTATATTCGACGTGCGTTAAATTCACTACACACTGGACTCGACGCACGTTGTATCGTTGCATAAGGTATTTGTTACACGTTGTATTGAGAGATTACCACCGACAATATCGGTACAGCGTCAAATTTACCGCATGCTGAATTCACCGCGCGACAAATTTGGCGTACGTTGAATTTACCGTGCGTCAAATTTAACGTCCGTTGAATTTACCGCGCGTCAAATTTGACGTACGTTATTTTCGACGGGTGTTAAATTTTCCCACAGTATATTTCCTCCATAATGTAATCCCGCGTAATCGTACTAGTCGCAGGTTAACAAACCCTGGGCAGCAATTTAAATATTCATAAATATTTTCCGTGAACATAGTTGCGGCATCCTCTCGTACGTTTCCTGGTACTTGTATAACATACTCCAATACCCCATATGCAATTCAAATGCATGTACTTCCATGAATCACAATCAACCCCGACACTAACAAAACATCTCCAAAATCAACAGACAAATGTGGTAGCAGTCTTCACGGTTGGACCATCTTCGCCCAATAAACCCTCCAGCGTAAGAATCAACCCTTTTCTTTCGACCGAAAACGACCCCCGAGGAGAAAAGCTCTCGCGCAAGAACGATTTGACCGCTGCGTGCAGACAATGATAAAATAAGAATAAAATTACGCTTTACGAGTAGGTGGGTTTAAGCTTATTGGCTGGGCGTTTTTGGCCACCCAGCGAGCCCACATACATTCAACCTAACCCCTTGTTCTTCGCGTTGCTTTTCCTACAACGAGACAGATACGACCCAGGGGTTTGAGGCGTTTCGAGAAACATTTCAGCCCATATGGCCATGGGCCATAGACTTCTCTCTCCATTCCCCGGCTATTCTTTCGCCGACGAACATCTGGACCCTGCTAGAGCAACTTTATTTGCAGAGGAAACACTTTTTCCTGGATCTGGAAATGGGGTATCGGAGGTACACGCCCCGAGAAGGAAACGAACGAGCGGATCACGTTCCACGGTCGCGTAATTTTCGGAAATTAGAGGAACTCGTTTGTCGGTGAGGGCCGTCGATTCTCTTCTTGATTGCGATTTCGATCTTCTGTCCGTGCCACTTGCTCTGCGGCTGTAAATTAGAATGATCAAACTTCAACCGCTCCATAGGTAGCTCTCTTGTCATCGAGGACTAAACAGCTTTAAAGCACTTCTGAATTTTTGGACGAACTTAAGAGCACGGAATTTACAAAATAGATCACCCAGTGTCCATAGGTGGATTATCACGGAATGGACACCCAGTAGAAGTAACCAGGTCAGCCAGCAGAAATTGGCCGAAATGAAAGTAAGCCGCCAGATCTCATTCGGAACGAAATCCCGCCTAACGATTCTGGAACAAAACCGCAGCCAGGTCTTTTTTTTTCGCCATTTCCGTACCCGGTGTCGCGCGGATTCAACGTATCTCCGGAATAATTCCAGTAGCGGGGGAAATAATGGAGTGGACCTCTCCGTTCAAAAGTCCCATAAATTCAGCTAAACGCGTTCCCTAGCGCCAAACCTGGAGACGGCCGGCGTTATAGGTGGCATAGGTTGACGTTGCCGTAGAATATATATCAAGCCACGAATACGGTTTGTATCGGTGGTCGGCTGGCAGTGGTAATGGCGATAGTAATGGCGCTTGTATCCACAGAATTCTATACCGAGCCAGCGAGTTAAACAGCCCCGGGCTACCAATCCCGTGGCTGCTAACTGTCTTCAACGCGCTGGCAAACCCTCCCAGCACTTTTAGCCGGTACAGTTCAAGGATAATTCACTACGTGTGTACTCTACTCTGCCAGACTAATGATTTCGTCTGTGTACACGCTAATTGACTTCGATGTAGTTCGCCCATGTTCGACCGCGCAAGAAGAAGATTGATCGTTCTCCGTGCCACTTCAACTTTTTTTGCAGCGCCTCACGATCATCCTTTGACGTTGAGGAGGGGAAATGAGAATCCTTCTTGCGGCTGTTGATACCACCATGTTATCGGAGAGTGTTTTAACGTACCGCTACATTTTTAACCTCCACAAACTAATTTTATACTCAGGGTTTCTCAACCTCATTCTAAATATTTTTCACTGCTGTTTTATATTTTCATCTTTTTTTTTTATATTTTGATCTTTCATGTGTTCTTGGAAAAATACATAAGAGATATGTGATGTGTTGCCGCAGCTATAGTGGAGGTGAATGAGTGTCATGTTAATAATATGACTACCTCACAGCAAGGTTGAAGTTTGAAGGTCAAGTACATATGTTTCAAGGTGAAATATTTTTTCAAGGTTATTATACTTTTTAAAGACTTGAAAGTTACTTTCTAAGGATTTTAAGAGTATAGCACTTTTGGAAATGGGAGATGTGCTTATATTTTTCGAATGACCTTGAAAACAAAACAGGTGCGCAGTAGGTAACCGTACAAGATAATTATGCGCAGTAAAAAATTCTTCATTTCACGTAACACAAGTAACAATACAGTATTAACTAATTATTAATTATTATTAATTATTTATTTATTATTAATCCGTAGTAACATGTGTCAGTAACTTAATATAATTTTCTGAATATCCAAATACTATTTTAGCGAGCAAATAAAATTATACATAAGAGAAGTTAAATTTAATTATAGAAAATAATAGAAGTAAAATTATTTGACTAAAAGAATATTAAGAGCAAATGAATATAATTTTCAAAGAGCAAATAAGAGACGGGTGAAACCGATGATAATTGAATTAACCAAACAACAATGATGCATCAATAATAACCAATTAGCGAATCCGTATTCCCAGTCCTCCGTAAAATCGTACAATGAATGCCTACTAGTACGCGCAATCGTTGAAATTTTCCAGAGAAGATTAATAACCCCGTCCACCATGCGATTTCTATGCATTTAACAATAGAACCCGCGTATTTAATTCCCTCAGCATGTATGGGAAAATGGATTGTAATTACGATCGCGGAGAGTACCTTTAATTGGTAACTCGAATGCTACGACGAGTCGAACAGCTCTGATTAAACATTTCAATGATACATTGTGTAACAAGTGGAAAGTTGCAAAAAAAAGATGCGTGCATTATGGAACGTTTATTTTAATCTCTTCAGAATTTTCCCGACGAGAATTTTTCAATACAGAACTTTCTTTCGAAGTTTTGTAAACCATAAATAACGGTGGCTTGTGAATAAACTCTGAATGAAGAAGCTTCTACCAAAGCTTTCAACTTGGGAAATGCGGACGTACGTGGAAAATAGATCTAGGGAAAAGACTGGAAGTAAATGTAAACGAGCTGGACCTCATCAGATTAGAAAGCGTACCGAAGGAAATGATCTAAAGTACGTCTAAGAGAATGATAGATTCAAAGTACATTTAAGAGAATGATAGAGAAGTAAATCTGAAAAACTGTAGGACTCAAAGAAACTTGAATGTAGAATGAATCTATACATCACAGGTTCTTGGGTTTCAAGGAAATGTATTTGAAAGAAAATTGTAAAAGGTCCTGGAAGGTTAAAGGAAGCAAATAATTCTAGGAAGAAGTATACAGGGTGTCTCACAAGTAGGTCTCTTCAGAGCGCGAGGATTACGCATGCGCAGACGCGAGAGCGACAGCTTAGTTATCCAACGCATGGTAATCCAACGCGTAGTAATGCAACACGCAGTAATCCAGCGCGTAGTAATACAGCGTGTGAATATCCAACGCGTACTAATCCAGCGCGTGGATATTCAACGCGTAGTAATCCAACGCGTAGTAACCCAGCGTGTGAATATCCAACGCGTAGTAATCCAGCACGTGGATATTCAACGCGTAGTAATTCAACGCGTAGTAATGCAACGTGTGGTAATTCTACGCTTAGCAATGCAACGTGTGGTAATCCAATGCGTAGTAATCCAACGCGTAGTAATGCAATGCGTGGTAATTCTAC
>NW_003797177.1:4455329-4561045 GCF_000220905.1 Megachile rotundata | reverse complement strand
CCAACGCGTAGTAATACAACGCGTGGTAATTCTACACGTAGGAATCTGACACGTGGAAATCTAACGCGTAGTTAACCAACGCGTAGTAATGCAACGCGTGGTAATTCTACGCGCACTAATGCAACGTGTGGTAATCTAACGCGTAGCAATCAGAGCGCGAGGATTGCGCGCGCTCAGCCACTAGGCTCGAAGCTGTCGCTCTCGCGTCTGCGCATGCGCAATCCTTACGCTCTGATTGGTCCGTGTTTTTCCTTAATAATTCAAAAACGAAGCTTCATACCTCATTTCTGCAAAGGGAAATCTTATTCAGAATCACGTTAGCTACCCCCCATTTCAAGGACACTAGCTCTGAGACACCCTGTATTTATAACTACTTAAAGAAATGTGGACCTAGGTAGAACTTAATGTATTTCGACCTGAGTACATCTAACAAATGTGTGAACCTACCTAAATACCTAAAAAATCCCAGACCTGAAAATATAAAGACCATGATTACAGCATCTCAACAAAAATGCAATATGTCCGACACAGCAGAGCCTCATTCGCAATTTTAAATGAAAAATCCGCATCCCCGAATGAATTCTCATTCCCGTTAAGAAAGAAAATTTCATGATACTCTCGGTACTCAGGGTTCAGTGCATTACAATGGATCTGTTGGTTATTACCGCAGTTGGGGTAGCAAATGAAAAAGGGAACAAAGCCCGTGAACTAACCGCATAACTAATTAAGTGTTACCGCTGTACCTTTGGACAACCTTTATTCTTGCCGGCTATAAACATTCATTTAACTGTATCGCAGAAAAAAAGTCACGAGTTAATTAGCCCTTCGTCTGAGCCCTTTCGCGGTGCCGTCGCTGTTTTTCGCCCGCTGCCTTTTTACATGTTTACCCGTTAACTGCCTCTATAAAGCTCCGCCGGGACACCGAATTTATGGCGTAATACTGGCTTTCCGGTGATCTTGCTATCTAACGTCCGAGGGAGAAAGAATATCCCGGTGATTCCGGCAAGAATTTATAAATACGTGATAAGAGCAGCGAAGATTTGTTGCGAGACACGCTCGGACTGGAACAGATAGTGGCTTTTGGGGGAACGGATCGAGTTTGCTTTGCTAACAGTTCACGGACAACTGTGATTTAATTGTAATTATTGATGGAAGTTGCGTCTCCAGGAATTTGATGATACAAAGGGATTTGTAATTGGCTGATTGGCGTAATGAATTCTTGGGAGTTTAGGTATTTTGCTGGATTCGGTTTGGGTGGATGAGGGTATCTTAGAATTTGGTACACTAGATTTTCCCTAGGAGTTTTCTAGGATTCCCCTAGGATTTCCCTAGGAATTTCAGGAGGTTCTAAGAGGGATTCTGAGGATTTCTCTAGGATTTCCCTAGGAATTACAGAAGGATCTGGCAGGGGTTCTGAGGATTTCCCTAGGATTTCCCTAGAATATTCAGGAGGGTCTGAGAGGAGTTCTGAGGATTTCCCTAGGATTTCCCTAGAATATTCAGGAGGGTCTAAGAGGGGTTCTGAGGCTTTCCCTAGGATTTTCGTAGGACATTCAGGAGGGTCTGAGAGGGGTTCTGAGGATTTCCTTAAGATTTCCCTAGGAATTACAGGAGGATCTGGAAGAAGTTCTAAGGATTTCCCTAGAATTTCCCTAGGGCATTCAAGAGGGTCTGAGAGATGTTCTGAGGATCTTTCTAGCTTCTGCGATTTTCATAGGGATATTATATTGGCAAAATATTGGAATTTGAATACTTGGGGAATTTCAGAATTTTGATATCGGCATAGTTGGGGATTTTTGAGAATTTGGAAATTTTGTGGATGAACGCTTTTGGAATTTAGGGATTTTGAAATATGGGTTGGAAATTTCAAAATTTGGGGATTTGAGAATTTGGAAATTTAGGAAGTTTGGATTTACGTCTCTAGGGATTTTGGTATTTGGGGACTTGGGAACTAGGGAATTTTAGAATTTGAAATGTAGGACCCTAGGGGTTTTGGTATTTGGAGACCTTAGAACTAGGGATCTTAAAAATTTGAGATTTTGGACCCTAGGGATTTTGGTATTTGAGGACTTGAGAACTAGGAATTTTAGGAATTTGAGATTTAGAACCCTAGAGATTTTGGCATTAGGGGATTTAAGAACTAGGGTTTTTGAGAATTTGGAAAATTGAAAGTTTGAGAATTTGAAAATTTGAGAATGCTAGGATTTGAAAACTTGAGAACTCAAAAATGTCGAAATACAATTTGAAAATTTGAAAAAAGTTCAAAACTCTGACAATTCAAATTTTCGTCAATTGGAGAATACTATATTTTCATGAACCATAAATGAAAGTCCATACAAATTAAAAACCCTTAACTCCAAAACTTGATTAAGTAATCCACGAAAATAAAAAAATTTGACTTCCGCGATCCCCCTAATCGCATCAAACATTCCGCTATCTCTTTGACGTTCACCTCCGCCATGTATCTAGCTGATCGTGGCGTGGTTAGCAAGAGAAGGAGCAGGCTAGATGGGATCGGTGTTCCAGGATAGTTGCCGGAATACCTTGCTGTTCCAGCATCTGGAATAGAGGCTTCGGTAGTTCCATGGTGCATCGACGATGTCACAGGAGTAACGGCCTCCGCCTAATCCTCCGACATTAATGCTAAGGCAGGCAACCGCGATCCATTTTGCACCTACAACCCCTCTTCCTCTATTCCGCCCTCTGGCTCGTTCTCTCGCGTTCCGACCATTTTTATCGACGAACGAAATCAACGTCCTCCGTTGAATATCGCCACGGTTAAATCAGTCCTCTCCCGTTTGATTTTCGAGACACGTCTCGTTTCGATACCCGGTATCGAACCCACGGAGAACGCTGCAGCGAGCTCTCGATTAGGCGGTGACGTTGTTCGTTTGCCGGACAACGCTCAAACTTTTTTCATTTTGACCGCGTCAGACCACTGAACCGGTTGTCGACGTCTTCAGGGCTGGTACACACGACCTGTATCGCGATTTAATTGGTTTCCTGCTGTAATTACGCGTTATCGAGCGGACGCACCCTCTATACTCCGATTATTACTCTCCACTTGTTTACATTTGTCTTTATCAAGTAGCCAGGTGAATTAGTCTTCAAATTAACCACTGATCAAACACGTAAGACAGTTCTGACTCTAGGACAGGTGTAATTTTGAAGTACGATAAATAAGGGATGAAAATTGCTCTTCATTTTGACAAGAAACATCTGTTTGATGTGAAGAATCTATGTGGAGTTAGGGTCTGTAAAAGTAATATAGAAGTAGAATAATTATCAGAAAGGGAGCCATTCCGAGAAACGATTCAGAAGGTCATCAACCAGCCGACGATATCATCCCCTTTATCGGCGTACACAATTCTCGCCAAACGACATCATCCACTAACGGACCAGCGCATCCGTCGAAACAAACGCGAGCGTTGTTCGTGGAAGTTGGCGAGAGTCAGACATGGAGCAACACCCTCGAGCTTACCGGGAGGGGGATGGAAAGAGAGCGGCGTTGGCGCAATAAAGACGCGAGGCTCTGAGCCATAAAACCGGACAGCAGCAAGGAAAGGGAGGCGCGGAATGAATCTCGCGGTGTAATATTTCTCCGGGAGGATGAGGGGCGACTGATATCCCCCCGATCTAAACGTGACTATCCCCCGAGGAGTGCGAGAAATGAAATTCCAGCTATCTCGGTACGTGGTCAAAAATAAAGTCAACCTCCTTTGCTCGGTTGGCCCGCGTAAGGGGGTTGAAAACGTGGGGTGAACTTTCGTGGAATACCGAACAGTCACTCGACACACCCTGTGTACGGGCTATTGTGGAATCACTGGACAAAGTGCGAGGGAACTTGTCAAGAGCGATTCCGGAAGGATCGATTTTCCACAACCTATATTTGTCTTGCTGCTCACTGTTTCTGTATCTTGGTGACGTTGGACACTTAGTGGTTCGATACGCAGTCAAATATTTGGATGGACTCTATTTCTCTGTTGTATTTGCTCTTAACTTCTACGGACATTTTGGATGGTTTAGGGACTTTAGTCTAGGGAGAATCTAGTTGAAGTCTACAAGTTTGAACCTAGAGAGAACTTCAAATGTAGGAGGCTGGAAGCTAACCTTAACTGGAAGTTAACCTGGAGTCCAGAATGAATCCACGTGCTACCTAGGTCTTAGGAAGAGTCTATATCGTCTAAAGAGTCTAAGATGTCCTAAGGTACAACTTAGAGGAAGCTTTACAGTTACAAGGAATCTGGAGGGTGAAGATAACCTAGAGGCTAAAGTGAATCCATGTGCTAATGGGGGTCTTGAGCCTAGGTCAGATTTTGTACTTACAGAGATGCTAGAGGGTTAATGCTAAATCCCTAATAAGACTTTTGGACATTGATGAAGTTCATAAGATAGTCTTGACGAAGAATATGAGATAGATTTGTGAACCTAGATGTAGTGTCTTTAATCTAGAGTAGAGTCTTGTACCTAGGTGGTGTAGTTGTTAACCTGGACGCAAAGTTTAAGTGGTATCTAGAGTCCAGATAGAGTTAAAGTCCAGTTGGAACCTAAAGTCCAGATAGAATCCAGAGTCCAAGTGGAACCTAAAGTTCAGGTAGAGTTTGGAGTCCAGAGTTCAAATGAAACCTTGAACCCAAATGGAGTCCAGAGTCTAAATGGAATGTGGACTCCTGATAGAGACGAGAGTCCAAAAGGAACCTAGAGTCCAGATAGAGGTCAGAGTCCAACTGGAACCTAGAGTCCAGGTAGAGTTCAGAGTTGAACTGGAACCTAGAGTCTAGATAGACTCCAGAGTCCAAGTGCATTCCACACTCCAGGTAGAGTCTAGAGTTCAAAAAGAACCTAGAGTCCAGATAGAGTCCAGAGTCCACCTGGAACCTAGAGCCTAACTAGACTCCAGAGTCCAAGTGCATTCTACACTCCAGATAGAGTCTAGAGTCCAAAAAGAACCTAGAGTCCAGCTATAGTCCAGAGTCCACCTGGACCTAGGTCCCAGATGTAGCCTAACAGTAAATAATGATGCAGAGTCTGAACTCTATAGCCTAAGAAGATCCTACAGCTCCATTACCTACCGTTCTATTACTAACAATTTTACAACAAAATTTGAAGCACTAATAATGATGCCACCACTAAACCTATTAATGTGCCCATACTATAATGATAAAATTAGAAGTTTCTCGAGATGAAGCCCTACGCCACTTGCTTGCAGCTCTTTAAACAGTCTAGCAAGGGTTGGTGACAAGGAGCCAGGAGTAGGGGTGTGGAAGCCTCTAATGGGATATCGATATATTCATGGAGGTTCATCTTCAGCATCCTCCTTCCCCCGCCTCGAGAGCATCTTACCCGTTGGATGCAGCCTCTGACGCATGCGGAGGTAAGATAGGCTGCCAAGCTAATTGTTTCCAACCCTCTCCCTCCCTGCAACGTCGAGATACCTAACTTTCTTCCTCTTCTCCGTCTCTCCTCTGTCGCTTAACTTGGAACCCTTCGAGGCTTCTTTCAGGGTGGTTTCTCGCGTCGGGAAATGGAGTCAATGTCAGCTGAAAGGATCATCGGCCGTTGAACCCAAGGCTTCCTCTTTAGTTTGCAATGCAATAAGCGAGGACCTCGGTCGCGAACCTTCCAGCTCTCGCTGCAATTAACGTTCCGGAGGAAAGGTTCGATTGTTTACGAAGCTCGGCTGCTTCGCAGTATATTAACGTTCTGGTTTATACTCGTCCTCTTTTTTCCTCCCTTCGTCTTATCTCCTCTCCCTCGACGTCTGCCACTTGCGCCTTTTGCTCCTTTCCTGTAATTTTTAGCAAATACCGTCGCGATCCAATTAAGAAGCTGAATGTTCTAGACAGATGTTCAACTTCTGGAGACCTGAACTCGCAATAGACAAATCACTCGAAACGTATAAAATTCATCTTCATAGAAATTTGAAAAAACAGTAAGAGGAGGTTAAGTTTGTCTGCGGTCAGACATACGTTTCATCCGAAATGAAATGATGTCCCTCTTGCCAGTTTATCGTATTTGTTCCCGAGCGACCTAGGTACACGACCCGTTCGGACTCTGATTCATTCTAACGTTTCACTCGGCTCAACTGCAAAGTACTCTAACTCTCACGGCGATCCTGTTGAACTTCCATGCTAGACCAACAATTTGGCCAACGGAAAGGGACGTGAATTTAGCCGTGTGTGTTCTCACGTGGTCGGTGCACGAACGCGTAGACACATGTACCGTACAAACAAGGTATATCAAACGCGAAGATTGTTTACTCTTACTCCAATTATTTTCAACGCATCCCGTGCATTTGAATTTCGTCCTGTTTCTGCACACAGACTGCCGCGAAAAACCTTTGATGTAATTGCTTTGGCTAATTAATAACTGAGAACCACTGCGAATTGGCTCAGTTAGCTCTTCAGTTCACTTTAAGTATTAATTAATTCTCTTGTACCGATCGGTCGATCATAATTCATTTTACCGCTCTATATAATTTTTTATTCGTAGCTTTTATGAATGAGCTGTATTTTTAATTTGTTGCTATAACTTGGTAGGAATTTTTTATGTTACTTGATAATTTTAGTACATTATGACTTTGAAACTTTTTATTCAAAGCGGGAACTATTTATGCCGTAACAAGTCGAAATTTATGCCCGAATCAAAGTAGAAACTATTTATGCGGTAATAAGTCCCAAATAACTGCGGTGCTCGTCCAAATTCCGCGTTAACATAGCCTCTCGATTTAACAGTCGCGTTTAACAGTTTAGAAGCGCGAGTAACGAGTGTACGTGGCTGTGAATTAACAACGTGGTATGTAATCAAGGGGTTCATGCTGATACAGAAGTCCTTTTAAAATGCAATACAGTTCGCAATGAAATTTTAATCTATTAATTTTAGATAAGGAGTACCGAATGTTTAAGACGGAGAAAATTACGTACGAATTTTAAAGGTACATTACGGGAGTAATGTGACCGTAACGGAGCATGTATAACTACTGAAATATGACCGGATGAAATTACAAGATAATTCTATACTTCAGGGTCATTTGCTTGAATGCGAGTACCGATGCTCCGTGACGATAAGGTGGTCGCAACTGAATTTATTTCCACACGTGACAACGTAGCAAGAAACGTCAAGATCCCTGCAGAAGACGCGATAAGGGAGGTTGAGTTATCAGCGTTATAATAAAAGTTATGCACTCAGGGTTGAAACGCGCGTGAAAAGTTTGCATTAAAAGTCGCCATCGATCGCGACGAAATGTACGTCTGACAAGAGGCTGATAAACGAAGTGGAACAAGGTGAATTTTCATCCCGGAGAGATTCAGAAGTCGACGCGAAGACGATATGGCGTTGCCGGTTATCGACATTAACGCGTATCGACGTCCCGTTCGGACGAATTAGTATCGATGCCGGTGACACGCTCGGAATTTTGGCCGTTGACGGAAATTGGCAACCGTATCAGTGTCAATCACATAATTGAAGGCTCGTACGGTATCCACAGCCAACTATCTGAATGGGACGCTTAAACTTTTACGACGATCTAACTCAATGATCGCCATCGCTTTCCGGTAAATGAACATCGTTCTCCGATTCAACGGAGAGAAAATACCTGCGGAAGTTATTATTTCGTTCGATTTTCTGGCTTTCGCGAACTTGTGACTCGATTGTACTGGAAATTGTTAGTGGAGATAAATTTGTTTTATATTGTCGAGGACTTGTTCGATCGCTCGTTGATATGTTTCACTGGTCTGGCAATTTTTAGTTTGTATTGTCTGATCGTTTGTGGCCACGTACTGATCACTCATAACTTTTATCTTCTTGTCTTACTACGTATAGGGTCTAATACTACTTGTCTGATCACCTACATGGTCTAATACTACTTGTCTGATCACCTACGTGGTCTAATACTACTTGTCTGATCACCTACATGGTTTAATGCTATTTGTCTTACCACCTACATGATCTAATACTACTTGTCCGATAATCTACGTGGTATAATACTACTTGTCTGATCACCTACGTGGTCTAATACTACTTGTCTGACCACCTACAGGATCTAATACTACTTGTCTGATAACCTACGTAGTTTAATACTACTTGTCTGATCACCTACATGGTTTAATATTACTTGTCTGATCACCTACAGGATTCAATACTACTTGTCTGATCACCCACGTGGTCTAATACTACTTGCCTAATCACCTGCATGATCTAATACTACTCGTCTGATCACCTGCATGGTCTAATACTACTTGTCTGATCACCTACGTGGTCTAACGCTACCTGTCTGATCACCTACTGGACTCAATACTACTTGTCTGACTACCTAGAGCACTCAGTACTACTTGTCTTATCACCTACAGGACCAACTACTACTTGTATGACCACCTATGATCTCATTCTACTTGTCTGACCACCTACGGCCTACTATCTACTTGTCTGACTACCTATGGCCTACTATACTACTTGTCTTACCACCTATGGTCTTGTTCTACTTGTCTGACTACCTATGGCCTACTAACTACTTGTCTTACCACCTATGGTCTTGTTGTACTTGTCTTACTATCTATGACCTTATACTACTTGTCTGACTACATAAGGCTTTATACTACTTGTCTGATTACCTATGGTCTTGTTCTACTTGTCTGACTGTCTATGACATTATACTACTTGTCTTACTACTTGATCTTACACTACTTGTCTGACTATTTATGATCTACTTGTATAACTGAATGTAGTCGTCTGACTTGAATGACATTATATTACTTGTCTGACTACGTAAGGCTTTATACTACTTGTCTGATTACCTATGGTCTTGTTCTACTTGTCTGATTGTCTATGACATTATACTACTTGTCTTACTACTTATGATCTTACACTACTTGTCTGACTACCTATAATCTACTTGTATAACTGAATGTAGCCGTATGACTTGAATGACATTATACTACTTGTCTGACTGCATAAGGCACCATACCACTTGCCAGTCTACCTATGACACCACACTACGTATCTAAATGAAAAGACTCGTTTACTGCTTAATTACCTATAGTCTCACGTTACTTGTCCAATCACCTATGATCATCTGCCAGTATGTCAGTCTATGATCCCAATCTTCTTATCTCAACATCTACCATGACGACGAACCGATCCGTCTGCAATTACTAGTGTAACCACAGATGACCCCATTCTACCGTAACCGTCGATAGCAAGTTGTGTATCTAGTCTAGACTTATTTTACTCGTCAGACATCTCAATCCACTCATCCTGCTATTTGTCCGGTAACATGATACCACATACTGTCTACAGCCCCATTCCGCTCCGTCAATCTATCTGACCGCATATTGTCCTATACTGTCCAGACCAAGATGGTTCCGCATCCTCCGTCAATTACCAGAAAACTGGCTATCAAAAGCCCCGTAGAAGAGAAACAAATCGAGGGAAATTTGTCCCCGCAGTTTCCCTATCGAGACGCGTGTTCGATTACCTTCCCTCGGACCACTCTTAAACGAAGCGATCGAAATCGCTCGTCCCTCCATACTAATTCCAATCTTCCAGAACGAGCTTCGAGCAAAGGGAATATCGAATCGCGGCCGAAAATCGACCGGTTCACCGATCGTAACGTTCGCATTACGCCCCGTGATTCCATCCCGCGTATCCCGGGCTCGCATTGTTCCTGGATGGAGCATCGGTGCTGATTTCAGCGGCGATACACCGCCAGCCAAGCTGGATACGGTTAAGTATATTACAGAAATTGCGCGGGATGACTGGTCCATTTGTAAATGAGATTGAAGCGGCCGACTGCGAAAGTGGCTGGCTGAGAGGAAGCCGAAAATGGGACGCTTGTATGAAATCCGAGGACTGGCAACCGCGTAACGAAGGGAACGAAAGGAGATGCCGTGTAACGGGTAAAAATTGGATTTAAGGGCCAACCCCACGTTCTCAGGAAATATCCTCCGTTCTCTCATCGACAGTGATGAAGTGTGTATTAAGTCGGACCTCTTCGTTCTCCCTCCGGCTCTTCCTTCCTCTTTGACGTACCAACTCCTGCAACTACTTCAAAGTTTCCAATTCCACCTATGCACTGTACTCCCCACGAGATGAGCTCTGGATATTCGAAAAAATTTTACTGCCGATTAGTAGGATATTTTTCAAATTTTTATTGTACATATCAGTTAATAGATATTTACATCAGTTATTAAATATATACATCTGTTACTAAATATTTAGATTGAAGAAGTAGACTTGTTTGTCGTAATTCTTAGGAGACATCTTGTGACACGTGCAGGGTATGTCTAGGTAGAATTTCATTTACGTTATTTATGTGTATGGTCACACGAGAAGTTGAGAACTACGAAATTGGAAAATTGGTATGCTGGGGGTTTGAGAGTTTCAGAATGAAAAGTTGGGGAGTTTGGAAATTCGTGGAGATGGGAAGAATAAGGACTGACGGTTTTGACATTTGAAATTTTCGGAACGAACGATGGGAAATTATCAAATTGGAATTATGAGACGTTTGATAATTGGGAAAATTGAAATTTAGGAAGTTTAAATATTGGAAAGTTAAGTCGAATTGCAAGGAATATGTCGAAATTAAAGAGTGGAAGAAATGGGAAATTATAAAATGGAAAATGAGGGAACTATAAATTGGGAAACTGACAAATTGAAAAATTGAAGAATTGAATAATTGAAATATCGAAAAACTGCAAAATTGAAGAATTGAAGAATTGAAGAAATGAAAAATTGAAAAACTAAGAAACTGCAAAATTGAAAAATTGAATAAACGAATAATTGGAAAATTATGAAGTAGAAAAATTGAAGAATTGAAGAATTTCGAATTCCATCCATGGAATTCGGGTTGATGGAATTCCACGCCATGAAATTTGATACGAAAAATTTCCATGGAGAAAAAAATTCCATGCAATTCAATGCAGTGGGATCCCACCCTGTGAGATTCGATACAATGGAATTCCACGGAATAGAATTCGAGTAGGTGGAATTCCGTGCTGCGAAATTCGACTCAATGGAATTCTACGCGATGGAGTTCGGGTCGGTGGAATTCTACGTGATGGAATTCGGGTCGGTGGAATTCCGTGTTAGGAAATTCGACACAATGGAATTCCACGCGATGGAATTCGGGTCGGTGAAATTCTACGTGATAGAATTCGGATCGGTGGAATTCCGTATTAGGAAATTCGACACAATAGAATTCCACGCGATGGAATTCGGGTCGGTGGAATTCTACGTGATGGAATTCGGATCGGTGGAATTCCGTATTAGGAAATTCGACGCAATGGAATTCCACGCGATGGAATTCAGGTCGGTGGAATTCCACACTATGAAATTTGACTGGAAAGAATTCCACGTAATGAAATTTGGGACGGTGGAATTCCATGCTGTGAAATTGAAAAATTGGAAAATTGAGAAACTGAAAAATGGAAAAACAGAAAAATTGATAAATTGAAAAAACGAGAAATTGAAAAACTGAAGAATCGAAAACTTCAAAAATAAAAATTCAGTGAGCAAAAAGGACCGAGAAGCAAAGAACCTCAAAATTGATAAACCAGTAACGAAGAAAATTGCAAAGTGGAAGAAATTAGAAACTTGTAAAATTGGGGCAAACATTTATTTCGAGTTTCCCACACGAGGTAATAGGAACGACGGCGGCGTTAGTTGGAAAATATTCATTAGTGGAAGTCTTTTTCCAAGACTCTCGCGGTTAGAGTACTTGTCGCTTACATAATTGCAACCCTCGTGGCGTAATATCGATATCAAACTCGACATCGACTATCGCACCACCGCGGTGCTCGTCGAGGTAATTTTTGCTGCATGGAAATCGGACTTTTTCCATCTGTGTTCGCCCTTGTTGATACTCGAAAATTTCTCTCTTTTCCGGCTAACTTTTTCTACCCTTTGCTTCTTTCGCTCCAACTCGACGCTGGTTGTTAACGCTGTAGATTTCCGGGCTCGATTTCTTTGAGAACGTTCCCACGTTCGCTTTTCGTCCAATTAAAATGCGATCCGGGTGTAATTTACGTGTTAAATCTTTGTTGCGAGTTGTTACGTGTTTTTCCAGGATAAACCCTCTTCTTTATTCAATTCTCCCACTCTTCTTTCAATTTTATCTCGTCTCGAATACCAGTTACATTCTTTTTACACGGCAACTTATTACAATATCTGATACAAACATTGGCTTCCATCTCTCCATTCGGGTTGGTGGAATTTCATGCCACGAGATTTGACACGACAAAATTCCACGCGGTGGAATTCCATCCTGTTAGATTCGATACAATGGAATTCCATGGAACGGAATTCGGGTCGGTGGAATTCCGTGCTGGGAAATTCGACACAGTGGAATTCTACGTGATGGAATTCGGGTCAGTGGAATTCCGTGCTGGGAAATTCGACACAATGGATTTTTACGTGATGGAATTCGGGTCGGTGGAATTCCGCGCTGAAAAATTTGACGTAATGGAATTCCACGCGATGGAATTCGGGTCGGTGGAATTCCATGCTATGAAATTTTACGCGAAGGAATTCCACGCGCTAGAATTCAATGCGGTGGAATTCCATCCTCTGAGATTCAATACAATGGAATTCCACGCGATGGAATTCGGGTCGGTGGAATTCCGTGCTGAAAAATTCGACGTAATGAAATTCCACGCGATGGAATTCGGATCGGTGGAATTCCATACTATGACATTTTACGCGAAAGAAGTCCACGCGCTAGAATTCAATGCGGTGGAATTCCATCGTCTGAGATTCGATACAATGGAATTCCGCGCGATGAAATTCGGGTCAGTGGAATTCTATGCTGGGAAAATCGACGTAATGGAAATCCACGCGATGGAATTCGGGTCGGTGGAATTCCGTGCTGGGAAATTCGACGTAATGGAATTCCACGCGACGGAATTCGGGTGGGTGGAATTCCATGCTATGAAATTTTACGCGAAAGAATTCCACGCGCTAGAATTCAATGCGGTGGAATTCCATCCTCTGAAATTCGATACAACGGAATTTCACGCGATAAAATTCGGGACAGTGGTATTCCGTGCTGGGAAATTCGACGTAATGGAATTCCTCGCGATGGAATTCGGGTCGATGGAATTCCATGTTATGAAATTCGATACGAAAGAATTCCCCATAAATGCAATATTTCCCAAAATTGTTAGCTTAACGAGTCATTAATTATCGCAACTAAATCACTACATGATCGGTCATGTAATTTGGTCATGAATTAAAGCTCTTTTCCTAATTCGATCCGACAGCAGTTACAAGCACATCCGAAACATTTATTAGCAAATTGAATATTCATATTGCAGCCGGGATTTGGAAAGTTCGCAGCGCTTAGCGTGGATAATCGCTAAAACTTCAAAACTCGCGTGCGAGCAGTTAAAGCCTCGTTTCATGTATTATTATAACAAATTTGTAAAATTTACGGCTCGTTTCGCAACTTTATGCGCGTTAACGTTTTTCCATATTTTCGTGCCTCGATGTTAATGAACAACGGGCGAAGTAATCGAGTTGCATAATTCTCCGGCGAAAGTCTATTTTGGAATCTACATATTTGGCCGAAAGTCAATTAGCGGTTAAATCGACGCACGCGATCGTGGAACACGGTAATCTGCGTCGTTGAGTCGCGACCCGAAATTCATTTCACGGTTTTCCGAAAGCATTTTAAACGACAGAGACGCAAATATTTAGCAGTAAACAGGAAGGTTTACATTTCGTCGCCGGTTCATTGGAACAGGAGGTATTTCTTGCGCGTTAGGTACGCGCCCACCCAGAATGCGGCCGGACAGTGAAATTTTTAATTAACGCGGAATAAATAAAAGTCGTTAGTCGGCTCGCCGTTGTACCCGGTTCATTCTGTCCACGCGACAAAACGCATTACCAGGAAAAGGACCTACCACTATTTACGTCCTCGTGGATGGGACATTTTTGTGTTTCCAGACGATTCCGCTTTTTGTTCTCATAGATTTCTAACACTACGTTAATAACATGAATGCTGCTGTTTTTGTAAATTCTTCTATAATTAATTTCATGGTTGGCTTTGTTAGTATAATTTGTGTTGGAATTTGTTTATGGTGTGTGGCGATATAACGCGAAGGAAGTTCGATGCGAATGTGTGAAGAATGAAATATGTGAGGGATATGTTTGGTATTTTGGTACGAGGAGAATTCAGAGCGATGGGAATTCAAGGCATGGAGAATTCAATGTTGAGAGAATTCAAAGCGATGGGAATTCAAAGCATGGAGAATTCAGCAGGTACAGAATTCAACCTTGAGAGAATTCAACGCGTAAGATAATTCGATGTGATGGGAAGTCAACGCGTCAGAAATTCTATAAGTGGAGAATTCAATGCGTAGAGAATTCAACGCGTAAAGAATTCAACCCATAGAAAATTCAACGCGTAGAGAATTCAACGCGTAGGAAATTCAACGCATAGGGAATTCAATGCGTAGGAAATTTAACGCGTAGTAAATTCAACGCGTAGAGAATTCAACGCGTAGGGAATTCAATGCGTAGGGAATTCAACGCGTAGGAAATTTAATGCGTAGTAAATTCAACGCGTAGAGAATTCAAGGCGTACGAAATTCAATGCATAGGGAATTTAACGCGTCGGAAATTTAATGCGTAGGGAATACAACGCGTAGGGAATTCAACGCGTAGGGAATTCAACATGTAGGGAATTCAATGCGTAGGGAATTCAACGCGTAGGAAATTCAACGCGTAGAGAATTCAAGGTGTAGGGAATTCAACGCATAGGGAATTCAACGTGCAGTAAATTCAACACATAGAGAATTCAACGCGTAGTAAATTCAACGCGTAGAGAATTCAACGCGCAGGGAATTCAACACATAGAGAATTCAACGCGTAGAGAATTCAACGCATAGGGAATGCAACGCGTATTGAATTCCACACGTAGGAAATAACGGAATTGGATATTCATCGCGTAGAGAATTCAACAAGCGCATACTTCAATAGTTAGGGAATTCAACGCACTGAGAATTCACACGGAATTCAGTGCATAAGGAATTCATTACACAGGGAATTCAACTAGTGCATAATTCAATACGCAGGGAATTCAACACACAGAGAATTCAACACGGAATTCAGTGCATAGCGAATGAAATTCATAAGGAATTCACTATATAGTGAATCTAACGCACTGTGAATTCAATACATACAAGGAATTCCTTGTGAATTCAAGGAATTCAACATGCGGATAATTCAATGCAAAGAAAATTGAAAGTACAGAAAATGCTACATGGAAAGTCTTCAACCTAACACGTCTATATATGTAATGTATACTGAATACAATGCGTGACAAGTACCGAGCGTGCAAAACACAGCGGTCGCTTATCGAACGCTCATCGATCTAACACTCAGCAATCTGTCGTGCAACAGTTCAACGCGCACTTACCTAACACGTTAATAAACACATCGAACGATAACTTTTGAACCACAAAATTTGTTGACTCGTCGAAAATAAATTGAAACAGAATATTTACCGTTCATAGCAAATGTTTTATCAGGGATCAAAAGATTTATTGGTTTCGTTGGCGCTGAAATGTTATTAGAGATACATATATGAAGTGTACTCACGGTTGAAACGGATACGTTTGATCGAGATAAATTTCTTTCGTTTCTCGAGAAAGGTCAACATTTTTTTCGATAATTTCAATAACCGATATACTATCGGTAAAAAAGCTACGTATTTACTCGCGAGTTGGAACAAATTAAAAACATTGAAACTAACACGAACATATATTCGAACCCGCATTCGATTAATTAATATTTTTAATCACGCGAGTCCTGAAAATGTAACATCCAATCATTAAACAATTTACCCGTATCTTAATTTTGTTACGTACTTATGGAAACAATATCCGTCGAACGAGAACGATTAAAATATCCAATTACGTTCACCGTAATTAGAATCTCTTTTGAATCTCATTAGCCGGCCGATCGTAATTAATATTTCTTGCTGATCACTTGAACGCATTTGCGGAACGGTAAATGTTCATTACGTTAACCGTCCTGTTTATCGCACTTTATTATAAATAATTCCCCGACGAGTGTTTCCCGCACGGCGAAATATTCTATCGGGAAGTTTACGTTCGTTATTTTTCTGCTCTGACAGAAAACATTCGCGTATTTTGCCGGTACCGGTTATCGAGACACTCCAATTCATTGACGGTATGCTATCGAAACGTTGCTCTTTTGTGCTTCCTACTTTTTTCTTGTTTTTTAGACAACGTATATTCACGGCGCGAACAAATCCATTACAAATAATGCGTCTTTCGTTGGCCGACGTTTTTCCGAGCCATGGGAAAATACGCGATGCACGGCTTTTCTGTACGGGGATGTTTGCTACTGTTATTGTAGGCTTTTGACAATTTTCTTTTCATTGAACGTCACTGAATTATGTCTCATGCGCGTTGATATTTATTTAAAAATTGAGAGAAACTCTTTTTTATGCAACCACTCGTGGTGCATAAATTCTTATTTATTATAGGGACAAGTCGTAGAGGGTTGGAATATCGAGGACTGGAAGATTTAGGATTGGGGAATGTAGGGATTAAATGGATTATGAAATTCGACATAGTGGAATTCCACCCGATGGAATTCGGGTCGGTGGAATTCCGTGCTGAAAAATTCGGCACAAGAGAATTCCACGCGATGGAATTCGGGTCGGTGGAATTCCGTGCTCAAAAATTTGGCACAAGAGAATTCCTCGCGATGGAATTCGGGTCGGTGGAATTCCATGCCGTGAAATTTTACGTGAAAGAATTCCACGCGGTGGAATTCCATCCTCTGTGATTCGAAGCAGTGGAATTCCACGCGATGGAATTCGAGTCGATGGAATTCCGTGCTGGGAAATTCCACGCGATGGAATTCGGGTCGATTGAATTCCGTGCTGGGAAATTCCACGCGATGGAATTCGGGTTGATGGAATTCCTTGCTGGGAAATACCACGCGATGGAATTCGGGTCGATGGAATTCCGTGCTGGGAAATTCCATGCGATGGAATTTGGGTCGATGGAATTCCGTGCTGGAAAATTCGACGTAATGGAATTCTACGTGATGGCATTCGGGTCGGTGGAATTCCACGCGATGGAATTCCGTGCTGGGAAATTCCATGCGATGGAATTTGGGTCGATGGAATTCCGTGCTGGAAAATTCGACGTAATGGAATTCTACGTGATGGAATTCGGGTCGGTGGAATTCCATGCTATTAAATTCAACGCGAAAGAATTCCACGTAATGAAATTCGGGACGGTGGAATTCCATGCTCTGAAATTCGGCACAATGGAATTCCACATGATGGCATTAAATTCAACCGAATTCCGAATACCATAACTTGAATCAATGAAATTCCACGCATTGAATTCTAATCAATGGAATTCCACATAACAGAATTTAGCACCGTGGAATTCTCTTGATTGAATTGCGTGCAATGAAATTCCATAAACCGTAATTCTACAAGACAGAAATGAACGCAATGCTGCCGCAACAGAGTTCAGTATTATAGAACTACCGATCGATTTCTACACATCAGTTTTCTCCTCGTACCGTTTCACGGTTAAGAATTTCTCCGTATAGCCGGCGACGGTCCTCGATCCATTCAACTCTCATTTCACCAAATTGGAGATACCCATTCATGGCACAAAATCCCGATAAATCACATAATGATGATGAATCTCGTCGAATAATATTTGAATTTACAAAACTCTTACTACATGAAAATGATTTATTATTGCGCCGATGCTGCGTGTCGTTTTCCTGAATGGTTGTTATTGCATCGCAGCCGATATCCATTATTAAACGATGATATAACATTGATGCACAAAGAAAAGAAATAAGAAGCCGTTTCGATGGCGTACATCGTACAGTAAATGTCTTTATTGAACAGTCACCGTTTCCTACATACAAAATTTATGTCTGAGCCGATAAAAGAATCGATTTGGTCGATCGTGTCTGGCTTTCGAACAAGAACTCCCATTTTCTCTGCTATTTCAGCTATCTCTGTGTATTCAAAGTATCCACCGGAAAATAACAGCTAAGAAATTATTATTTTATCATTATTTCCCTTATTTTAGTCCTATTAACTCCGGTGCCTTTATGGCCGGTATCAAAGATTTTCCGAACTCTGACGGTTTGATCTCCCAATAATTCACTTATGCTAATGCGTTTTCAATTTTACACGTGGAGTACTCTCGTGTTTAATTGCTTAGCGTGGAATTCCACTATTATGTTTTTCACTGAGTCGAATTCCACCGCTGTGAAATCCATCGCACGGAATTCCATCAAGTGGAATTCTCTCGTGTCGAATTTCGCAGCAGGGAATTCCACCGACCCGAATTTCTCCAACCCGAATTCCACCGTCCCGAATTCCATCACGTGGAATTCTTTCGTGTGGGATTTCACAGCATGGAATTCCATCGACCCGAATTCCATCACGTGGAATTCCATCGACCTGAATTCCATGAACCCTAATTCCACCATATCGAATTCCACCGACCCAAATTCCACCAACCCTAATTCCACCGATCCGAATTCCATCGCGTGGAATTTCATTATGCCGAATTTCACAGCATGGAATTCCATCGACCCGAATTCCACTGTCCCGAATTCCATCGCGTGAAATTTCATTGCGCCGAATTTCACAGCACGGAATTCCACCGTCCCGAATTCCATCACGTGGAATTCCATCGACCTAAATTGCACCAACCCTAATTCCACCATACCGAATTCCACTGTCCTTAATTCCACCGTACTGAGTATTGCAACACGAAATTCCACCGCGCCAAATTTCCCCACATGGAATTCCATTCTGTCTAATCTCACAGCATGGAATTCCGCTGCTTCCAATTTCATTACACGAAATTCCAATCTACCGAATATCACAACACGGAATTCCACCATCCTGAATTCCAACGACCCGAATTCCACCGCTTATTTCCTCACACCCCATCAAATCGTATCGAAGTATGAAATTCCATCTCATCGCTTCACTAAGTAGCCGTTTCCAATTACGTCGCATCATCGATTTCGCCAATCGGAAGTTTTACCCCGTGAAAACGTAGGTCACTCGTCGCAAGAAATTTTATCCGCAACTTAAAAGCACCGGTGGCTGTAAATATCCTTATCTTTGTTATTCGTTCCATCAGGATCCGCTATCAATCAGCCGTAGTGGAAGGAGTCCAACGGGATCAGGCTTCCGTCGCGAGTAATTTGTAGTAGCAAGGAAAAATCCCTACAGCCACGAGGAGATCGATGATAACCTGTAACGGTAAGCTTGGCACGAACAACACGTGCTGGACGTCCTTCTTCTCCTCTCTCCTCCTCTCTCTATCCAGGACTTTATGAAATTTGTATACACCACGTAGGATGCTGCAACCTTCTCTCGTTTCCCGACCTCTGCTTACTTCCTATAAAAACGGGCCCTTGTCAGGATATTAAAAATAGGAGTTACCTAGTACCTTGCTGTTTATGAAATTTTAACGGTGCCGGCTAGAGATTGTGTTCGCGGAAATAAAACGGAAGTCGATGAGTAATTCGTTCGACGGAACTCTTTCTATAATAACACGACTATTTTCTCCGTTTTTCGTCGTAACAACAGAAATACTCGTTTTGAGGGATTATGCGGGGTAGGTTTATGGCAGATTAACCCTTTGTAAAGCGTATTTATACGACCCTGTAAGGTTACGACGACGAAACTGTTCGAAAATATCGTGGATCGTTACGAGTTACTTACGAGGGTATCGTGCTGGAGATATGATTTCGTACTTTGTCTCGGAGATTGGTAGTTTCTGGACGGTGGTGATATAACGCGCGGTAAATTAGTTTGGGGAGGGAATGCTTGGTAAATTGACAGCTTCGAATACAATACGTGCGGATTGTGTTATGTGATTTTGGTGGAATCCGATCGGCTTAAAGTCTATAGGGACGAATTTGGAATTGAGTGGAGTTCTGTTGTGCTGAATGCAGAATTACGAGGAAATTTCTTTGTGCTAAGTTTTCTTTTTGTGCAATTCCATCATTTCGAATTTTACTACTTTGAATTCTATTATGTGGAATTCCATCATTTTGAATTCTACTTCATGGATTTCCAGCATTTTAAATTCTACTCCGTGGAATTCCAACGCGTTATAGTTCACGGCGTGGAATTCCATTTCGTAGCATTCTAATGTATCAAATTTTTTTGCATGGAATTCCGTCGTATGGAATTCGATTACGTAGAATTCCAATGTGTGAAATGTCACAGCATGGAATTCCAATGTGTGAAATGTCACAGCATGGAATTCCATTGTGTAGAACTCGATTTCATGGAATTCCAACGTGTCAAATTTCGGGGCTTGGAATTCCATCGCGTGGAATTCCATTATGTAGAATTCCGTCGCGTAGAATTCCATTTTATAGAATTCCAACGTGTCAAATTTCGTAGCTTGGAATTCCATCGCGTGGAATTCCATTGTGTAGAATTCCGTCGCGTAGAATTCCATTTCATAAAATTCCAACGTGTACAATTTCGGAGCATGGAATTCCATCCCGTGGAATTCCATTGTGTAGAATTCCGTCGCGTAGAATTCCATTTCATAGAATTCCAACGTGTCAAATTTGGGAGCATGGAATTCCATCTCATGCAAATCCATTGTGTAGAATTCCGTCGCGTAGAAATCCATTTCATAGAATTCCAACGTGTCAAATTTGGGAGCATGGAATTCCATCGCGTGCAATTTCATTATGCAGAATTCCGTCGCGTAGAATTCCATTTCATGGAATTTCAATGAGTTAAATTTCGGAGCATGGAATTCCATCTCGTGGAATTCCATTTCATAGAATTCCAATGTGTCAAATTTCTGAGTATGGGATTCCATTGCGTGAAATTCCATTACGTAGAATTCCATCACGAGGAATTCCATTTCATAGAATTCCAATCTTCCAAATTCCACTGCACGGAACTCCATCGTGTTGAATTCCATTCCGCAGAATTCCATCGCAAAACGTTCCACTTCCCAGAATTCCAACACTTCTCTTCTAACTACGTTTACTAACAAATAACCGACTCAATGCATCGTAATCTATCACAAGTCTAATACATGATAATCTGCCACATACAAGGCATGATAACATAACATATCCCTTCATAATCTCCTAATCAACTCTCCGCTAACCCCGTGAAAGAATCTCTGATTTCCACGATTTCATTTCGCGCCTTCCGTGACGAAACAATTACATCTTTCTTCATTAGGTCGTCAGACCCTTTTCTCACCCTTCGTTCCGATACATCTGTTCCGTCCGGTTATCTGCGGTAACAGTGGGACGATTACGCGAATAATCTTGCGGCTTTCATTGGCGGTAGTTGTTTAATTTCTTCGTCGAGATAAGGGCACAAAGATCGTAAGCATTCGGCCCACGTACGCCAGGTTCATAAGCTTCGTTGCCAAAGAAGCCGAATAGAAGAGGAATTAAGGCGGAAAGCGTCGAGAAAGTTGCCACGATGCTCGTCCATTCTTTTATTTTCCTACCCTTTTTTTCCTCTTCCTGGAACACCGATCCATCATCCAATCCTGTCGGGCGCATCGAGAAACGTATATCTCGGCGTTGCCATTGCTTTAATCTCTTTGGAGTTTTCTTGCCATTCTTTTCCTTTTATTTCTCTCGCGATCGACTTGCTTTTATTCTTGTTAACGCGCCCGATATTACCGGCAAAATATCCGTCGAGAGGAAGTAATACGCGAATATGGGACATCCGCTTTATTTTTCGACTCGGATGAATTTCAAGATAAAGCGATTGCGGCTTGGAACGACGACAATTCCAGGAATTTATGTCTCGACTGTTTGGGGACGCTTGGACGCTTTTGGATTTGAGGATTCGTTCATCGAATGAGGACTTTGGAACTTGTAGATTTTTAAAAAAGGCTTGAAATTTGCAAAATTGCGAAGTTTATAAATATTCGCCCTTAACCGCTTTACCAAAAGCCGACATATGTAAGATATATTTTGATCCGAATTCCACCAACCCGAATTCCACCGACCCGAATTCTTTCGTGTTGGATTCCATGACATGGTATTCCACCGACCCAAATTCCACCTACCCGAATTCCATCGGGTGGAATTCTATTGTGTTGAATTCCACCGTCCCGAATTCCGCCAACCCGAATTCCGCCGACCCGAATTCCACCGACCCGAATTCCACTGTCCCGAATTCCATCGCGTGGAATTCTTTCATGTCGGATTCCACCGCATGGAATTCCACCGATCCGAATTCCAGTGTCCCGAATTTCACCGCGTGGAATTCTTTCGTGTCGGATTCCATCGCGTGGAATTCTATTGCGTTAAATTCCACCGCATGGAATTCCACTAACCCGAATTCCACTCTCCCGAATTTCACCGACCCGATTTCCAGTCTCCCGAATTCAATCGCGTGGAATCCTTTCGTGTCGGATTCCATCGCGTGGAATTGTATTGCGTTAAATTCCACCGCATGGAATTCCACTAACCCGAATTCCACCGACGCGAATTCCACTCTCCCGAATTCCACCGACCCGATTTCAAGTCTCCCGAATTCAATCGCGTGGAATCCTTTCGTGTTGGATTCCACCGCATAGAACTCCACCGCCCTGAATTCCACCGACCCTAATTCCTCCGACCCGAATTCCACTGTCCTGAATTCCATCGCGTGGAATTCCACTGTCCCGAGTTTCATCACGTGGAATTCTTCCGTGTCAAATCTCATCATCCATTTAATCCCTCCATTCCCAAAGCTCTCAAAGATATAAGAAATTTATTATTTTATTATCCCATGCTTGTTAAGCTTATATTTTGCTTGCCAATAAGATAGCGGTACACCGGTTCTAATATGCAGTTACGTTAATGTACAGTGTCCAGAACGAATTGTGGCTGCGCACGTGGGTGTATGTCCGCCTTTACGAGGCGCATTTACAAATAAATGCTTAATGAGGGTCGGCAGCCAAGCCGGCCACGCAACGGTCTTTAAAAAGGCAATCAAGAATATTTTATGAACATATATTGCTCTAATTGCTGCTCGCTTGCCGTCGTTTAAACGTCCGAACCTTTTCTCCTCCTCTTTTTCCGCTCATCCTGCCGTCGACGAAGAGTGACGGTTTTATTAACGCTGTCCACTTTCTCGATCGAACGAAAGGTTAATCGGTTATTGTCTTCCCGTTTGCGAAAGAATCGTGCTGCAGTCACGATACGAAACTCCAATTTCCCCGGACGCCGTATTTCAACCGCTGTTTACATTTTCAAACTGAATTTCCGGACGTGTAAGCTTTAAACCTGTCACGGTGATTTCCCGTGCTCGATTCGCGCATTAATTATCGTGCATCCTCGTCGTCTGAAGTTCAAAGAATTTAATTGATAAGAGACGGAAAAAGCGATAAATATCGGACGGTCGTTAAATATGAATATCCATTGATCAAAATATAAATTCATTATCGGACTCATTTCCCGTGCAGATGATACGTTCCTGTTTTATACGTCAAAATAACCGGATAAAGTTCCGGCTGAAAAATAAGAGGAAATTCGAGCAGGAAATGTCCCGGAGGTTTGAGCCTGCCGATTTGAGGGGGAATTGGTCTTACCGCTGATTAAATGCAGACACCGATACAGCCCGGTAATTACCGTCGATCCTCGATTTATGTTGGAAACGTGTCCCTCGGGATTGCGGGCGTGAATCGAACCGCTCTAAAAAGTAATTTAATCAGACGGAAGGACATAGCCTTGTGTTCCGCTACGTGGAAAACGCGGATAGAAATGGTCGTCGGACAAATACGATGCGACGCAATTATAGTTGATCCGATATAATGCGTGACGATGCAATCCGTGGAAAATTGAATGGTGGAAAACGCGCGGAAAATTCAATCTTCGATGTGTGATAGTCGACGTGCGTTAAATTTAACGCACGTCAAATTTGACGCACGTCGGAAGTAACGTGCGTCGAGTGCAACGCGTGACGATATGACGAACGTCGAGTGCAACACCCGAGTAAAATACACGAGGAGTACATTAAATACAGCAACTGTGAATAGAATATTTGACGGATGCAATGTTCTTTGCGTCAAGTATGACGTACAGCAAGTCTAACGTACGTCGAATACAACGTGCATCGAGTATGACGCACGTCGAGTGCAACGCTTGAATATAATACATGACGACTGCGTAGAATACAACGAACGGTGAATAGAATATGTGACGAATACAATGTTCATTGCGTCGTGTATGACGTGCAGCAAGTATAACGTACGTCCAGCTTGACGCGCAGTGAATATGACGCACGTTGAGTGCAATACTCGTCGAATGTAATCCACGAATTCTCAAATCTTCAAAGACTTGAATCCCTGAATTTTTTCAGAGTCACCGTGAATTAAATTTGACGTGCGTCATATTCAGCGTGCTTTAAGTTTGACGTGCGTCAGATTCACCGTGCGTTAAGTTTGACGTGCGTCAGATTTACCGTGCGTTAATTCTTAAATCCCTAAATTTTTGTAATTTCCAAATTTCTTCAGGTACACCGTGCATTAAATTTGACGTGCGTCAGATTGACGGTACGTTGTATTTGGCGTGCGTCAGATTCACCGTGCGTTAATTCTTAAGTCCCCAATTCCGTGAATTGTCCTAATCCCCAAATTCTCAACTCTATTCTAAAGTAGCAAAATATATAAATCTCTCAATTCTAAAACCCGTAACACGAATCAGTTTCATTAACCCAGAGAAGTAGAAATAAATTCCCCAGAGCGGCGTTGAACGATCAAACCGCCAAAGACGTTCTCGAACTTGTAACACTCTGTATCGATGGCTGAAGTAGCCTTCGAAATGGCGGTTGTCTCGGTGATACATTTGAGGATGTCGATTCAGGAAGTCGGTTTCCAAGTCCCTGGTGTCGGTATACCAGGTGAATGGGATCAGTGGTTAGCACAGTCGAAGAGAACTGTAACTTGATCTTCAACTTCCTTATTTTCTTCATCGTCGAACCGTTGAGAACACGAACCAACAGAGAGTGCACAAACTCCGCTCAAAGCCGAGTAAGTTTCCAGGAATTGTTCAGAGAGCATAACAGCATTTCTCCTCAGCAATTTCATTACGAAAGAAGAAACATTTAATTCGTATTTTCTGAAAATAGACTTTCCCGAACTACGATACACTTGTAACAGCGTTAAAACAAAACATTACTATCGATACATTTCTTTTTCTTTAACGCGTACAATTCGTGTACGGAAATTTTCACGAAAATTGTCGGAGGTTAATCAAATTTTGAAGATGTTATTTTGTAAATAAATTGTTTTTCGACTTGGTCGTTCCGGAACGCGAAAGTAGCACGCTCATTGGTGTGCGAAGCCAATTTAAAGGGTCGCGGCCGGAATGAATATTGCCCGATAAAAAAAATGTGTCAAGTAATTTTTCGAGTACTATATCACACGCAATTGCAACAAAACTGACGTGTGTCGAGTGAGTGATATATTTTGTCAGTTTTATCTCGCCTTGAATTTCGGTCTGTTGTTGTCGACGAAATAAATCAACCGGTTGCAAACAGATATGTCCTGTAAAACAATTCATATTACTTACGATATCGGGGACAGCGTTTCACGGCTGGGGGGTTTTATAATTTTGTAAACAATGAAATGTCTTAATAAAAGAATAAAACGATCGAACATTGTGAAGGAATGTCGGTGAACAACGGGGCCCAAAATAATCGCAAATTTAAAACAATGGTGATTCTCGACACCTAGACAAAATTGGGCGCGACTGGGGTCGCACAATGGAAAATACCGAGCATGGCTTTTTACAAAGAGGATTTCCAATAAATACCAATAGCAAATCATTCGTTTATCGTTCTGATTGATCCGGTGTGCAAAAATACCGAACGCAAAATTCAATCCGCGCGAAATTCTTTTTCCTCCTCGGAAAATATGAACAATTGGTTAAAACATGTCGTGAAAAATGATCAAAGAATAGAATTTATTAAATATATCCCGAGCGTCGCACTTTCGCGCCACTTCAAAGAACCGACGTTAATCAAATTGGAAACTTAAAAGCTAAAATTCCTGGGGGAAAAAGCCTATCACGTTCCGGCGTTAATTTCAAAGAAAATTAGAATTCTTCGAAAGAGAATAAAACTGGCTAACCGTAAAATTAATGATACGAGACGGAAAAAATGTGCCGATAAAATCCTTTATCATAACCAGGAGGCATAATTATTTTCTCCATTAAAGGTCGTTTACAGCGGTCTTTGACTTTAAACGCACGTTGCATTTTACGTGCGTTCAAACGCGTTGAATTTTTCAAATTTACCGCAACTTATATTCACGCATTATATTCATTAAACACTGTGTTTGATGTGTGTCAAATTCGCCATTCATTAAATTTGACGTGCGTCAGATTCACCGTGCGTTAAGTTTGACGTCCGTCAAATTCACCGTGCGTTAAGTTTGACGTCCATCAGATTCACAGTACGTTAAATTTGACGTATGTCAGATTCGCCATTCATTAAATTTAACGTGCGTCAGCTTCATCGTGCGTTAAATTTGACGTGCGTCAGATTCACCGTGCGTTAAGTTTGACGTCTGTCAGATTCACTGTGCGTTAAGTTTGACGTTCATCAGATTCACCGTACGTTAAATTTGACGTGTGTCAGATTCGCCGTGAATTAAATATGATGTGCGTCAGATTCACCGTGTATTACATTTGACGTACGTCAGATCCACCGTGCGTCAGTTTCACCGTGCGTTAAATTTAACGTGCGTCAGATTTACCGTGCGTTAAATTTTGTAATCTTTCCGATATTTTAAAATTCTCTCAGATTCGAAATCCTTGTATCACTCGTCCCATCCGAAATTGCATATTCGTCTTAACAATCGGCGAGGGTTGAAACGATCGAGGTGAATCGTCGATACTCATGGCAGTCGGAACGACGTGATCCAACGAATGAAATTACTTTTGGAGAACGGCGCAATTTGCCCGGCGACTAATTTCAACTTCCAACGGAAACGTTTTGCCCTGAGGGCCGTCTGATTTATTGGCTCCGGGCTTCTACTTCTCCCTTGGAACTGCATAAAAGACCGTGGCTGTAACGTAGCCTGGTTGAACATCTCTGTGCTCGAATAGGCAAGCACGCGAGATAACGGGGACACCTTGATTCCCATTAAGTTGAGTGTACGGTGCCACCAACGAAACTAAATAAATGGCAGATAACACGGCGTTGGCGGTATAATTTATTAAGGTCCCTAGGAAAAATTACAACTGCAGAGAAAGTACGAATGAGAGCCGGAAAAATATTGCGCACGTTGCCACCGAGAAAGAACCTAGATTGAAGGACGAGTCGTAAAAAGGAACTTGTGCAGGAAACGCAGGAAGTATGAATAATGCTCGCTGAGCAGTATACCGCGAGAAGTAGCTTTTTACTCGTGAGCAACAACGACAAAGAGATTGATACAAATATTTTTGCGGAGAAATTTGGAAAAATTGCGATGGTGATTTGAAGAAGTTTAGTTATTTATAGAGTGGACTTTTTGCAAATATATGTATTGGTACAAGGCAGGTTTGGAAGCAGGGTTTCTGGTATTCAATCTCAAATACCAAATTTCCTATATCGCCGAATTCTCAAGTCCCTAGTTTGCTATATTGCCAAATTCTCAAACCTCCAATTTGCTATATCACCAAATTCTGAAATTCCCGATTTGCTATATCGCCAAATTCTCAAATCCCAAACTTCCTATATCGCCAAATACTTAAATCTGTTACCAAATTTCCTATATCGCCGAATTCTCAAATCCCCAATTTGCTATATTGCCAAATTCTCGAACCTCCAATTTGCTATATCACCGAATTCTGAAATTCCCGATTTGCTATATCGCCAAATTCTCAAATACCAAATTTCCTATATCGCCGAATTCTCAAATCCCCAATTTGCTATATTGCCAAATTCTCGAACCTCCAATTTGCTATATCACCGAATTCTGAAATTCCCGATTTGCTATATCGCCAAATTCTCAAATCCCAAACTTCCTATATCGCCAAATACTTAAATCTGTAATTTCCTATATTACCGTATTCTCAAACCTTCAATTTGCTATATCACCGAATTCTGAAATTCCCGATTTGCTATATCGCCAAATTCTCAAATCCCAAATTTCTTATATCGCCAAATACTCAAATCCCCAATTTCCTATATTACCGTATTCTCAAACCTTCAATTTGCTATATCACCGAATTCTGAAATTCCCGATTTGCTATATCGCCAAATTCTCAAATGCCAAACTTCCTATATCGCCAAATACTCAAATCCCCAATTTCCTATATTACCGTATTCTCAAACCTTCAATTTGCTATATCACCGAATTCTGAAATTCCCGATTTGCTATATCGCCAAATTCTCAAATCCCTAACTTCCTATATCGCCAAATACTTAAACCTATAATTTCCTATATCACCAAATTTTTAAACCCCAAAATATTCCCAAATTTCCCAAAATATCCACAAATCCTCAAATTCTCTGAATCCCCATAATGTCAAGACCTCAAACTTCCTAAATCCCCAAATTGTCAACCCGGTAAATCCCTAAGCTCCCAAAGAGCATAGCCCGTGAAATAAACCGGAAGAAATCCGAATCGAAATGAAACGTCGGATAACGGTAACAGATTTGGTGGAAAGTATGCAAACGATAGCGCTGTTCATCAACATGGCTGCGCATCAACTCGCAGCTGCATTATCGTGCAGCGACTCTTTTTCGAGCAAGACGGTGAAAAAGAAGGGAAACGGGACGTACGTGACCTCTAGCCGATAAATTCGGGAAAAAACGAGCGAACCCGTAGGAAGCGAATCAAGGCTGATATTTGAAATGCAAATGGGTTTACTTAGTCGAAGACAGATAAATCCACGGGAAATAAATTTCAGCCTCTGAAAGATTAGAAGCGGGACGAGTAAAAACATGTATAAACGTTATGCGCCGACGGTGCGCAGGGATTACTTGTTTGGATAGGGAAAACGGTGAACGTCAAACGGTTCCATCTTCGACGATTCAACGTGAATCGTGAATTCTTTAAATGATCGTCTCCCTCAGTCATTTTACCCTCATCCGAGTAAACAATCGTCTCGAAATTGTCAGCGATCGAATATCGCTCGAATCGAGACGCGATATTTTTCGCGGCACAATGGAACGGCGGAGTGTCGATGAAAAATATCGTTCGTTAAGGGATTGTGCGGAGAAACGTGCATCACGAATGGATAATTACACCGCACGGAACATTGATCTAACCCCGGTATGATTTGCCGAGATTTCCCGCGAACGAGCGTGTCGAGTATTCTTTTGTGATCGCAACAGAAAAGAAGCAAGACTCGGTGCAGGGTCGAGCAAGCAACGCGTTCGTGCATGATGCACACGTAATACGCACTTACTTGGAAACCGAGCTAAACCAGATTTCCATTGGTCACGAAACACAGGAAGCAATCGTTCGGAATTAACGCCTCTGTTTATATTTACCTACTGTTCGCGATCCTCTACGGCTCTCCCGCCGGATGGAAAAATTGCACGAAAAAATAGTCATTTATCAATTCTGACCGCGATAAAACGATTTTCGTTTTTCAACGTACGCGTTTCGAATATAAGATATTTCGTTACGGTATTCTTTCGTGATTGATAGAATTTCACGGGGTTAAAATTTTATACGATAAAATTTGATACGGTGGAATTCCGTACGGACTAAATTTATACGATGGAATTAAATGTCGAAGGAATTCCACCAGATGGAATTCAAAATCGTAGGAATTCCACCAGATGGAATTCAGTTTCGGAGGAATTCCGCCAGATGGAATTCAGTGTCGGAGGAATTCCGCCAGATGGAATTCAATGTCGAAGGAATTCCACCAGATGGAATTCAGTGTCGGAGGAATTCCATCAGATGGAATTCAGTGTCGGAGGAATTCCACCAGATGGAATTCAAAATCGTAGGAATTCCACCAGATGGAATTCAGTGTCGGAGGAATTCCGCCAGATGGAATTCAATGTCGAAGGAATTCCACCAGATGGAATTCAAAATCGTAGGAATTCCACCAGATGGAATTCAGTGTCGGAGGAATTCCGCCAGATGGAATTCAGAGTCGGAGGAATTCCACCAGATGGAATTCAGAGTCGTAGGAATTCCACCAGATGGAATTCAATGTTGAAGGAATTCCACCAGATGGAATTCAATATAGCAAATTTGGGTTTTGAGAATTTGGCAATATAGGAAATTGGGTATTTAGAAAATTGGGGATTTGAGGATTTGGCGATATAGGAAATTTTGATTTGAGAATTTGACGATATAGGAAATTGGGGATTTGAGAATTTGGGGATATAGTAAATTGAAGATTTGAGAATATGGCGATATAGCAAATTGGGGATTTGAGAATTTGGCAGTATAGCAAATTGAGAATTTGAGAATTCGGCGTTACAGGAAATTTGGAATTTGAGAATTTGACAATAAAGCAAATTGAAAATTTGAAAATTTGGCGATATAACAAATTGGGGATTTAACTATTTGGTGATATAGGAAATTAGGAATTTCAGAATTTGTGGATTCAAAAATCCAAAAATCCACAAATCTACAAATTTAGTGACATAAAAATGTACTAAAATCACAGAGCACGAAATACGAAAACCATGAAAACAATTCTAAATCAATATCTAAATTCCCCAAAACGAGCAATTGAACACTAAACACACCACAGTAAACGGTATACAATTGGAATCTAGTTCTTAAGTTATTGCATCCGACAAAGTTAGATAACATCGACATGTCGGCAAGAGCTTGGTTCCATCGATTCGGTATCAGTTTGCCGTAGCCAGTCGTAAGAGGAGGTTCACGTATGCCGTGCAAAAACGTGCTCGCGTTCACAGACGCATGCAAACACCATCGCACACTTGCGAAAACAAGCACACAATTACCTGCACCGTTGGTCAGAGAAACGTTACTCGTACTTACCGGCAAATACAAATACAGGGTATTTGTGGTATCGCGTATCTGTGCGTGCTTTTGTAGCAGCGCCATGACGATAAAACAATGCCAAGATAATAGGGATAGTTTACCTGTGCCGTGGAACTCCCTCGAGCAAACCAGCATCCTGTTCTGCCATTTCTGAATCTTCTTTGACTTCCTTTTACCACGGTTATTAGGCCAAAGGCTGTACACATTCGTATAAACGGAAAAATAGCTCCTTTGATGGTTCCGGGCTTGCTGAGTTTCAATATATCATAGGTTGCTGGTAATTTTAGAAACTAGTGTGTGGGACTTTACGGAATTCACGTAATGACGTGGTAGAAGTCGAGGGAGATTTCTGAGTGGTGGAATTCACTATCGTGGAATTCACTAAGATGGAATTCACTGTGGTGGAATTCTTAGTAATAGAATTCAGGGGGGTGGAATTTTCAGTGGTAGAGTTCAACAAGGTACAATTTTTAGTGATGGAATTCAATGCAATGGAATTCAACATAGTGGAATTCTGAGAGTGGGAATTCAATAAGGTGGAATTATAAGTGCTGGAAGCGAGGCAAAATTTTGAGTAATGGAATTCAATATGATGGAATTCAGCACGATGGAATACAGCAAGGTGGAATTTTGAGTGATAGAATTCAATGAGGTGAAGTTTTGAGTAATAGAATGCAATATGATGGAATTCGGTACGGTGGAATTCAGTAAGGTAGAATTTTGAGTGTTAGAATTCAATGACGTGAAATTTTGAGTAATGGAATTTCAATATGATGGAATTCAGCACGATGGAATACAGCAACATGGAATTTTGAGTGATAGAATTCAATGAGGTGGAATTTGTAGTGATGGACTTAAATATGATGGAATTCTAAGTGACGGAATTCAGCGAGGTGGAATTTTTAGTGATGGAATTAAATATGATGGAATTCTAAGTGACGGAGTTCAGCGAGGTGGAGTTGTAAGTGACGGAATTCATCGAAGTGGAATTTCGAGTGATGGAATTCAATATGATGGAATTCTAAGTGATGGAATTCAGCACGGTGGAGTTCTGAGTGATGGAATTCAATATTGCGGAATTGGCTGCGATGGATTTCAACGAGGTGGAATTCTGAGTGATTGAATTCAACGTGGTGCAATGCGACCCAATGGAATTCAACGAGGTGGAATACCTAGCGATCGAATTTAACACAATGGAATTCTGAATAAGGGAATTCAACACGATGTAATACCAAATGCTAGAATTCTACGTGGTGGAATTTCGAATGATAGAATTCAACACTGTAGAATTCTGAATAATGGAATTCCTAGTGATAGAATTGCACGTGAGTGAATTCTGCGCGGTGGAATTCAACGCGTTGGAACTTCACGCGCTAGAATTCAACGCGTTGGAATTCCGAGTGCTAGAATTCTATGTTGTGGAATTCGAAATGAGGGAATTCAACGCTATGGAATTCTGAATGGTAGAATTCAATGTTGTTAAATTTCCTAGCGATAGAATTCTGCATGATGGAGTTCTGAATAATGAAATTCAATGCTGTGGAATTCTGAATGATGAAATTCAACACTATGGAACTCTGAATGATGAAATTCAACGCTATGAAATTCTGAATGATGAAATTCAACGCTATGGAATTCTGAATGATGAAATTCAACACTATGGAACTCTGAATGATGAAATTCAACACTATAGAATTCTGAATGATGAAATTCAACGCTATAGAATTTTGAATAATGGAATTCTGATTCATGAAATTCATCGCACCAAAATTCAGAGTGCTCAGGGAACACTTGATCTATCAATCATTGGTCTATACAACCCCCTCATTTTGATCAAAGTACACAATTATTTATCTCTATTGAATTTCACAAGATTTCCACAATGCAAATTACGGGTACTTACCTCCACCGTTCGGGACCCTCCGACGAAACTTTTGTCCGTTGTCGATTCGACTGGGACACGAATCAGTATTACCGTTGTAGGTCGTTTCTCATTAACAGTGTTTGGGGCGGGACGGTATCGACTTACCGGAAACGACGAAAAATGTCATTATCGAGGTCGGTGTTTCGTGAAACGAATTCGAATCGGCGGCGCCTTGTTACGCCTTTCCCGAAGGGACACTCGACCCGACCTCCGGTGCCTCCGCTTGAAAGGATCTTCGAGGGTCTCCTTTCAGACCGGCGATCCTTAATTAATCTGGAAATCGAATCGCGGACGAAGGAACAGAGTCGATAGGTCGAATCGAATCGGCGAGGATGCCGGCTTTGAGACGGCTTATACGGAAGCCTCTCGCTTCTGCTTTCCTCGCGGAAATCCTTCCTCGAAGTCTGGATTTAGATTTCCCGTTGCACTGTTTACCTACCCGCTAAATCGTTCTCCTTTTGCCATCTCTAATCGCTTTTATCCCGCTCCCAAATCTCCACCCAACTCTCTTTCTCACGAACATTTATCTGGACCAGTTGCCTCTGTGATGTAACGATACATCGCGTGAATTAACTTTCGTACGCTGCAGCGAAATTGGGAACAGGTGTTGAGGAATTAGTGGAATTGCAATTTCAAAAGGAGAGTGCCATTGCCATCGCTGTTATTATTAACGCGTTACAGCAGCACCTAATCTCAAAGATATACATGTTATATCTCGACGAGCTCTAACATGGAACGCCAAATGAAATAATTTCTCAGCAAAATATTACTTTGATCGTTCTGATAGTTTTGGAAATAATTTCGAGATAGTGAATGGAAGTATTACAGATGAAATTTGCAACATTCTATTGAGAGAAGTACGTACGATTTCTATTAATTTCACTATATACCGTGAAAGATTTAACATAAGTTTATTCTGAACAAAACTCGATACAAAATAACTTCTATAAGTTCCACCCCTTGATAGAAATTTAACATAAGTTTGTACCGATAAATAAAACTGTGTTTGTAAATTAGAGTTTTAAATGATAAGGGATGCAACCCCCTGTGCAAAACTAAATACAAAATAACTGTTATAAATTCTGCTCACTGAAAGTGACTTATCATAACTTCGTACAGATAAAAACGTAATAATAGCGAGCCGCGGTCCCCCGAGACACTTACTCATTTCTCCGTTTCGCAATTCCTTTTCTAAACTCGATGACAGATCGCGAACTTCAGAACGAGACTGCGTCGCTGAAAATTCTTTCGTTTTCAGGTTACTCAAGTTTCATTGTCCGAAGAGGAGAATTTTTGCATGAAAATGTGGCAGGATGTTATGGTTATGGTGCACGGTGCACCGGCAGAATTTATCAAGAACCGTATTTCATGTTCCTCGCTCGTAACACGAAGTCCAGATAATAGGTCTATAAACCGAATGGAAGTATATCCGACAGTTACATAAAATGTTAAGTGGATTAACGTTGTATAAGAGTTCAGATCGTGGTGTTTATAGCACGTGGAAGACACAAAGGTTTTATAGAGAAACTTTTGTCGAAGTGATCAAACTTATGCCCTTCGAACAATACGGTTGCTAGGGAGTAAAATCATTGGACCTTTCATCCTTCACTATTTTACAGATCTGATTTTTGAAGTCCACCGAAATAAAATAAATCAGAGATTCACGTTTAGTCCTTCTTTATATGCACTTTGTACCCTGCAGGTTAAAAAAGAAGATTTGTAATTAAAATTGCAAGAGGTAGTGAAACAAGCAGTGTAGCCTCGTATGTAGTCAGACAAGTAGTATGACCCCGTATGTAGTCAGACAAGTAGTATAGTCCCGTATGTAGTCAGCCAAGTAGCATAGATCCGCGCACAGTCAGCCAAGTAGTATCACTCTGTATGTAGTAAGACAAGTAGTATAACCTCGTCAGTGGTCAGCCAAGTAGTATAGTCTCACCATTGGTAAGACAAGTAGCACAGGCACGTCATTGGTCAGACAAGTAGAGTGGTCTCGTCAGTAGTAAGACAAGTAGTATTGTCCCATTAGTGGTCAGACAAGTAGTGTAGTCTCATCAGTGGCCACACAAGTAGTATTGACCCTTCAGTGGTTAGACAAGTAGTATTGTCCTTCAGTGGTTAGACAAGTAATATAACCTTGCGAGTGATAAGACAAGTAGTACAACCTTGAGAGTTGTCAGACAAGTAGTATAGCTCCATCAGTGGCCAAACAAGTAGTATTCTCCCTTCAGTGGTTAGACAAGTAGTATTGTCCTTCAGGTGGTTAGACTAGTAGTATAACCTTGCGAGTGAGAAGACAAGTTGTGCAACCTTGCAAGTTGTCAGACAAGTAGTATAGCCCCATCAGTGGCCAGAAAGTAGTATTGTCTCTTCTGTGGTCAGACAAGTAGTATAACCTCACAAGTGATCAGAACAATACAACTTTGCAAGTGGTCAGACAAGTAGAACAGCTCTATCAGTGGTCAGACAAGTAGTATTGCCCCATCAGTGGTCAGACAAATAATATTGCCCCATCAGGAGTCAGGCAAGTAGTACAACCCTGTGAGTAGACAGACAAGTAGAGTAGCCCTATAAGTGATAAGACAAGTAGAATAGTCCTGTATCTGTTATGACAGCTGCATCAAACAATATTGCCATAATAAAAAGCACCCTGTAACCTGTAATAAAAACATGGGAGTAAAAAATGAATGAAAAGGTACGAAAGAAGAAGACAGCAGTATGCCTGACGTTTCTCTTTATTGTTTGAAATGTGTTGTAACGATCAGATATGGATCATGTAAAATTACAGTAAAACGTAAATACGACGATATTCCTCGTGTATACATATACGTATATGTATATATATATTTATATTTATATTTATATATGTATATAAATTCTTGTACGCCACTGAAATAAAAAAAAGAACGATCTCCGGCGAGAGAGAGAGACGCAATTACGCAGGTCGATTGGCGGACATCTCGTAAACTCGGAATCCGTTTCAATTCGGGTTCACGTGTATCCCCGTTCGATTTCGTGTACAATCGTGTCTCCCGGACTCGACAGAATTTTCGTGGATAACGTGCATATCGCGTAAAACAATCGACCGTTTTGTCGGCAGTGATTGTAAATCCCATCGGTTTCTAACGAATTTCCCCCGTTTACTTTCACCGTGTTTGTCGCACCCCTCCCATCCTTAATTACACACGACACCGTCTCGTTAATCTACCTCACAATCATACACTATGTACAGAGTCGTGTTAACGACACGATTTTCAATCAAATTGTATATATATATATATATGTATATATTGCTATAGTGTTTCTTCTTTGTTCACTCGCACGTTGATAAACCCTAGCCGCCTTGTTGCCGTGTACATACATACATACAATACATACATACGTGTCTGTAGCCTCGTGTGTGTACGTGTATATGAATATTACATACGCGTGCGCAACAATTATAATCCTCTACGAAATATCTCGCGAGCAATTAACGCGCTGCTGGTACCGAGTAGTCGCTTTTCGAGTATATTTCTTAACGAAATTTCGAGAACGGAAATTCGGTTGGTGCTTACAGTTTAAATTGTAATTGCTTGAATTTCAAGTGGCTGCGTTCGTTTCTGCTCTGAGGGTGCTTCTAGAGTAAGCGAGCGAACGTTCGTTCTTCGACGTATTCGGTGCGGATTAATTGCAATGATGGAATTGAATTCAATCGGATGCGATGGAAATCGAGGAAATTCGGTTCGGAGTAATGGAATTCTATGTCATGCGTGGTCTGACGCGATGAAATTACGGTGGAATTCCACGTTATGGAATTTGAGATGGAATTCCACGGAATGGAATTTAATGGAGTTCACGTTCAACGTGATGGAATTCTGTGCAATCTCGACGCTATGGAACTCCACGCAATAGAATTCCGTGGAATTCACTGTTCCACGTGATAGAATTTGATGCGGTGGAATTCCACGCAATAGAATTCCGTGGAATTCACTGTTCCACGTGACAGAATTTCGTGCGATGGAATTCCAGGCAATTGTACTCGACGCGATGGAATTTCACGCAATGGAATTCGGTAGAATTCACTATTCAACGCGATAGAATTTGATGTCATGGAATTCTATGCAATAGTACTCGACGCGATGGAATTCCACGCAATGGAATTTAGTAGAATTCACTGTTCCACGTGACAGAATTTCATGTGATGGAATTCTATGCAATAGTACTCGATGCGATGGAATTCCACGCAATTGAATTCGGTGGAATTCACTGTTCAACGCGATGGAATTCGACGTAATGGAATTCTATGCAATAGTACTCGACGCGATGGAATTCCACGCAATGGTATTCGGTGGAATTTACTGTTCAACGCGATAGAATTTGACGTGCTGGAATTCTATGCAATAGTACTCGATGCGATGGAATTCCACGCAATTGAATTCGGTGGAATTCACTGTTCAACGCGATGGAATTCGACGTAATAGAATTCAATGCAATAGTACTCGACGCGATGGAATTCCACGCAATGGAATTTAGTAGAATTCACTGTTCCACGTGACAGAATTTCATGTGATGGAATTCTATGCAATAGTACTCGACGCGATGGAATTCCACGCAATAGAATTCGATGGAATTCACTGTTCCACGTGATAGAATTCGACGTAATAGAATTGTACGCAATGGAATTCGATGGAATTCACTCTTCCACGCGATAGAATTCTACCCAATGGAATTTGAGGCGATAGAATTCCTCACGATAAAATTTCATGTAATTACATCTACTGTAACAGAATTCAGCTCAGTTGAAATTCGGCATAATGGGATTTAGCACATTAAAATTCGATAAATTGGAATTCCATGCATCCTAATTCGATGGAATTCATTATTCGACTTCACTGAATTCGAAGCAATACATTTCTACACGATGATATTCAACATAGTGGAATTCCACGCATCCCTCGATTGAATACGCAATGGAATTCGATGCGATTCAATTCTTCGATTCTTTTCATTGCAACCATTTTACTCGTTTCACTCTAATCACCCTCGAATCATTTCACATTGGCGTAACTAGGGCTTCTGCCGAACTTAGACTAAGAAGTGGTCGTTGTATGCCTAAATATTTATCCATTGTCTCACAAACCACGCGATACCGCGTGATCGATCATTTATCTTTAGCATTCTTATCGATACTCTTCCAAAATAATCAACCTTCGAAAATTAAAAAGTCAAAATTTAAGCATCCAAGTATTACTAATCAATTTCTGATAGAGGTAGCGTATAGTCTGCATTTTAATCTACTCCTATCCTCTGTCTACTTATATCTTCAATTAAGTCGAAACAAAATTTTACTAACGAATATTTTTAATTGCAATAGTTTCTGATGGAGGTAGCATGTAAACTGCATTTCAATGTTCTACCATTTCTCTATCCACTATCTACATACCTCGATTTCTCAATTGAAAAATTTGAAACAAAATTTTCTATGCTGATGTTTTGTGTTAATTGCAATAGTTTTTGGCAGAGGTAGCACGTAATCTGCATTTTAATATTCTACTTTCTTTCTAGGTTCTATCTAATTATCCCAACGATCATTTCTTAATTAAAGTAATCAAATTAAAATTTTATACAACGATTTTTTTTATTAATCACAATAGTTTCCGATAGGGTTTAATTTGTATTTTAACACGTTGACTGCCACAGTGAAAAGTTATACACTGTAACATAGATTATTAAAAAGTTACTTAATTTTACAATTTGATCTATCACTGTCTCACATATGTCATATATGTCACATATGACATAAAAATAAGAGTACTTAATTATTCAACTTCATTTTTTAATGTATTAATCCTTTGAAGTCCTGTGTGTATTTAATTGAAGTAGCACTGTTGTTCACATATGCCATATATGTCACATGTGTCACATATGACACATATGACACGCGAACAAGAACTTAATTATTATTCCTCATTTTTAATCCATTAGTCCTTTAAAATGTTATATGTATATGGTCAATTTAACTGAACTCGCAGTACCTTTCACATATGTCACATATGTCACATATGTCACATATGAACAAATGTACTTAACCGTTCAAGTTCATCGTTAGATCCATTGTATATCAATGTCTCGACATTAATGTCATATGTTAAGTTTGCTTTTTCTGCAGATAATTCATTTAACTGAACTTGGTATGCTGGTCACATATGTCACATATGATATAAGAGCAAGAATACTCAAACTTCTAAATTAATTTTTTAAACTTTTAGGGTATATCATAGTTCCTTTACATTCCTGTACATCAATTGTTCCTTTCATTTATAATTCACATAAATAATTAATTTAACTGATCTTGCAATACCGGTCACATATGTGACTCACACGTGACAGTCACACATGACATCCGAACAAGAGTACTCAATTTCATAACTTAATTTTTTAACTCATTATCAGTGTTCCAACATAAACCTCAAGTGTACAATTACATTTCTCAAAAAATAATGTAACCAAAACCGATCACACATGAACAGTCAACGCGTTCCCCTACTTACGCCAATGCTCCTCGCAAACATAACGACTGCAAAAACGTGAGCGAAATTCGATACAATTTGAGCTTGTCCATATTCTTTGTTAAATATTAAACATGCATAGGTGCTAAATTACCACAACGAAGCCGAACGTAGGATGGCCATGATGCAGACTATGTTTGCTGATAAGGGTCCGTGTAAGCCGGCGGCTGATCTCGGTGGTTCTTGCGCGAGTCTTTGATTGTTGGCAGCCAAAGTCGCGGTTTCTGTCCTCTCTAACGGCCTGGTGCCTGCGACTCCTGGCAACGTCGACTGGCAGCTCAAACTTAAAGTTCCGCCCGGGAAATGATGTCGCTCTAAGCGTAACGTCAAACGCAGACGCGACGACGACACCATGCTCTCCTCCGACGTCGATCCGCTTGGCAGTTCTTTGGTCAACGCTTTGTTCACCTGTCGAAGAACGGTCGATAGCGGTCAGGATATACTTGATCCTTGTTTCGATTGTAAGTTTCCCCGCTAGCTACCGCGAGATGGTTAGTTCTCCGATTGTTAAGCGGTATGGTCCTTTGTTGGGAGCGTAGTTTCGACAGGAGAAGAGGGTAATGGATTATGTTTGATGGACTGACAGATACGGCTTAGGGTATTGTACTGAACGTTTCGCTTCTAATTGATTTATTTAGCAATCCGATTCTCCGGGAGATAATCCCTTCGGGTACAGCAGCGAGTGTCTAGGGAATCGGGCAATGGAAGATTGCTATTTTGAGGACGTTGATGTTCGGTTAAATCTGAGGAAACCTGGGGATATTTAGGTTTAATTGTATTGGAACGTGACAAGACTTTTGCATCTGAAGTATAGGGGTATTAGGACATCAATATGTAGAGATCTAGGGACATTAGTATATCGATACGTAGAGATCTAGGGATATTAGAATTTTAGCACGTAAAGATCTGGGGACATTAGAATTTCAGCACGTAGAGATCTAAGAATATTAGTATATTAGCGTGTAGAGATCTAGGGATATTTTGATATCGATTCGTAAGAATCTAGGGACATTTGAATACCTATACGTAGAGATCTAGGGGCAATAGAATGCCGATGCATAGAGATCTAGGGATATTAGTGTATCAATGCGTAGAGATCTAGGGACATTTTGATATCAATTCGTAAGAATCTAGGGACATTGGAATACCGATACGTAGATATCTAGGGACATTTTGATATCAATACGTAGAGATCTAGGGATATTAGTGTATCAGTACGTAGAGATCTAGGGATATTTTGATATCGATTCGTCAGAATCTAGGGACATTGGAATACTGACACGTAGATATCTAGGGACATTTTGATATCAATACGTAGAGATCTAGGGATATTAGTGTATCAATGCGTAGAGATCTAGGGATATTTTGATATCGATTCGTAAGAATCTAGGAACATTGGAATACCAGTACGTAGAGATCTAGGAATATTAGGATTCCAGCACGCAGAAATCTAGGGATATTAGAATATCAGTGTCTACAGATCTAGGGACATTAGAATATGGATACGTAGAGATCTGGTGACAATAGGATAACAATACGTAGAGATCTAGGGATATTATGAGAATATTGTAATCTAGGGACCCAGTTATCTAGAAATATTGAAATATTACCCAAAAATATAAGTTACTGGAAATTTAGTGAAATTAGAACAATCAGCCCTAGGGATATTGGGATCTTAAGATCTAGTAATTTATTTCTCTATTGCAATTTACTGAATTCACAAGGTTGGAATGTGGTGATCTGAAATAATTTCTAGGGATATTTTGATCTAGTAACCTTCAGATATTTGAGTCTAGTAACATACAAACGATCTAAAATATTTTGTCATACAGAAGTAAATTACTAAATTTGTAACAAAATTGTTAAAATAAGTTCTAACCAAAAATGTTACTATACAAAAAATTAATACCAAAATCTTTCTTAGTTTCGAAAGTAACTAGTTTCACCTAAAAATTGAAGAAAAGCTTTGAATCGAGATTAAGAAAATAGATGACCGGAAGAGAATGAATCGATAATAATGCACGGCCAGATAGAAAACGGTGGCGAATCGTAATTTAAGGAGATTCTACCAGTTACATCGTTAAGTTCTTCGGTGGTGCGACGTAAATTTAATAAAGCAACGGGGCGTGTTCATCACCTTGGAAACGAAAGCATGAACTGAATGCGGTAAGCGATTCTAAAAGCATCCTCAACTTTTAACTCCTATCTCGGAGGAAGTTTTTAGACGTCTCGAATAGAGGGCACCGTCGCGAAAACACTAAACGAGCATCATTCTAAGTGGTTTCGTGAATTTCGCGTCTGCTTGCCACGAATCTGCAATTCATGGACATTTGACCCTTTCTCTTCTTTTTTTCATTCTTTCAATAACTCCCCGACTCGTTACACCCTTTTCGTGTTACGCATTCCTACAAATTTTTATGTTACATTCCTCTCAAATTTTTTATATTCATTCTTTTCTCAACGTCTCCTTAAAAATATTATAAATTTCATTTATATGACGCTGTACTGTTTATTTATTTATCTAGTTGTTCAATTTGAACGATTCTTTTCATCAAATGAGGATAGAAAGTCATACATATTGTGTTGTGACCTTGAGTCAGGTCCTTGAGTCATGTCCATGTGTCACGTCCTTAAGTCATGTCCTTGAAACACGTCCTTAAGTCACGTCCTTGTGTTACACATGTACACATGTCTGAAGGTGCGCCACGTCTCAAGGTACGTCATGTTCCAAGGTATATCACATCTTGAGCCACGTCCTTGTATAACCTCCTTGAGTCAGGTCCTTGAGTCACGTTGTTGTGTCACGTCCTTGAGTAACGTCATAGTGTCATGTCCTTGTGTCACGTCATTAAGTCATGTCTTTGAGACACATCATTGTATCACGTCTTTGAGTCACGTCCTTGAGACACGTCATTGTGTCACGTACTTGAGTCACGTCCTTGAGTCATATCCTTGAGACATGTTATTGAGTCACGTTCTTGAGTTACGTCCTTGAGTCATGTCCTTGAGTTACGTCCTTGAGTCGTGTAATTGAGTTACGTTCTTGAGTTACGTCCTTGAGTCATGTAATTGAGTCACGTTCTTGAGTTACGTCCTTGAGTCATGTCCTTGAGACTCGTTCTTGAGTTACGTTCTTGAGTCATGTAGTTGAGTCACATCCTTGAGTCATATCATTGAGTCATGTCTTTAAGTTACGTCCTTGAGTCATGTAATTGAGTCACATCCTTGAGTCACGTTCTTAAGTTATGTTTTTGAGTCATGTACTTGAGTCTGGTCTTTGGGTCAGGTCTTTGAGTCAGGTCTTTGAGTCAGGTCTTTGAGTCAGGTCCTTGAGTCAGGTTTTTGAGTCAGGTCTTTAAGTCAGGTTCTTGAGTCACGTTGTTGAGTCACGTTCTCGTGTCACGTCCTTAATGTCAGGCTTTAATTAATTTCCTTCACTTAAACATCCACATAAAGTTAAATAGAGCATAAGTGAAATAGCGCACCGTGTGAATTCTCCAAGTGCACAGGAAAGGTAGTCGGGGCAAAAAATCGCGACGGCAATTAAGCAAACGGATCGAGAATATTAAAGAAACGGGTACACGAGAATGTCTCTCCAGGCGCTAATAGCCGTCCATTCTCATAAAACAGTCGGCTTACCTCTTTCCCGTTGAGGATGAAAGCAAGGAGCGCCGGAGGGTAGCTCGGCGCCGAGGTGCACTCAGCGAACAGAGTCTCACCGGCCTCGTAAGACGGTCGAAGACCATGAAGACTCGGTGGTTCCTTCGGAGGTATGGCAACGCTCATGTTCGCCTCGCCGTAGATCGTCTGGAAACTCGGCGCCTCTGAGGATACCTCGCAGCCATAAGATCCCGCGAGGTTCACCTTACCTGTCGCAGACAGCGCACACATAACACTAATTGTACCACACGTTCTCAGAACGGTAGAAAAGTACCGTTGACCACTTACGGATGTTTAGTTGTACCGCGATTAATTTTATTTGCGGACAATTACATTTTACTGGGTTTGTTAGATACCTTGTCTTATTTCGGTAGAAACTAACCAATTACTGCTGCAATATTAATAGGGGGGAAAGAAGTTGAAATTTTGTGGGAATTGTGTATTCAGGACACATAATTACGTTTTAGTACAGTTACGGACTTTCAACCCTTATGATTTAGTTGTCAGGTGCGTCAGGAACTAACAGCTACATTATTAACGCAGGGGAAGAAGTGGAAATGTTATGTCACTTCTGTATTCAGCAATTCTTGACTATGCAAATTATAATTGGACTTAAATTTTACATTGAAGAGTATTCAAAATTCGAGGAAGATCTGTCAGGGTTTATGTTTGAGTGCGTCACGTCTCCAGGTGCGTCACATATGTGGTGCGTCATGTGTGATGGTGCGTCACATATGAGGTGCGTCATGTGTGGACGTGCATCACATATGAAAGTGTGTCACATATGTGATATGTGAAGGTGCGTCACATATGAGGTGCGTCATGTGTGGAGGTGCATCACATATGAAGGTGCGTCACATATGTGGTGCGTCATGTGTGAAGGTGCGTCACATATGCGATGCGTCATGTGCGAAGGAGCGTCATGTCATAGATTTGACAGTGTGGTATTAGAACTTTATGAAAATAAAATTCAGTTTCATTTCATGCAACTGAAATGTAGATTTGAAGTGTGGATTCATTTTTTACAATTGACATTTATATTTTTGATGTAAAATTCATTTTATATATTTCACTGGTACAGCAATTTTATAGAACGGATATTCAGTTTCATTTCGTGCAACTGAAATTTAAATTTTAGTCGCGAAATTCATTTTCTAGAATTGATAGTTTTTTAGATATGAAATTTGTTTGATGAAATAGACTCGTACTCTGTGGTTAAATATTTAAAGTGACAAAAGTAAATACAGAATAGAACGTTGTTGTAAAATTCTATAAATTGTGGAGTTTCATTAAATGCCGCAGCAGAGTTTCGGTCGTTGGTATTCTTTTGATACGTTTTTCACTTCCATTGACACCGGGATCGGCGCGAGGTCGGTTTCCATAGATTTTCCCAGGGTTTCACGGAGTTTCGAGCGAAAGAAGGACGCACGGTTGGCCGGAAGCTTATCGCGAGGCTGCCTCCTCGTCCGTAATGAATTAATGAACTCTCGCGAGCTACTTCGAGTGCAATCGCGAGCATGCGCGAAGTTCGCGTCGCGGCGCGTAGCGTCGTTTCGCAGATTAGAAGTCTGATGTTCACCGGAGAAAAAAGGATCTCCGTAGAACGGTGAAAAATGGCCGGGAATAGAAATTTAATAGAGCCGAGTCTCGCCTGGCGATGAGGAAAGTTCGTTAATTATTTAAACGAAATTCAGCGACTCCGTTAACTTTTGTCCTCGCTGCCGGCGCGTTTCTTTCCTTCGCGTCTAAATTACCTTCTCGATTTTAATTTCGAACCTGACATTCTGTTCCGGGAGATCATTTCCGAAATTCGACGAAATCTTCATTTGCAAAATTATAAATATTACCAAGTTCGTAAACTTTAAGGTCTTAAAGAAAAAGTCAGTCCAGTAGCATAGATTCGCATATAGTCAGCCAAGTAGCATAATCCTGTATGTAGTAAGACAAGTAGTATAGTTTCCTCAATCGTCAGACAAGTAGTGTAGCCTCGCCTGTAGTCAGACAAGTAGTGTAGCCTCGTCTGTAGTCAGACAAGTAGTACAGCGTCATGAGTGGTCAGACAAGTAGTACAGCTTCATGAGTAGTCAGACAAGTAGTATAGTCTCGTCATTGGTAAGACAAATACTGTAGTCTCGTCAGTAGTTAGACAAGTAGTACAGCCTCACCACTGGTCAGACGAGTAGTATACTCTCGTCACCAGTCAGACAAGTAGTACAGTCCACGAGTGGTCATACATCCATGAAAATTTATAAACGTCAGAATTGAAAAATTGTGACGTTCATAATATACAACCCCATCAAGAAGCTTGCAGCGAAGTTTCAATTTAAAGTTACTTTAATATTAATAAAATCGGAACCAACCTGCGCGAATTAGACTGTTCTGTCCAAACAGCGTCACTTGCTTGTTGTCGCTTTTATTTAGGTCGACGTGGACACCAGGGACGGGGAACTCGCGACCAGGGGGTTTAGAGTCAGGCATATACCTGAAGAACTCACATCCGTCCTTGTACCACTTTACTGAGTACAAATCCTCACCGCCCAAGTCGTATTCACACCTCAGAACCACTTTGTCCCACCTCGGATCTGCTATACTGGGTACGTCCAGTCGAAGCAGTTGAAGACTCGTTCCTGTAATTAAAGAAAATGTCATGTAAAAAATACTGTGGACTCTTTCGAATGTTTTGTACTTTGAAATACAGTTGAACCTTCTTGCTAAACTATGTAGGTAGTAAATTGTTTTGTGTTGTGTTTCATATGGGGTTAGATATGAAGTTCAGGCGTTAGGTCATGTGAAGTGAAGGTTAGATTATGCGAAGAATGTTCATATGATAGTAACTTCATTTAATATCGAATTAATATTTTATTCCGAACAAAGTTTGATTTTTAATTTTGGCATTACCTCCATAAATTCCCAACACTTTATTTAGCATCCGAATTAACGAGTTTCGCCGCAAATTTTGAACGCGGACTATAAGTCCTTATAAACTCACATTAACGTTTCACTTAGCTCACGAATTATCTGGTTTGATGATTAATTTTGCCCAAGGATTGTTCGCCAAAATCCCCTGAAGTTGCATTCATAGTTTGTTTAACGATTACGATAGTTGCTTCTAACAATATAGGTAAGTTACGACTTCCGAAGTGATCACTTTCCTACGTGGTTCAACTAATTAGTCACGCAAGCAGTATAAGTAGCCGTACGTTCGGCGCAACGTGCAGTCAGACTGGTAATATTGTTGCATATGCAGTGGATCAAGGCAACAATAGCGTACTGTATCATGATGGCAATTGTACCCGAGTACTGAAATATTATTACAAAATGCGGCCTCTTTAGCCGCTTAAGGGCATAACTGGATTTAATTCGGGTGTGTAATGTGAAATTTCCTTTATCTCCAATTAACTCGAATTTACTGCTGGCTTAGGTTAAACCGAGTGTACTTGTGCGGTTCAGTTTTACGTTTTTAATTTTTTGTTTTAATTGAATGCTGTTTTAATTTTTGTTCTTGTGGTTTTTATAGAATTTTCCCTGTTTATTTTTGATAAATATGAATTTAATTGGATTTAATTAATGTATACATGTACAATATGTGAGATAGGTTGTATAAGCTTATCTTTTGATATATCATGAAAAAATATTACTTTCTAATATTTTCTTTAATGCGCATTATCTTGTCAAAATATAGATATCAACCTGTATGGTCATGTAAGTAGAACGTTATCAGAATAGTAGAACAGTGTCATCAGTGGTCAGACAAGTAGTACAATCCTCTCAGTGGTAAGACAAGTAGTATAAGTTCACCGGTGGTCAGACAAGTAGTATAGGTTCATCAGTGGTAAGACAAGTAGTATTATCTCCTCTGTGGTTAGACAAGTAGTATAACCTCGTCAGTAGTCAGACAAGTAGTATAACCCTACGAGTGATCAAACAAGTAGTATAGACTCTCAGTAGTCAGACAAGTAGTATAGGCTTAGGAGTGGTAAGATAAGTAGTATAGGCTCACTAGTGGTAAGACAAGTAGTGTAGTGCGACTAGTGGTCAGACAAGTAGAATAGACTCTTCTTCACCTCATCAAGTGATACAACCTCCAGAATGGTCAGACAAGTGTTACTACGTACTACAACCAATAAATACTAATTTATTTCATCGTTCTCAACCCACATCATGTCAAACTATGAATTTAATATTGTCAAACAAGTATTACACTCTGACAAATGACCAGAATTATCCAAAAAATTTCTCCACAATACATAAAGTGATACAGTGTCGTAAATAGTCAAACAAGCAATTATCGCGTTAACAGATGATCAGAAAAGCGTTATGACGTTAATAAAAAGTTATCAACGTACCATTTCACTTTCGCGTAAACAGAAAATAGTATCGTTCGCATTCGAAACGGGCATCGTAGAAGCAAACGATAGATTATTAATTTACAGTCGGCTACGTGCGTGCAGGTTGGAAAGCAATCGCGCGTAAAGCCGTGGTATCGGCGAGCAAAACTTTCCCCGTACGAAAGCTGAAATTCTACGTTGAAATGATCCCATTGAGATGCAAACACGCGTGCCATCATCACGGATGTTCAGCCAGCAAATCGACCCAAGTGCATCGAAACAATCGACGCGCGAGTATCGCGAAAGAAAAAGCATCGCGTACAATCGTCGCGCCAACGGGGGCTCTGCCATTTTAGTTGGAAACATTCGATCGCTTTTTTTCCACCTGAATGGTTACACGAGTGTCCGATCGATCGGACGTTTTTAATTACCCCGGTGAAGGGTTCGCTACGTCGATAAACAGATTAATGCGACTGCGTTCGACTGCTCGATCGAACATGCTTTTTCCACCGTCGCGAATAATCGCGATTTCACCTCGTCGCGATTGCTCGATCGCAAATAAACCCGGGGTTCGCGGCTACCCGCTGTCAATGCAGTGCAAACACTTGTTTCGTTTTATTTTTTTTTTTTTTTTTCATTTTCAAGGCTCGTTTATGCGGTTGACCAGCTGAACAAATTTTGTCGCCTCGCTGACGCGTCAATAATTGCCAGGCGGCAGCTCGTTAGCGATCAAGGAACTGTCTTTTTTGCGATTAAACAGCCTGTGTTTAAACGTTTAATCGATCGAACCGAACGCTCAACCCACGATAATTGGCAATCGTTCTGCTTCCTGTAAATAAATTCCGTTCAAGGGTGTAACGTTAATCGACGATGTTCAAACAGGCCAACTGGAAAATGCTAATTCGAGAACAGTTAAATGTGTTCTTAATTTAGCTCCACTTAGGGGTATTTCATTTTATTCGTTACCTTACGACTTCGTAAAGATGTGTGTAAACGAACACATATGATCACATATTAGAGTAACCACATATGTATGGATTCACATATGATCACATATTAGAGTAACCACACATGAATAGATTCACATATGACCACATATTAGAGTAACCACATATGTATATATTCACATATGATCCACATATGATCATATATTAGAGTAATCACACATGTATAGATTCACATATGGTCACATATTAGAGTAACCACATATGATCACATATTAAAGTAACCACATATGTATACATCCACATATGATCCACATACATACATACATAAAGTACATCACGTTGACTTTACCTAAATACATAAACATATATGTAAATACATAAACATATGCAGTTTAATAATGTCACAAAATATTAATTGTTAATAAAAAATTAATTTCTATGTAAATTTGTGAATAGTTTAAAATGAAATTGATTTCGCTAATATTAATGAACCACAATTTGCATCAAGGTCTTCATATAAATTATATCATGTCACTCTATAAAAAATAGTGATGCTACGCATAAATAATTAAAATTGTAAATCAAGCAAGTTCTGAATAAATAACGAACAGGAATTCCCAGTCGAGATAATTTGCGAGGCGCGATAAAAATGTCGGTAAAATCGAAACTATTTTTTAGCACCTTCATCGTCGCCATTCGAGCCGCAGCAGAACACGATCAGCAATCCGAGCCAAGAAATTCGCATTCTAGAGCTGCCGGAAATGGTTTCGGGCGCGAGCCAGCTACGTGCTACTTAAAACAATAACCCGAGGCCATCGTTTCTTCCGAAAAGAGGGGAAAAAAAGGAGAACGAGAAACGGTGCAATCCAAAGGGACCAGCCGCTCTGTATTCAGCAGAACGAAGAGAGTGTGGTCGTAAACGATTTCCAGATCGCACGAATTTGTCATGCACTTGGCACTGCTATCGCTTCGGTAGTCTCTCGCTAACCAAAGAGCGAATAGACGGGCTTGAAATTGCGTCACCCACGAATGAAACAAAACCTTGATGAATTCGTCTTGAAAAGCACTATCGCCTGATCGAGAAAAAATTATAGTTCCATTTAAAAAAACGAAACTTCACCATCATATCTTTTACATTAATAACAATAAAAAAATTTTGCTTCTGCCAAAACATAGGGCCTCTTTTACCCTGCAATTTCCATATAAGCACTTTTTCGTGACATCAATAGTTCATGAGATATTAAGGTGTAACACTTTGGCGCGGACACCCTGTATATACCGGTGATGGTGGAAAAGGCTATCGAGACGGAACGATTGCGTCAGGAGTGCGAAACGACGAGGTGCGGGCGTTAAAACGCTGAAGAAGGTGGATGATGTCGCGATTTTGGCACTCGATGCTCTTTTAACGCGTTGTAGGTTGATTTAATTTGAGATACTAGGAGAGTGATTTAGGAGGTTTGGAAGTTTTAGATGAAGGATTTTTGAGGTTTGAGCGAAGTCGAAAAGTTTTAAATTTAGGAATCACTAGATTATATGTTCAAGGTTCCAAATTTTCGCAATTTTCCCAAAATTCTAAATATTATAATTTTCCAACTCAAGTTCTAAATTTTCCAAATCGAAAAATTCCCTAGATTCTCAAGTCCTAAACTCAAATTATCCTAGATTCTCAAACTGTAAGAAATAAATTCTCCAAATTCATAAATCCCAAATCCCTAAAAAAATATTTCTAAATTTCCCAAATCCCAAAATTCCCTAGATTCACAAATCCCAAACTATAAATTCCCCAAATTCACAAACCCCAAATAGTAAATTCCCCAAAATCCTAAATCCTTGAAAAATATTTCTAAATTTCGCGTCCTTAAATTCTCCAGATTCTCAAATTTCAAATCCCTAAATTCCCCAGATTCATAAATCCCAAATTCTTAAGATATATTTCCAAATTTTCCAAATTCCTAAATTCCATGCCCTTCAAAAATATTTCTAAATTTCTCAAGTCCCTAAATTCCCCAGATTCTCACATTTCAAATCCCTAAATTCCCCAGATTCTCAAATCCCAAACACTAAATTCCCCAAATTCCTAAATTTCAAGTCCTTGAAAAATATTTCTAAATTTTCCAAGTCCCTAAATTCCCCAGATTCTCACATTTCAAATCCCTAAATTCCCCAGATTCTCAAATCCCAAACACTAAATTCCCCAAATTCCTAAATCCCAAGTCCTTGAAAAAATTTTCTAAATTTTTCCAAATCCCCAAATTTCCCAAATTCTTAAATCTCAAACCTTCGATGAAATTTTCTAAATTTTCCAAATCCCTAAATTCCCTAGATTCCTAAATCCCAAGTCCTTGAAAAAATTTTCTAAAATTCCGAAATTCTTAAATCCTAAACCCTCGATGAAATTTTCTAAATTTTCCAAATCCCTAAATTCCCTAGATTCCTAAATCACAATTCCTTGCAAAAAAATGTCTAAATTTTCCAAATCCCTAAATTCCCTAGATTCCTAAATCCCAAACCCTCGAAGAAATTTTCTAAATTTCCCAAATCCCTAAATTCCCCAGATTTCTAAATCCGAAACTCTCGAACAAAATTTTCTAAATTTCCCAAATTCCTAAATTCCCCAGATTCCTAAATCCCAAACCCTCAAATAAATTTTCTAAATTTCCCAAATCCCTAAATACCCCAAATTCTCCAACTCCATACACTAAATTCCCCAAATTCCTAAATCTTCAACTTCTCACCTCCCCAAAACTTGAAAACCCCACAAATCCCCAAGATCCCAAAGTACAACACCGTGTCCCGACAAAAAAAGAATACTTTCCCCGCTTTCCGTCGTAGCCAGTTTGCACGATTGTTTTCGCAGGGGGTATACTTTAAAGAAAATTGCACGCTGCCAGGAATTATAAATTCGAGGTGCTTTAATCCGACGTTATGAAACTTTGAGGAGGTACTTTGCATTCATAACCGAGTTTCGTGGCGCTGGTTTTTACTGATTGCGAACGGTGTACTCGAAATGAAGCTGGAACTATGACACAGAGTCGAAGGAGTTATGCTCGATTAGAAAATGTAAATCCAATCGGCCGATCCGACATATTACGCTGTGAAAACTTCGAAGTAGATGAACAAATCTTGAAAATAAAAACTTGATCTTTCTTCTCTTAATTTTTGAATCCTTTTTAAATTATGGGTACTTTAACAAATAATCGTTTATAAGATAATCGTGTTACGAATTTTGAAATTAAGAAATCATTTACTTGGTATTAAATCTTACAGCGTTTAAAGTTCGTAATTTAATTAAGAAATATGAAACCGGTGGCAGAATTAATCGAATTACTATCGTTAAATTTCAGAAAATTCGCAGGACTCCGGGATAAGCTCCCGAAGCAACACGGAGTGGAGCATTAACAAGATTGCTTTAAAATTTGCTAATTTTGGGTTGCAAATGAGCGCCGGTGGCAAGCAGGTTAGAATTATTAACTCCTTTAACATTTTCAAGACCCCCACATCGAAGTTCATTTTAATCCCTTGTAAATTTGTTAATACGTAGCGACAAGGTTACTGGATAATTAAATTGATGTGTATTAAGGGCGCATCATTTAATTTAGATTAAGACGAAAGTTGGGCAGTAGGTTTAAAAGCAGAAGAGTATTAAATTGAAAATTTTCAAGGTATATTTTCATTTCGAATGAGATAAAGTTTTGTAGTAATTTTTTGTTAAACTTTGTAGTTTACAAATTTATAAGATTGTACGTTTGAAAGTGTCAAAATGAAAATTATAAATTTGAAAACCGCAAGTACCATAATTCTCGAACCCAAATTTTTAATTTGTAAAATCCATAAATTTCAAGTACTCAGACGACAAATTCTTAATTCCACAAATTCTCTAACCCCAAATTCTAAATTCCCCAGATTCTCGAACCCTAAACATTAAATTCCCCAGATTCCTAAATTCTAAATTCTTGACAGACATTTCTAAATTTCCCAAATCCCAAAATTCCCTAGTTTTTCAAACTCTAGGCATTAAACTCCCCAGATTAGCAAATCCCAAACACTAAATTCCCTAGATTCCTAAATTATACATTCTTGATAGACATTTCTAAATTTCCCAAATCTCTAAATTCCCTGGATTCTCAAACCCCAAACACTAAATTCCCTAGATTACTAAATTATAAATTCTTGACAGACATTTCTAAATTTCCCAAATCCCAAAATTCCCTAGATTCTCAAATCCCAAACACTAAATTCCTCAAATTCTTAAATTCCAAACACTAAATTCCCTAGATTCCTAAATTATAAATTCTTGACAGACATTTCTAACTTTCCTAAATCCCTAAATTTCCTAGATTCTCTAAATTCCTCAAATTTCTAAATCCTAAATCTTAGAAAAATATTTCAAAATTCCCCAAATTCTCCAATCTCAAATTCTAAATTCCCCAGATTCTCAAACTCCATACACTAAATTCCCCAAAATCTCTAAATTTCCCAAATCTCTAAATGTCCCAAATTTCTAAATTTCCCAAATCCCTAAATTTCCCAAATCCCCCAAATTTCTAAATTTTCCAAATCCCTAAATTTCCCAAATCCCTAAATTTCCCAAATCTCTAAATTTTTCAAATCCCTAAATTTCCTAAATTCCTAAATTTCCCAAATCCCTAAACTTCCCAAATCCCTAAATTCCCCAAATCCCTAAATTCCCCAAATCCCTAAATGCCCCAGATTCTCAACCCCCAAACCCTAATTTCCCCAACTTCCAAAATCCAAAATCCTAAAAAAATATTTCCAAATCTCCAAAATCATCAAAGTAACGAATACCCAGAACATCCCTTCATCAAAATTAAGTGAAAACTTCAGAAATACCTTTGAAATTCGCATTTGAAGAGCATTAAGTTCGTTAAATTGAAAATTTTCAAGATATCCTTTCATTTCAGACAAGTTGACAAAGTTCAGCAGTAACAGTATCGCTTTGAAATTTACAAATTCACACCGGCAGCATTAAGATCATTAAATTGCAAGAAAATTCGCGAGAACTTTCGACTTCGAATAAGAAGCGTCGGTGCAGTAATTGAATTACTTGAAATTTCTCCAGGTTGCATCCCGCCGTTACGACATTTCGTTTATTCCGAATGGCAGGACTCGCTACTTGCCTGTCCTTTGATCGACTTAAGGGCTCGTTCTGTTGTTCGCGATTTCTCTGCAACGGCATTGTGTCGCGCACAAAATGGACCCGATTGTTCTACGAGTTTACTTCAGCCGTGCACTGAAACGTTCTATAGGGTGCTTGATTTCGACAGCGACTGTTTTATATCCTGCAACGAATGTTTATTGAGCGTTCGTACGCTTTGTGCGCAAGGATTTTCGTTCTTGAGACGAATAGCAGTTTTTCAGTCTTAACGACCTTGTTGTTCATCCGGTAATTAGGGTCATTATCGCGGTGATTGCCGTGTGAGCACCTCTTCAATCTTAATATTTAGGTTCCTCAATCTTTGTTTCGGTAAACATATTTTTTTGGGACTGTTTCTAATGAACATGTATAATGAAGACACATACTGAAAACACATAATGAGGGTACATAATTAAGATACATAGTAAACACACATGATGAAGACACATGTGAACACACATGATAAAGACATGTGATGAAGACACATACTGAAGACACATACTGAAAATACATAATGAAGGTACATAATGAAGACACATGTGAACACATATGATGAAGACACATGTGAACACACATGATAAAGACATGTGATGAAGACACATACTGAAGACACATAATGAAAATACATAATGAAGGTACATAATGAAGACACATGTGAACACACATGATGAAGACACATACTGAAGACACATACTGAAAATACATAATGCAGGTACATAATGAAGACACAGAGCGAAGACACATAGTGAACACACATGATGAACACTCATGATGAAGACACATAATGAAGACACATACTGAAGACACATACTGAAAATACATAATGAAGGTACATATTGAAGACACAGAGTGGAGACACATGATGAAGACACATAGTGAACACACATGATGAACACACATGATGAAGACACATAATGAAGACACATACTGAAGGCACATACTGAAAATACATAATGAAGGTATATATTGAAGACACAGAGTGAAGACACATGATGAAGACACATACTGAAAATACATAATGAAGGTACATAATGAAGACACAGGTTGAAGACACGTGATGAAGACACATGTGAACACACATGATGAGGACACATAATGAAGACACATACTGAGGACACATACTGAAAATACATAATGAAGGTACATATTGAAGACACATAGTAAACACACATGATGAAGATACATGATGAAGAAACATATGTAAACACACATGATGAAGACACATGATGAAGCCACATATGAACACACATAATGAAGACACACTATGCAAATGCTCATAATACATGCATATAATAAATACACATAATTGTAATAAAATGTAACAAAGAGTTAAAATATAATAATAAATTAATTTCAAGGAGTACAATTATAAATATAACTGTATAAATAATCAACGTTATCCTTTATGTGTAGAGTAAATCAATATTCATAATTATTCCAGTGGGTATTCAACTGTGATCGATTTAGTTAATTGGACACAATTCACTGCTCATTATTAACCAATCTAATTAAATGTAACAAATTTAGTGGTATGAACAGATGTGTTATAATAATTTTTATAGACTGTGTGAAACTGTTTAATATTTTTATGTGATAGTTGGTGAAGTAAGCTGAAAACAATTTTATGATTTTATTATTTTGTTACTTTTTAATTTCATTATTTCATAAATATATAACTTCATAACTTTTTAATTTCATTATTTTATAATGACATGATTTTGTAATTACATAACTTCATGATTTTGTAATTTCATTATTTTATTATTACATGATTTCGTAACTTCATAATTTTATAATTTAATAATGTAGCAATTTAATAATCTATTAAACCTGCATAACTTTTAGGATACTAAATAATATATATTGCGGACATAACTCGAATAAAAAACTCGCAAAGCAAACGTTCCAAAGGTCAATTTTCCATAAAACTCCGATTTTAATCAAATTGACAAACAAAAAGCCAAAAGCAAAAACCCGAAATTCCCCCCGAAAACAAACAAAATCCCCAGTAAACAGAAAGGAGTCTCTAATAGAATTATCGATAACAAATTACAAATATTTGTAAAAAAAGCCCGGTATTCGAGGGCCGAATTTATTTATACAACACCCGGACATCGGGCAAAAAATTGAAATCGAGAACAGAGAAATCACAGCCAATAAAAAACAACCCAAAACATCATAGAATTCGGTGCAATCCGATTTTTATTCCACGCGTGTCCCTTCGAACGAATCACGATGCATCGACCGAGGCTGTCGAACGAAACAATCAGAAAAAAAAAGAGGACAGAATAAAAAAGAAACCGAAGGTATCAAAAGTTCAACTGCGCCCTAGATCGGTTTTTTTTTCCCTCGGAACTGCATTGTGTTCCGTTGCGTCGCGACGAATTCATGATCCACCTTGCATAATGCAATAACGTCTCGTCGAGCGACGGGTCGTACGAATGAAAACGGAAACAAAGGAATTGGCCGCGAGTATTTTCTGTTTGCCCGAGACAAAAACGAGAAAAGGAGGAGGAGGCCAGCCAAGAGGCATGACACTCGAAAAACTCGCCCCTAAACGGGAACCACCCCTCAAACCAAAGGGGTCTGGACCCATTGTAGCGCAGTTAACTGGTGCTTACCGCGGCATAAAGCGCTGAAAAGACAACGAATTATTTAAAATGCCTCGTTATTGTTCCCGAATACCGTCGGTGCACCGCTCCTCAAACCTTTGAACGCGATTCCACAATTTATTGTCTTTCGCTGATCTTTGCCTTGCGAAGATGTTTCGTTAATTCACGGCTGCCTGCGCTTTAATATTAACCTACACGGTACTTGTGTTTCGGCTCAAGGATACTTGTGTGTATTTTTTTTTGAATTCGTCAAATGATGTTTGTGTTACTGTGTTATGATGTATGTGTAGTTTGTTACTTTATTAGGATGTCATATGTGTGTTGCTGTGTTAGGTTATGTCACATATGTGTTACTTTGTTTGGTTATGTCACATATGTATTACTGTATTAGAATATGTCATATGTGTGTTACTGTATTATGATGTACATGTGTGCTATGTTACTTTATTAGGATATGTCACATATGTGTTACTGTATTAAGTTATGTCACATATGTGTTACTGTATTAGGTTATGTCACATGTGTGTTACTGTATTATGATGTACATGTGTGATATGTTACTTTATTAGGATATGTCACATATGTGTTACTGTATTATGATGTAGTATATGGGTACTATGTTACTTTATTAGGATATGTCACATATGTGTTACTCTATTAAGTTATGTCACATATGTGTTACTATATTAGGTTATGTCACATGTGTGTTACTGTATTATGATGTAGTATATGTGTGCTATGTTACTTTATTAGGGTATGTCACATATGTGTTACTGTATTAGGCTATGTCACATGTGTTATTGCATTAGGAGATGTGACATATGTGTTACTGTATTATGGTGCATATAGTATATGTATTGCGTACTATATAATGACATTAAAATGACAGTAAAGTTTTCTAAAATTGAATAATATAAAATTGTATAAAATTGAATGACAATGAAATTTTCCAAAATTGAATACCATAAAAATTTCCTGAAATTGAATAACATGAAAATTCTCTAAACTTGACTACCACAAAAATAATACAAAATTAAATGAAAAATAGTTAAAACTCAAATACCAAAAATGAATCCCCAAATTATAAAAATATCCTAAACACAACGATACATGTATTAAATTCCACACGTGTCGCCACTAAAACAATAATTAAAAACGAAGTTATTTTTCTATCAACAACGATTGAATCGAAACCCAACCCCTTTTCAGACCACTTCAAAGTCCAGAATCGATTAATTGCATACAATGCAAGAACACCGACGAATTCTATCAACCAGGGAGCTCCATTCATCCCACGAATCTCAAAACAAGCCTTTCGTACTTATCCTTCGGGATTTCGCGCAGGGTTGTCCTTAAACAAGGGGGATTCATTTGGAGGTCTCGTTTTCAGAACACGAGGCAAACACAGCTTCCACCGACTGCCTATTGTCCGCTGTGACATATTAATTAATCTGCTAATTATTAAACTAATTGCTGGCTTAATTGGCTTGCGAGAAGTCCCGCTCCTTTTCAACGGATGAAAGAATTTATTGTATTATTTAGGTAGGCTTATACGTTTCGGCCTTTTGTCTCTTGTTTGATCAAGCTATTGATTTTTACCAACTGCTCTCTATTACTTATTCAATTTATTTACTTGTTATTTCGTTCAAAATAATTTGTTCTTAGATAGTCAAGAATAGTTCATTTTTTAAATTTGTCTTTGTGTTTCAAAATTTGTATTTTTAATGCAAAACTTTTGGTTCTGAGGTTTGATGACATTTTTTGATGTTTCAAGATTTGTACCCTTGATGTTTTAAGACTTTTCTCATTCAATTATGTAAACACTTAGACTTGAAATAAAAACTGAACACCCTCATCCCCAAAAACCTCAATCTAACCTAATTCTTATGAGAACCAAACTTTACATAATTTGTACAAAAAAAAACTTTCCGCAAAAAGTTCTTCCATAACAAAAGTACTCGAACCGCAAAAAATAGTGATAGTAGATCAAAAAGTGTCTGGAGTAGCAATAAAAATCGCATAATTTCGCGGGCAGAGACACTTCGCAGCGAGCGATAAATCACGGCATGGCACTCCGTCAATTTTTCCCGCGTAAAAAAGCGTCTCGTCGAATTTCGGTTAAGCCGGAAAAGCTCGAGCTTTCGTTATTTCTCGGAGAGAAGTGTCACGAGTTGGGAACATGAAAAAAAACGAGAGACAACGGTAGTGATCGAAAATTACAAGGATTCGTCGGCACAGTCACGATCGTAGCTGAAAATCCGCTCTCCAATTAGTCGCCTCGATTTTCACCCTTCGTCTACCGAAACCACCCCCTCCGATGTTCCGGGAAAATACACAGCGACAGTTTTTCCTGTCGCGTGCAACAGTTTCCGAGGGTGCTTCGTGTAACGAGTCGAGGCTTTTGCAGCCGGCTACGACAAACTATCGCGTGCCGACCGGTACCCCGTTAATCGTGTTATTTGTCCGCTAATTAAGCGTGCTATAAATTCGCGCGGGAACCAGAGGGTGAGAACGGTTGTAGGCTTTATTGGAAACGGCCTGCACAGCTCGTGTACCGCGTTTGTTTCGAACCTCCATCCGTGCTCATTCACGCAACTGCTATTCTCCACTTTTTTATACCCCCTTTTTTTTATTCTTTCCCGCTTATCCAACCTCGACTCCGCAGTAAATCTCTCGTTTAATCGTCTGAGAATATTCGGGGAATGTTGCTAGGTGATTTCTTGCGATTGAGAGCAGACACGGTTAATCTCCTGGTATTCCAACGAATTCCGGGGGTTTTAGGGAAGATTAAGTGTGGGCTACGGAAACAATAGGTTACGGGTCATTTGGGGAGATAACACAGATTTTTCGGATGTTTATGGGATTTTAGCAGTTTTTGGTTAGGTTTATTTTTTAGGTTTACCTAAGAAATTATTTGTGGAATTGTATTTATTTTCTATTTTCATTTTATTGTTAAGCTTGTTTTTACGTAATTTATACAGGGTGTCACTAGGTCTTTAAAATGGTAGCTGACGTGATTCTGAATAAAATTTCCCTTTACAGAAATGAGGTTCGGTAGTTGACGTGATTCTGAATAAGATTTCCCTTTGCAGAAATGAGCTATGAAGCTTCGTTTTTGAGTTATTAAGGAAAAAGCGCGGACCAATCAGAGCGCGAGGATTGCGCATGCGCAGACGCTAGGCTCGCGTCGCGTCTGCGCATGCGTAATCCTCGCTCAGTCGCTAGGGGCGTGTCGCTCTCGTGCCAGCGCATGCGCAGTCCTCTCGCTCTGATTGGTCCGCGCTTTTTCCTTAATAACTCAAAAACGAAGCTTCATAGCTCATTTCTGCAAAGGGAAATCTTATTCAGAATCACGTCAACTACCTCTCATTTCAGGGACCTACACTAATTGTGAGATACTCTGTATATTATGTGTATATTTTGATATATTTTGCATTTATGTATTATGTGTATATTTTGATATATTCTGCATTTATATATTATATGTAAATTTTGTGTATTTTTGTATTTATATATTATGTGTATATATTCATATATATTGCACTTATATACAATATAATACTTGTAATACATTAATTAACATACGTTCTACTTTATACATCATACATATTCTTAACAAAGAAAACTTTTCTTCTGCACTAAACTTTATATAAATTATTTAATTTCTCCTTGAACAAAGAATATACTACCAAAACATCACAAACAAAAATATTCACAAATTTAATTTTCCACCCCGCTTTATATATATATAATAAAAAGCCACCGATAATTCTCCAACCCTCACACCGTTCCATAAAAGAGTCCCCCTCAGAAAATAACCCACAAAAAGTAAGAAAATTTAAACGGTGCTCGGAATATTCAGAATAAATCCCCCGGTGTTTTCTTGAAATTTCCCGATCTTCCACAGGGATTTCAAGCTCTCGTGATTTGATGTCTCGTTATTGAAATCTCCTTGCGATATCGTACCGTTGATATTTTGTTATTGGCTTTCTACTGCCAGTCTTTTCAGACAGTCTTATGCTCCGCCATTGTTATCCTTCGCTTCGTCGAACCCACGCATTCAGCATCGTTTTTCTCGCAGAAAGTATTACAGACATCTTTTCATCTCTTTCGAAATTAATAATTCCTACACGGAGGCGTTTCACGGTCAAAATTATTCGACAAGGAAATCGAACGCGATGTTCTTCGACGTTTATGCGTGTGCGTCACCCGAAGGATTTTCCGCCAGCAATTTCCTCTGACGGCTTTAAAATCTGCTTGAAACGCCGCGGAAACGGATGGCGGACAAGGGTGAACTGATTTCCGGCTTCTTTGTTAAACGACTTAGCGTTCGGATTCTTTGCGACCTCAACTTTTCGCAGCATCCGTGAATTCGCCACAGAATTTTTCGCTTTTTCGGAGCGGGCGGCGTGCCAAAATGTTCATCAAGCTTAACCACCGCGATTTTAATTATAACTTTTAACGCGCGAACCGCTAATTTAACATTAAAACGCCGGTGCTCGCTCCACAAGCGACGAAAGTATTCAACAATTTTTTATTAACACTTTGAACAATGAGGTGCCATTATGGGTGGGACTCAAGTTTATTACAGCAATTTTGGAGAGAACGGCTGCTGGGGTTTGAAATTTACGAACGCGGAAGGTGGAGGGATTTTGGATTTTTGAGAGGCAAGTTTTGAAAATTTGGGGATTTGGGAAATGTAGGAATTTAGGGGTTGAAATATAAAAAATGAGGGATTTGAAAATTTAGAAATTTGACAAACTCGTGGAAATTTGTGGAAATCAGAAAAATTGAAAAATTTGCAATTTTGATACTTTGAGGAAATAATAAAAAATATAGGTTTTTATGCACACGAAAATTTTGAAAATTTAAAATTAATTTTATGGATGTATCATTATTAACAATCAGTTCCTCCAGCACTAACCCTAGCAATTAGAACACAATTCATCAAATTTTTGTACCCTCACAAAATAAATAATTTAAAAATATGCATGACTCTAATAATAACTAAAAAAGTATACTATAATATTTAATAACAATGATAGTATAATAAACCTATACGACTACACTATTGATCCACAGTGGATACATAGTGATGTATGTTACGATAAAAAGGGCAACAACCTCTAAACGAATAAGCAAACAAATAATTGTTTCTTAACGGTCGTCCGTTCGTTGGATGTCCGTTGATTAATACAGATTATGAACGATTAGTTTTCATGATGGCGAAGGAGTAAAATATCAAGTCGCAGTCGTAGAGGGTAAACTACCAGCGTTGACATTAATTGTAACCAATTGCGGTCGCATATGCGGCTCGTTCATTGGCCACGACGTTTCTGCAACGAGATGTACAACTTGAACGGAAGTGCGTGGTCGTAACCTCGAGTTAGATGATGAACAATGCCCACCGTGACCCAAGCGCAGTAATACGCTTCTTAGTTATTACAACATTTCCAAAATTATATTTTGTTTTTTATCTTTGAACGCATTTCTACGGTAACGCGATATCGGTATGCAACATTAAATGGATACGTAAAACGATATGGAAATGATTACATGATGAAGAAACATCATTAATGAATTTCATAAATAAATTTCGTAGGTGAATTTCGTAAATGGATATCATGAATAAATATCATGAATAATTGTCATAAATAAATTTTGCAAATGGTACCATAAATAAATATCGTGAATAAATATCATGAATAATTGTCGTAAACAAATATCATAAATAAAGTTCGTGAATATATAGCATAAATGAATTTCATGAACAAATATCGTGAATGAACATCAGAAATAAATATCGGGAATAAATATCAAGAATGAGAATCATAAGTGAATATCTAGGATAAATATCATGAATGAATATCATAAGTAAATATTGTAAATAAATTTTATGAATGAATATGATAAATAAATTTCACTAATAAATATCATAAATAAATATCAAGAATAAATATGATAAATAAATATCAAGAGTAAATATCACAAATAAATATCACAAATAAATATCATAATTAAAAATCAAAAATAAATATTATAAATAACAATCAAAAATAAATATCAAGAATAAATATCATAAATAAATATCAAAAAATAAATATCACAAATAAATATCATAATTAAAAATCAAAAATAAATATTATAAATAACAATCAAAAATAAATATCAAGAATAAATATCATAAATAAATATCAAAAAATAAATATCACAAATAAATATCATAATTAAAACTCAAAAATAAATATTATAAATAAAAATCAAAAATAAATATCAAAAATAAATATCTTAAATAAATATCACAAATAAATATCACAAATAAATATCATAATTAAAAATCAAAAATAAATATTATAAATAAAAATCAGAAATAAATATCATGATTGAATACCATAAGTAAATATCATACACGTGTAAAAAAATAAATATCGTAAAGAACACATAAATATCATAAATTTTCATACCATCAAATAACCATCATAAATAAATATTATAACCAAATACCATGTACGAATATCATAAAAAAATACCAATAAAACCCCCATTACTCCAGTACCATTTTCACAACTGAAATTTAATAAATATCTGTTTCTGTACATTACACATTTTTTCGTTCAGTCTAAAATAAAAGAAAGTAGTATAAATTCTGAATTTATCGAGAAAGCTTGCCCCGATCGTAGGAATGTTCGATCAATTACTAAATTCTTCCTCAGTGACAAGAAGAAATATTTGCAGTGGTTGTTCGAAAGAAAACAAGCCATTACTGGAGAGTGTCCGCTTAAACGTTCATTGCAATTGAGCCTCTTATGCGATTCCTCCCGCCATCTTAAGTAGGAGGAGGCAAAAGTCAACACGTTCTCGCTGCAAACTGGCATAATTCTTAATATACAATTCTCACGACACCAGCCGGAGTTCTTACGCTGTAATAATGGAGATAAAGCGAGGAAAGCTTTCCAAGCTTTCTTGAAACAGTAATAAATAGTTGTATACGTCTCAGATAACATTTCAACCATCGGTATTTTATCTGGGTACACTGATTACGAGAGAGATGATTAACGTACCTTTTCTCTAAAGTAATTACTGTTTGCATGTTTTGCTTCTAATTAAATTCTAACATTTCTAGGTAACACGTTCCTAACATAATTACTTTCAAAATTAGGTTACGAACTTAACCTAAAATTCAAGATCTTAATTTTTTTAAGAGTTTGAATTAATTATGTTACAAACGTTCTAAGTAACAAAGAGATGCTAAAGAATTTAAGTAATTATAAAATCACATTATAAAAATTATAAAATTGTGAAAATAAAAAATTGTCAGTAACCTAACCTCAAAAAGACTTCCCAAAAAAAACATGAATATAAGCGAAGATATCTCCAATTCCTCTAATTACAAACGCAGTCACTCCACAGACAAATTACCCGAAAAAGGTCCACGTTAATCAGCATTAATTACTCAACATCCCCATAAATTAAAAATGTTCTCCATGAAAAGGTCCATCCTCGGCAACCTCTTTATCCTCGAAAATTCGCTTTCAGACGCATCAAAAGTTCCCATCGTGAAGGAAGCTTTCATTCCCCTGTCTTATCCCGGGTGTACACAGTAGCATTAGCATGTAACGTACACTAAACCAAAGTAAAAAAATGGAAAGAAACTGCACGTTCACGTTCAATTAGCGAGGCCATAAATGAGGCCATGGCTCGAGCAGCTTAAGAAACGCTCGCGAGCTCGTTAGACGCGATTTAAGCTGCGTACGACACTCGTTCTGGATGGTTGTTTAAGGAACGCAATGCATCGAGAAACGTAACGTCGTCGAACGTGTGTGTATACATACGCGTGTGTGTGTGCGAGAACGTTAAACGCGGGTTGATGAAACGCCACGACGTCGACGAGCGACTTACGACGGCCAGCCACTTGACATCTCGACCCGCCCACATCTCGTACAACCGTTTCCTACAGGCTTCACCACAAGTGGTCCAGAAATTTCCAGCAATTCCCACTAATCTCCACGCGTCCTGCGGACAAGATCTCCTTAGCATTGCGGGGAATTAATGACCCGTGCAACGGACTTCTTACGATTAGCATCGTACGGACATTGCGTTTCAAATTGCTTGGATAAACGGTCATACGTTTTAAGGTGCTGCAAATCTTACGCTTTGGATCATTTCTGATTACCGATAATAGACGTGAGGTGTAGTACTAAACTGTGCGATGTATCGTCACCAGATTTCCACGCGATAAATTGCGAGGGTCGCGTTCCAACGCGTTAAATTGCCTCGCGTTATACAATTACGTTAGTGTTAACGTACTAACATTGACACGCAGTTAATTTTCTACATTTCAGGTTCGATGTGCATTATAATTGACGCAAGTTACATTTGACGCACGTTGTATTTGACGCACGTTGTCCTTGGCGTGCGTTATATTCGACGTGCGTTGTATCTGTCACGCGTTATATTCGACGGATGTTGTATTCAGATTGCGTTAATTTGAAGCGTACTGTAATGTTGCATGTCATATTTGACGCACGTTATATTTGACGCACGTTGTGTTTGACGCACGTTATCCTTGACGTGCGTTATATTCGACGTATGTTGTATCTGTCACGAGTTATATTCGACGCATATTGTATTCACATTGCGTTAATTTGAAGCGTATTGTAATTGTTGCATGTCATATTTGACGCACGTTATACATAACGCACGTTAGATCTAACGTCCGTTATACTGACGTGCGTTGTATCTATATTATATTCACATCAATTTATATCTCAAATGCGTTGTACTTGTCACAAGTCGTATTTGACGCACATCACATTTAACGCACGTTACACCTAACGCAAGTTATAGTTAATGAACATCATATTTGATACACAGTGTATCTGTTACACGTTCCTTTCGACGCGTATATTCACACCAAGCTATATTTTAAGCATGTTATACTCGTTGCTCGTCGTATTTACGGCACGTCGCATTCGACGCACGCTACATTTGTCACGCGCTATATTCGACGCACATTGAGGTGGCCGTGTGTTAAATTCAGCACATGTTTATTCATTACACGTTGCCTTTCAACACATTGAATTTCTATGCGTGGAGTAACGCGTTAAATTGTAATATGTAATAGTACCTCGCGTTATATCGCCATTCGTTGTATCGTCACGTGCTGTATTTAAACACATGCGTGGGAGTATTATGCGTTAAATTGTAATGCTTATTAATACCTTGCGTTAAATTTTGATGCTTGTTAATACCTCGCGTTATATTGCCACTCGTTGTATCACTATATACTGTATAACACATGCATAGAAGCACGTTGTGTCAAATTCTAATGCTTATTCATGCCTCGCGTTAAATTGCAATGTTTATTAGTACCTCGCGTTATATTGCCACGCGTTATATCGCCACTCGTTGTATCGCCATATACTGTATAACACATGCATAAAAGCACGTTGTATCAAATTCTAATGCTTATTCATGCCTCGCGTTAAGTTGCAATGCTTATTAACACCTCGCGTTATATTGCCACGTGTTATATTACCACTCGTTGTATCACCACCTGTGATATTTCAATACATTAGATTTCCATGCGTTGAATCATTGCGCATTAAATTCAAATGCGTACCAGTACCTCGCATTATATCGCCACGCGTTATATCGCCCTATGCTTACTTATGAATATATCTAACCTCGATTACGTATCGAAATTTAATAATAACTAAAGAAGGAATAAATCGACAGTAAATATATATGTTACTCAAAAAGCGGCAAAATAAAAATGAATTCGGTACACAAGAATCTCTCGTTAGGTATCCGAAAACAACCACTGAAATTCTCGTGCGAAATACATCTTCCTTTTTCAATTCGACGGCTGTACTTTCATGGAAGATAAAAAAGGAACGCGATTTGATTGATAGAACGACGAAGCACGCATCGCGATCGTTTTCCTCTCGGCTCTCTTTTTTTTATTTCATCCTCGTTTCCGTTCTTGATGGTACGCTGAAATATATATTTACGACATACAACGAGAATAAATCAAGAAGGGAAATGATATCGAACTATCCCCGTATTTCGACGAAATCAACTGTCGATTCTTTCAGACGGACAAATATTTTACGTTTCTATGATTTCTTAATCGAGTTCTTCGCAGCGTTCGCTCGATCTGTATTATACATATTTCGTCGATTTACCCTGTTCCTATTTTTCCATCAATTTTAACGCTCGGACGAGGCGACAACGGCCGTGACAGTAAATCAATTTTTTTCACCCCCGGTCACCTGTCACGCCGACAGAACGTGTAAGACCGTTTGATTTCCTTTGAAAACCTGTGACAAGATAAATAAAACATACCAAAACTCTTTATACAATGATTTCCATAAGATAAATAACTAGACATCCGCAAAACCCTAATAAAAATTTGCTATAAAATTTAAATAAAAAATTGTGGAAATGAAGAGCATAATTCGCCAATGACGATGTGAGCGAATGATCAATCCCAAAATGTAGTATCTCTAAATTTTACATGTACCGATGCATCAAGTACCACTAGGCAAGAGCTTACGGTCCGAATTGCGCTTATGAGCGGAGCCAGCAGCCGCAGAGAAGCTCGAGGCTCGAAGGATTAATAAATCGTTGCCGAGAATTCGAGATTTCGAAATCTGGCACTCGAGTGCTCGTCCCTGTCCGAGCCCTGTTTCAGCCCCGTCCCCCTCTTTACACCCCCTTTTACCCGGCCAACTGTGGAACTTATGAAATTCAAACGCGCACACTCTCCCGTCGAGGCATTATTTTCATACATCACGGTTTGCCGTGCCGTTATAACGTCATATACATAACGCACTATGTAATATGTATTAACTTACGTTAAGGGTACGTAGTATTACTCCGCCGCGGAGCTCCTATTATCATTTATAGTGACACAGTCATGCCTCCCCTGGGAGACCGATATAATGTTCAAAGTATATTAACGGGAACACGGTTGTACAGCCGGCGTAAAATACTATATCGGGGGCCATCGATAACACATGCTGATATCTATCGAATATTCATATCACGTCGCATAATTCTGGTAGGGTGGCCACGCCGGATAATTTCGCCCTCGCGAATGCGTCGTTTGCGAGATTGGGAATCGTTACGGTACTCTTCTTTCCTGTTATTTCCACTGTAATTTCTGCGGTTATTCCCGTTGCAATAGCTTTTCCGAATTTTCAGCTCTTATTATCTGTAATTTGTGATATCGGGGGTAGTTTATGTTTGATATTACAGATGAGGATTGATATTCTTTACGTGATCTTCAAATATCGCATCAAAGAGGTGATAATAGGATTTTGGTCATATAACGCGAGGTAAAGACGCGATAATAGGATTTCGGTCATATAACGCGAGATAATGTAACGAGTGACATATGTAGCGTACGGTCCTCTAAGAGGTTGCTATACAAGTCTTCTTTAGTTATTTCCACTGTAATTTCATTTTCCCTTTTTATTACCACTGAAATTTTCATTTTTCATTAGCTGTAATTTATGTCGATCTCGATATTCAAGAGTAGTTTATGTTTGATATTACAGATGAGGATTGATATTCTTTACGTGATCTTCAAATATCGCATCAAAGAGGTGATAATAGGATTTTGGTCATATAACGCGAGGTAAAGACGCGATAATAGGATTTCGGTCATATAACGCGAGATAATGTAACAAGTGACATATGTAGCGTACGGTGCTCTAAGAGGTTGCTATACCAGTCTTCTTTACTTATTTCCACTGTAATTTTATTTTCCATTTTTTATTACCACTGGAATTTTCATTTTTCATTAGCTGTAATTTATGTCGATCTCGATATTCAGGAGTAGTTTATATTTAATATTACAAATGAAGATTGATATTCTTTACGTGATCTTCAAATATCACATCAAAGAGGTGATAATAGGATTTTGGTCATATAACGCGAGGTAAAGTCGTCATAATGGACTTTTGGTCATATAACGCGAGATAATGCAACGAGTGACGTATACAAGTTGCATGGCGATTTGACGCTTGATTATTTAACGCGTGATCAATACAAAGCTTGACAATTACAACGTGAGACGAATAGAACGCATGAGGATTTAACGTGTTGCAAATACAACGCCTGATGAATACAAAGTGTGGAGACAACGCGTGGGGATGTCACGGATGGAACTCTAACGGACGAAGACATAATTCGTGGAAATATAACGGGTAGAAATTTAAGGCGTGGAGACATCATGCGTGGAAATATAACGGGTAGAAATTTAAGGTGTGAAGACATCATGCGTGGAAATATAATGGGTAGAAATCTAACAGGTAGATATATAACGTGTAGAAATCTGACAAGTAGGAATCCAACATGTAGAAATTTAAGGGATGAAAGTTTTATCACATATGGAGATGGAAAATTGTGGAAATTTGACGAGTAAAAATTTAGTGGGTAGAAATCTAACGCGTAGAGATCTAAGAGGTAAAAATCTGATGCGTAGAAATCTAACGGGCAGATATCTAACGTGTAGAAACCTGGCAAATAGCAATCTAACATGTAGAAATTTAATGGATAAAAATTTTATCATGTGTAGGGATAGCAAATTGTGAAAATTTGATGGGTAAAAATTTAACGCGTAGAAATCTGACAGGTAGATATCTAACGTGTCAAAATCTGACGAGTAGGAATCTAATGTGTAGAAATCTAACAGATGAAAATCTTACCACGCGTGGGATAGCAAATTATGGAAATTCGACGGGTAAAAATCTAACGCGTAGAAATCTGACAGGCAGATATCTAACGTGTCGAAATCTGGCAAGTAGGAATCTAATGTGTAGAAATCTAATAGATGAAAATCTTACCACGCGTGGGATAACAAATTGTGGAAATTCGACGGGTGGAAATCTAACACGTAGAAATCTAACAGGTAATAATCTAACGTGTAAGAATCTAACAGATAAAAATCTAACGCGCCGAAATCTATCAGGTAAAAGTATTACTGCTCGTGTAGATACCAGACCATAGAAATCTGTCGACTCAAAATCTAACCCGTAGAAATCTGACAGATAGAAATCCATCGCGTAAAAGTCCAACAAGTAGAAATCTGTCAGGTAGAAATCTGACATGTAGAAATTTAATTGCAATATATCATAGTGGAAATTCGGCGTAAATCCAGTTGTAACATGCGATAGATATCTGTTGTAACACATGATTGAAACGCGTTATCGCAACGGATATTCACCACTTGACAGTTTATTTAAGCGAACTGTTGTTTACTCTGACCGCATGCAGAATTTGACAGACTGCCAATAATACACGCGTCGTTAAATCGCGGATAAGTATTTCATTCCATTGGCCACGAATCCAACATCGATGTTTCGTTTCAATTAATCCATAATATTCTGTTGTACGCTAATACGATTCGCGTAAACTGCAATTACCGACGCATAATGCGTGTACTGATTAATTAAAAATGAATTATCACCGATGTTTACTCTATTGGTTCGTCTCCCGATCGGTAAATATGCGGTATATTTGTATATCAAATTGTATAACTTCGTTTACGTTATAATTTAAATAATAATCGTGCGTGTCATACTTCGCAATTCGATTGCTTTTAACGCTCAGATATCTGTTGTTGTTTACAAACTGTTGTTTTATAATTAACGGTATTAATACATCTGTATGAACATGGTAAATATTAGTCTTATTCTCGAATATATCACAAATAAATATTATCGACAAATCTTTATTTCATTGTTATTAACTTAAAAGCATGAAAATGTTACGTAAAATACAATATCAGTTTCGTATTTTGTAAATAATAAAATTAATAATAGTGCAATCGAATGAATTTAAGAAAGAAAGATCTCCACTGCAATATATAAGGCAACAAAGTTGTGGCCGGTAATTTAAACAAATTTATACCACACCACCCCCTATATCGCCGTAATATTCAATTCATCGAGGTGGAAGTGTTCCACGCCTTGTTGCACCTAGCATGCTCCCTTAGCCAGCTGGTGAAACGATTCAATCGCGTGAGAACCGATCCACCCCCTCGTGTAACCTAACACTCTGACGATATTTACACTGGCAACACGCGAACAAGCCCGCGTACACACACAGATCACGCTGGGATCGATTCTTCGAGGCATGTCGATTTGTTCCGATGATCTAGGGGTAGAAACCGCGTGGATGAAAGCTGGAAACAATTGGGGTGATTAGGGGTTGATTTCTTCGTGATGCGATTTATTGTATCGTGCTGCGTTATAAATGAAAGTGCCGTGTTAAAGGGGATATAACGCGTGATAAATGCAGCACATGTGCTTTTTCGCGCTACGATTCGACGTTGAAAATAACGCGCGGTAATTCTACGTGCGTCGAATTTAACGCGCGGTAATTCGACGTGCGTTAAATTTAACGCTCGGTAATTCAACGTACGTCGAATATGACGCACAACAAATACGACGTGTGTTAAATATAACGCAGAATAAATACGCCGTGCGTCGAGTATGACGCGCGATAGGTGCGACGCACGTTGAGTATAACGTACAGCAGATATGACGTTCAGTGTAACGTGGGATGAATGCAACACACGACAAATATGATATAAGTGGATTATAATACGTAGTGAATATAACGTACAGTGAACTTGACACATGAACTAAACGCGCGGTAAACTAAATGCACCGTGAATTAAACGTATGGTGAAATTAACGCACGATGAATTAAACGTCTAATAAATTCAAGGCATAGTAAACTCACTGCATAGCGAATACAAAGCGTGGAAATTTGTTACGTGGAAATGTAACGCGTAGCAATTTGACGTATGGTTATTTAACATGCAGATATCTAACGTATAGATATCTATTGGACATATATCTAACGTGTAGATATCTGACGTGTAGATATTTGACGTGCAGATATCGGACGTAGATATTGAACTCAAAGATATTTAATCTATGAAAACCAAAAGTATAGATATCTGACGCATGGATATTTAACGTGCATAAATCTAGAGTGCAGATATCTAGCGCGTACAAATCTGGCGTGCAAATATCTAACGTGCGGCACCCTCAATAAATAAAATACTGCAATAAAATCAATAATGAAACATTACGAAGCTTTAACCAAGATGGTAAGAGCAATCTAAGCAGAAATTTGTCCCGCGGAAATTGCACGTCCATCAAGTTCGGTACGTTCCCGTTGAAGAGGACAATTTGATAATAAAAATGAGCGAACGGCGAACGAAATGATTTACAATTTGAAAAACAGGGAAGAAGTCACGTTCGTATTCTTAACAATATGAATCGAGGAAAGTGCAGAAGCTCGCGGGGCGATAATTCCGTTTTCTACGGGCGCAAGGAACGCAATTTTACACGGAGACAATGGTCCACGTTCATTTTTAACGTAATTGTCTTTTCCCATCTCCGAGACTCGCTCCGACCCACCCCTCCTGTGTCGATTTGTTCCGATGATCTAGGGGTAGAAACCGCGTGGATGAAAGCTGGAAACAATTGGGGTGATTAGGGGTTGATTTCTTCGTGATGCGATTTATTGTATCGTGCTGCGTTATAAATGAAAGTGCCGTGTTAAAGGGGATATAACGCGTGATAAATGCAGCACATGTGCTTTTTCGCGCTACGATTCGACGTTGAAAATAACGCGCGGTAATTCTACGTGCGTCGAATTTAACGCGCGGTAATTCGACGTGCGTTAAATTTAACGCTCGGTAATTCAACGTACGTCGAATATGACGCACAACAAATACGACGTGTGTTAAATATAACGCAGAATAAATACGCCGTGCGTCGAGTATGACGCGCGATAGGTGCGACGCACGTTGAGTATAACGTACAGCAGATATGACGTTCAGTGTAACGTGGGATGAATGCAACACACGACAAATATGATATAAGTGGATTATAATACGTAGTGAATATAACGTACAGTGAACTTGACACATGAACTAAACGCGCGGTAAACTAAATGCACCGTGAATTAAACGTATGGTGAAATTAACGCACGATGAATTAAACGTCTAATAAATTCAAGGCATAGTAAACTCACTGCATAGCGAATACAAAGCGTGGAAATTTGTTACGTGGAAATGTAACGCGTAGCAATTTGACGTATGGTTATTTAACATGCAGATATCTAACGTATAGATATCTATTGGACATATATCTAACGTGTAGATATCTGACGTGTAGATATTTGACGTGCAGATATCGGACGTAGATATTGAACTCAAAGATATTTAATCTATGAAAACCAAAAGTATAGATATCTGACGCATGGATATTTAACGTGCATAAATCTAGAGTGCAGATATCTAGCGCGTACAAATCTGGCGTGCAAATATCTAACGTGCGGCACCCTCAATAAATAAAATACTGCAATAAAATCAATAATGAAACATTACGAAGCTTTAACCAAGATGGTAAGAGCAATCTAAGCAGAAATTTGTCCCGCGGAAATTGCACGTCCATCAAGTTCGGTACGTTCCCGTTGAAGAGGACAATTTGATAATAAAAATGAGCGAACGGCGAACGAAATGATTTACAATTTGAAAAACAGGGAAGAAGTCACGTTCGTATTCTTAACAATATGAATCGAGGAAAGTGCAGAAGCTCGCGGGGCGATAATTCCGTTTTCTACGGGCGCAAGGAACGCAATTTTACACGGAGACAATGGTCCACGTTCATTTTTAACGTAATTGTCTTTTCCCATCTCCGAGACTCGCTCCGACCCACCCCTCCTGTCGTCCCTCCGCCCACCCCTGTTATCCGCGGGCGGATTTAATAATTTCGTAGCCGACCTCGATGTAGCCGGCGACAAACAATAGGGAGAATCTATTATGCTGGCAGCCGAGGGCCACGCAGTTGTTGCAAAATAACGACAACTGCCCGATACGATTATAACGTAATTACTCGTGCTGCGGCCAAGCGGAACGTTTCAACCCCCCTTTTACACCCCTTCGCTCCTCTAATCCTTTCCAAGTCGGACGTCCCACGGTGCTTCCTTCCTTGAATCAAGTCATTTTCGAATGAAGTCGTGCAACGGTTGCTTCGCTGGGTCTTTGCTGCTCATTGAAGGGTCATGTAACGCGTGGCGAACTTAATCCTCTTAATGACTTCATGTTTACGTCATCTTCGTTACTTCGGATGTCCTCGATTTCATGTGACTTATGGGAAAATATTGCTGCATTAGTAGTTACGTTACCCTCAATTCACTGACAGATTATATAATAACATACTATTTGAAAATTTGAAGATACTAGGATTTTTGAAATTTCAATTTGGAATTTGCAAATTGGGCTTTCGATTTATCGATGTATACAGGATTACACAAATTACGCACAGGAGATTTGAGATTACAGGGATTCGGAAGTTTGAAAATTCTGGGGCTGGGCAATTTGGTAATATGGAAATTTAGGAAGGTGATACATGGATCTAAGACCTTGGAGGTTTGAGAATATGGAAATTTAGAAATTTGCTGATATATGAATCTGAGACCCTGGAGAGTTGGAAACTTTAATGGGCAATTTGAGAAATTATAAGTGACTTTGAAATTTCATAGAATTTGTAATTTAAAAAATTTGAAAGAACTTAGGTTATCTCCTATCCATATGTCGTGACGCACCTGGTGCGTCCTCAAAGAATTGTTTATAAAACTTGATAATTTGAGAACATATAGTATTTCTATATAGATTTCTTAGACTCTTATAGTCTTCTCTTAGATTTTTTTTATTCTACATTTTGCAGGTAATGACGCACCTGGTGCGTCATCAAAGAAATTCATACATAATTTAATAATTTTAGAACGTCATGTAGAATTGCAACTGTACTTCCCTATAGACTTCTTAAACACTTTTAGTAGCTTCTCAGGTTCTTCCTATTTTATATCTTGTACGACGTGACACACCTGGTGCGTCCTCAAAGAAATTCTTACAAAATTTAATAATTTTAGAATGCCATCTAGAATTGCATCTGTACTTCCCTAGAGACTTCTTAGATTTTTATAATGTCTTCTTAGATTTTTCCTATTCTATATCTTGCATGACGTGACGCACCTGGTGCGTCCTCAGAAAAATTCTTGCAAAACTTAATAATTTTAGAATATCTAGAATTCTGTCAGTATGTCCCTATATATATCTGAGATTTTCATGGTGTCCTCTTAGGTTCTCCCTATTTTATATCTTGCACTCCGCGACGCACCTGGTGCGTCCTCAAAGGAATCCTCACAAAACTTAATTTTAAAACACCACCTATAATTCCATATATATTTCCCTATATACATTTTAGATTTTCTTGGTCTCTTCTTAAGTTCTCCCTATTCTATATCTCACACGACGTGACGCACCCGGTGCGTCCTCAAAAAAATTTTCATAAAACCCTTAAAATAAAATGAACTAAAATCAGAAGTAAACTAAAGCGTAGACGAAAAAAGTTAAATACGCCATTTAAGACAAATAGCGTAGACGAAAAAACAGAAGGGTTACAGTAATTATGAGCAGCGTTTCAACGAGACATTGTTCCGAAATTCCGGTATATGCAGTGTCGCGAATTTCAGCTAGTTGTAAGTCCTTAAGGGGGTAGCAAGCAAAGGGTTGCTCGTTACCTGGCAAGCTCGTAAGCAATTATCCAAGCGTGACCAAAGAGAAGCTGATACGAGAGATAGTTAGCACCAACGGCATTCCTTATTCCTCCCGCGAGATCGTTTTCGAATTAATGCATAGCCTGTGGCCAGAATACCGTCGTCCAGCCACGGATCGCACAGGGGATGAATTACCGTGGGGGCGCAACGGGGGTAGTCCTCGAGGACGCTTGACTTTTGAGAACCAATTATCGAAGCTGATCGCCCCCGGACTCCAACGCCTGTCCTCCTCTTTCATTAAATTCGAATTAAGGGGCTGTCGCACGATTTTCTTTCGCAGCTTCTTACAGCTCGCTTCGGAATCGTCCGGCCGATTTTATCCCGGCCATTTCTCGCCCCCGGGAAAATTGCTGAATTCTACTCGGCCAAATGAATTTGATAAGGGATTGCCGCCTGGCGATAACCGCGCGATTTAACGTTATCTTTCTGATGAGAGCTAAAGAGGGGGTTTAAACCCCTTTTTCTTTACACATTTTTTTATTCGTGTATTTAGAGGTTGTGCACGTGTGAAAGGAGGACATCGATCTTGTTAATTATGATGTACGCTGCTCGTTTATTTTCGAAATGCAAGAATCACATTTTATGATTATAATGAGATGCGACGAAGGATTAATGTCTCGGAAATGTGTTTCATAAAACGGGTTACGTAAGATATTAATGAATTTTACGTAAATCATGCTGATTTATCTTCTGTTATTAACAAGCGAATTTTACTATGAGATGCTTTGTGAAATAGCAAATCCTACAATATGGCGTCACTCGTGACGCACTTGGAGATAAATCAGTATTTTCACTGCGATTAAATTTTAGGTTCAATTATAATCTGTGTAATCAAGGACCACTGAAAACTTAACATTTTTACTTTCTTTTGTTGCACATTGCAGCAATAATTAACAATAATTAACTTGTGGGTAACATTGTGGTTAAAGGATTGAAATTAATTATGTTTTATCAAAGTCTACTTTAATATTTAAAGATACATACATGTTTAATTAAGTGAATGTCCATTTTATTTAATAATTACAATTTTATTAGTGGACTAGAAATGTGCACGCTTGCGTTTTCAACATTAAGGAGGTGTACAACGTCCGCGTGGCGTAAATTTACGCGTGTATACTCAGTGGCAATGTTTACGTCTAGGGTTGGTAATATTGAGCAAATCACTATGAAGTCTCAGTGTTTGGCTGGTTTATTCGAAAATTGTACTGGAAGCGTAAAATGAACGTTACACTGCTTGTAGCCCTGTATTTTCAATTTTAATTAGTTGACTGCTGTTTGGATAGTAAGAATTTTTCTCGAATGAAAAATTAAAAAATAACAGCAGTAGTTACTTGTTTTTGAAAGTAACTAATAAAGTAGATATATTATTAGTATTAGCTGGTATTAACTAGTATTAATTAGTGTTAGTATTAACTGGTGTTAACTAGTATTAATTAGTATTAACTAGTATTAATTAGTATTAGTATTAACTAGTCTTAATATCAAATAGTATTAACTAGTATTACCTCCTACTTGAACAATGAAAATTTCTCTAGAATTAAATATCAAAAAGTAACAGCAGCAGCTACTAAAATTTGAAAGTAACTAATGAGGTAAATCTATTAGTATTAGTATTAGATAGTATTAACTAGTATTAATATTAAATAGTATTAACTAGTACCACCTCTCACTTGAACAATAAAAATTTCTTCAGAATGAAAAATAAAAAAATAGCAACACTAATTACTAATATTTGAAAATGACCAATAAGGTAATTCTATTATTATTAGTACTAGCTTATATTAACTAGTACTAGTATTAAATAGTATTAACTATTACCAAATCCCACTTGATCAATAAAAGCTTCAGTAGAATGAAAAATCAAAAAATAACTGCAGTAGTTACTAATATTTGAAAGTAATTAATAAGCTAAACCTGTTATTATTAATATTAGCTAGTGTTAACTAGTATTAGCATTAAATAGTATTAACAAGTACCACCTCTCACTTGAACAATAAGAATTTCTCTAGAATGAAAAATCAAGAAATGACAACAGTAGTTACTAATATTTGAAAGTAACTAATAAGGTAAACTTATTATTATTAATATTAGCTAGTGTTAACTAGTATTAGCATTAAATAGTATTAACAAGTACCACCTCTCACTTGAACAATAAGAATTTCTCTAGAATGAAAAATCAAGAAATGACAACAGTAGTTACTAATATTTGAAAGTAACTAATAAGGCAAACCTATTATTATTAGTATTAGCTAGTGTTAACTAGTATTAGCATTAAATAGTATTAACTAGTATCACCTCCAACTTGAACAATAAGAATTTCTCTAGAATGAAAAATCAAGAAATGACAACAGTAGTTACTAATATTTGAAAGTAACTAATAAGGTAAACTTATTATTATTAGTATTAGCTAGTGTTAACTAGTATTAGCATTAAATAGTATTAACTAGTATCACCTCCAACTTGAACAATAAGAATTTCTCTAGAATGAAAAATAAAGAAATGACAACAGTAGTTACTAATATTTGAAAGTAACTAATAAGGCAAACCTATTATTATTAGTATTAGGTAGTGTTAACTAGTATTAGCATTAAATAGTATTAACTAGTACTACCTCCTACTTGAACAATAAGAATTTCTCTAGAATGAAAAATAAAGAAATGACAACAGTAGTTACTAATATTTGAAAGTAACTTAGAAGGTAATTCTGTTATTAGTATTAACTAGTGTTAACTAGTATTAGTATTAAATAGTATTAACTACTATTAACTAGTATTAGTATTAAATAGCATTAACTACTATTAACTAGTGTTAGTATTAAATAGTATTAACTAGCATTAACTAGTATTAGTATTAAATAGCATTAACTAGTATTAGTATTAAATAGTATTAACTAGTATTAACTAGTATTAGCATTAAATAGCATTAACTAGTACCACCTCCCACCTAAACAATAAAAATTTCTCTCCAACGAAAAATAAAAAAATAACCCAAACATAATTATTAATATTCTCAAAATCACTAGTATACCTATTTCACCTAGTATCACCTCCCATGAATAACAAAAATGTCTCGCCAACGAAAAATAAAAAAATAACCCAAATGTAATTACTAATTAAAAATAGCTAATAAAGTAAACTAATAAACCTTAAATAAAGTGGTATAGTATTTTCCACGAAAGAATCAGCGACGTGTTCATGGACAAGTGTGCCCCAGTACAATTCGATCAGCAACGAATTAATTTCACGTTATTACCGTGCTCGGTGTAATTAATACACGTCCGTTGCGTGTGATTTTAATTACGAACGGTTCGTTTATTTTGCCCGCTAAACTCGTCGACACGATCGGTTAGCACAATTATAGAATTGGTTAATCGAGGGGACAGCTTTGACTGTGCCATTGTTACGCCCCTGCTAATCCACTTTCGCGATCTGTTCGCTCGCGAAATCGACCGATTACTGCCTACGCGTTCTCGATTCGTTTCAGGCTGGTTTGGTTAATCGTTTGATCGACAACCCGTGACCGTTTCGTCGACTTCCTGATGAATTATAGGTGTCCTCCACTACTCGCTGCTATTATAGCTTTCGTGTCAATTAACAGCCGAATGTAATTTGAAGGGAAACGGTTGCTTTTGATTAACACTGATTTATGGAAGTTAATCACTCGACGTTTTGTCCTAAGCTGTCTTCAAGATTTAATCAGTTTTATCAAATTTATCGATTGAAATGTCCATTAGGGGATTAATCAACCTGTCTTCGTAATTATTCAAGATTTTATCTACGGTATTAATTAACTACTTGACGAATTCGTAATTATTCCATATTAATTATTCTATGTAATCAAGATTATAATTAATTCATTGACAATCATGTGTTCATAGTACAAAATTTACGTATGAATAATTTTATACAAATTAATTATTTTATAGTGCACATCAACATTAATCATGTGTGCATAGTACAAAATCACATATGAATAATTTTATACAAATTAACTATTTTGTAGTGCACATCAATATTAATCATGTGTGCATAGTACAAAATCACATATGAATAATTTTATACAAATTAACTATTTTATAGTGCACATCAACATTAATCATGTGTACAAAGTACAAAATTTACATATGAATAATTTTATACAAATTAATTATTTTATAGAGCACATCAACACTAATCATGTGTACACAGTACAAAATTCACATATGAATAATTTTATACAAATTAATTATTTTATAGTGCACATCAACATTAATCATGTGTGCATAGTACAAAATCACATATGAATAATTTTATACAAATTAACTATTTTGTAGTGCACATCAATATTAATCATGTGTGCATAGTACAAAATTCACAAATGAATAATTTTATACAAATAAACTATTTTATAGAGCACATCAACATTAATCATGTGTTCATAGTACAAAATCACATATGAATAATTTTATACAAATTAACTATTTTGTAGTGCACATCAATATTAATCATGTGTGCATAATACAAAATTCATATATGAATAATTTTATACAAATTAATTATTTTATAATGCACATCAACACTAATCATGTGTATAAAGTACAAAATTTACATATGAATAATTTTATATAAATTAATTATTTTATAGTGCATGCAAATTTACTATTTTATGCCAATTTCTCAAGCAGATATAAACTTCAACTAACCATAAAATACATCAAACAAATAAATACAAACGACAACGTTGATTATGTGAACATAACAGTCCCCTAGAAGTAACTTGAAAATGAATTCTTGATTAAAGGAGACTGCACACCGGTGACACGTGATAGTAGAAATTACGTTAGAGAAAGTTTTTCCCTTTGTCGTATAAATTGTGTCGGGTTATCTGGTCAAGTTTCGTCCCGTAATCCAGGAGCAAGCAACATTTTGCGTACATGACATTCATAAGCTGCAAGAAACGATCTCTGCAGAGGGGAACTACCAAATGACAAACAAACGAGATTAAACACCTACGTTGCGCAAACAGAGACACCGAAGTGGAGGGAAAATGGAACGCATCTGTTCGAGAAAGGGAGAGGGTGCCTGGGAAATTGTCTCGATCAAATTGTAATTAAATCGCGATCAAGTAGGTGAATTATTTGGTGGAGAAAGGTTTAGCATTTTCGTTCGAGTTTTATTGGTGAAATCTTCTGTTTTGGGGTCATTTTTTCGGATTAGGGTGTTGGGGTGTTTTAAGTTTGGGGTGGTTGAATTTTGGGGTGGTTCAATTTTTGGGGGGGTTGAATTTTAGGGTAGTTTAATTTTAAGGTGGTTCAACTGTGGGGTTGTTGAATTTTAGGGTGGTTCAATTTTAGGATGGTTCAATCTTGAGGTGTTAGAATTTTGGGGTGTTAGAATTTTGAAGTGTTTGAATTTTGGGGTGTTATAATTTTGGGGTGCTTCAATTATGGGGTTGTTGCATTTTAGGGTGGTTCAATTTTAGGATGGTTGAATTTTGAAGTGTTAGAATTTTGGGGTGTTAGAATGTTGAAGTGGTTGATTTGTGGGGTGATTGAATTTTGGAATACTTGAAGTTTGAGATATTAGAATTTTTGGGTGTTAGAATTTTGAAGTGATTGAATTTTAAGATGGATGAATTTAGGGGTAGTTGAATTTTGTGACGTTTCAATTCTTTATTATTAGAATTTTGAAATATGTTAATTTTTGGGGTATTTAAAATCTAGGATACATAAATAATTGTATATTGAAATCTTTTTTATAAAATATTTCTATATTTTGTATTTAAATATTGTAATTTATAAAATATTTTTATATTTTGTATTTAAATGTTGCAATTTATAAAATACCTTTATATTTTACATTTGAAGATTAGAATTTATAATACATTTTTATATTTATTATTTAAATATTAGAATTTATAAAATATTTTTATATTTTGTATTTAAGTGTTGTAATTTATAAAATACTTTTATATTTTACATTTGAAGATTAGAGTTTGTAAAATACTTTTATATTTTAAATTTAAAGATTAGAGTTTATAAAATATTTTTATATTTAATATTTAAATATTGGAATTCATAAAATATTTGTATATTTTATATTTAAATATTGTAATTCATAAAATATTTTTATATTTTATATTTAAATATTAGAATTCATATAATACTTTTATATATTATACTTAAATATAGGAATTTATTGCTGGAATATTTTAATGTTTTCTCATTAAAATTTTATACTTGAATTTTTTGTTATTAAGACTACACAATATTTGAATTGTTTATTACAAAAATGTTTATATCCTTGCATTTGCATATTAAAATTTCTGGATACTTGTATAAATGCATTATAATCGAACATTCAACCCTTGTACGATGAAAGTACCCTTTGTTACTTCCCAACCAAAAATCAGACCAAAAGCATTTACATACTCGAATCTATGCATATCCACAAAATAAACTGGCAATTCCGCCAGCTAGAATTGAATCTGAAATCAGATTTGCAAAATCTGCAAAATCAGAAGGAAAATATGACAAAACATCGAAGGAGCCTTCCTTCATTTCCATCGACCAGAAATTCGAACATTTCGTTTTTCACCTGTCTCGTATTTCGCGGCGTCCCATTCACCGGATAAATCCAATTTGTTTATTCTCGGCGTGTTTTGTTTCCTCCATTCTACGTGCAATGTTCGGTGCAATGTAAATTCTTTCGGTGCTGTTCTCTTTATTAGCATAATTCGATAGAAATCGAATTCCGGCCGGCTGGTATCCGGGAAATGCGGCGAGCGACGTGTACAGCACTCGGCCATACATACACCGGTATTAACCCTTTCGTCGTTGCACAGAGAGAAATTCGCTTGTTTCGCAACGATAGCCTAATTCCATTTCGAAGAAGACAATGGGGACGCGTGATTAAGTTCCCTGCGAGCGACATTAAACCGGGCTACCTGAAATATTTCACGTGGAACTCGGCACTCGGTGTGCCGCTGTTTGCGAGATTAGAATAATAATCTCATTAAGGTACAGCGGCACGTACTCTGTCATTAAGTGAACGAACATTTAACAATTCTACCTTCGATGCTATTACTTAATGGTTTTTTAATTAATCCGCTTAATTCCCCTGTGGAGTTTTCTGTATTCGATCGTCCTCCACAGTTGTTGCATACTAAGCACGCAATTTCGAAATGTACGCAGTCTAATGCAAATTCATGACATAAAAGTTGTGTCGATTGTCTTTTATGGTGTATCAAATTACAGCTTAGTGTATCGGGAAAATAAGTGCACAAGAGTTTCGTTGACATTCGTCACTGAAAATGGTTGATTATTAATTATAGCGAGTAATGTTATGACATATTTAGAGATCACATCGAGGCTCTTTTTGAAACGTGTTTAGTTGGACGAAAATTCATGACATAAAAGTATCGTCAAATACCACTTATGATACATCAAATTAATGCTTAATCTATCTGGAAAATAATTGCATTAGAATTTTATTGATATTCTTCACTGAAAATGGCTGATAACTAATTATATCAAGTTATGTTCTGACACATGGAGAGATCGTCTCGAGATCCACTTTGAAACCTGTTTAGTTGGACGAAAATTCATGACATAAAAGTATCATCAAATGACACTTGTGATATATCAATTTAAAGCTTGAAGTGTGACGAAAATGACTGCGTAAAAGTTTCATAAAAATTCTCAACACAGAATGACTGATCATCACTTGTATCAAACTATACAATTCCATTACACTGACACGATTGATCTCGAAATGTGAAACTTCTGAAAAAAATTCATGACAGAAAAGTATTTCCAAATTGCACTTATGATACATCCATTTAAAGCTTGAAGTGTGAAGAAAATAACTGCGTAAAGGTATCATAAAGGTTCTCAACACAGAATGACTGATCATCATTTGTAACAGACTACACAATTCCATTACAGTGAAACGATTGATCTCGAAATGTGAAACTTCTGAAAAAAATTCATGACAGAAAAGTATTTCCAAATTGCACTTATGATACATCAATTTAAAGCTTGAAGTGTGAGGAAAATAACTGCGTACAGGTTTCATAAAGGTTCTCAACACAGAATGACTGATCATCACTTGTAACAGACTATACAATTCCATTACAGTGAAACGATTGATCTCAAAATGTGAAACTTCTGAAACAAATTCATGACAGAAAAGTATTTCCAAATTGCGCTTATGATACACCAAATTAAAGTTTGAAGCTTAGCAAAAATAACTGTATAAAGGCCCCATAAATATTTCATCGATAAACCGACTTATTCTTCATCAGAGTAAGTGAATCATCAGTGAATGATCGCAGTCGAAACACATCAAATCCTCCAACACTGAATTTCACTCAAAATTTTCAATAATTTTGTATAAAGTACATCATTAAACCTCAATCCAGCCATTATATTGAAAGCTCGAAGTTTAACTTAACATGCCATAAGTCATTTTGCAAGCTTTTTACGTCAACGTAACGAAACATGCATTAATTACTTAAACAGCACGTTCTACCCGGAAACTCGTAAAAATTATTATCACTCTACAGGATATGATAAAACACGGTAAAAAAGATTACCGAGTTTTTTCGAATATCCCAGCGTAATTAGTAGAACCAACAAAGTTAAAACAATTTCTCTTCTGGCGGAGGCAAAAAGAAGGAAATGTAAGCCACGGTTACGGTTTTAGCATAACGCAGGTTTTGTTGGAAGGAATGTTTGAATCTACTAATTCACAGTGGCGCGTATCATATCTGGTCGCATGACTATGCCGTTTCACGCTGCCTTGGCTGCATGAATTTTAATTATTAGCTCGAATTTTTGTACGCGGAATATCGTATGCGCCTACGCGAAATGAAATAACACGGGCACGAAATCGTGGTTACATTTTTTTACAGAATATTTTACTGATAATGTAAATGGCGCGTAGAGAAAACACCGAGTCGAATTAGGCTTTATTAAGAGCGCCTTTTGAACCGGATGGATCCTTTATTATTATAATTAATTTCGTTTAATATGCGAGATATTTTGCCGGCCGCTTTGTTCTCTTAATATTAAATTAACTCACGATTGCTGAGCGAAAATTTTTTACTAAATGTAGCCGCATTTTTCGAAACTGCATCACATCACATTTTTCATATATTTCGATTCTGGAATTTTTCATTTAAAATTGTCTTCGTTTTCTATATTTTTGTTGAGGATTTTGTATTTTTATTAAATTGGAAATGTGTGATTTTTGTTAATAGTCGATATTTATTCATTTATGTTTTTGTAAGAGTTTTGGAATTAAAATGTCGAGCTCGTAAGAAGTAAAAAAATAAAAGAATGACGGTAGAATTATATTGCGTAGGAATTAAATTGATGTACGAGGATATTTAACACGTGTCACATCGATCAATAAATACAATCGTTAATTGGCTGATCGACTGAAATATGGGTTAGGGTGACTCCAATGATCGCGCAGCCCCTATGTATTAATCTTGTTATTTCGGTGCTTTGATGATTTTAATGGGAACTGTCCCTTCATGTTAGTTCATAAAGAACCCTTTAAAAATTACATATGACTGGTTTTATATAGATATATGACGATCGAGAGGTCAGTTACCTCAGAATGGTCAAGCTCAGCAAGATCCCAATTTCTTTTATATCAAGACTTTTTATATAAAATGATACGACAAACATTTCGTTTCGTTTAAATTTTAAAATTTAATATGAATTAATTTTTATTATAATGTATTATATTATGAAAATTTGTGTTTGGAAATTTAAATAATAACATGACTTAATGTTCATTATATTTTAACATTCGTAATTCAATAGGTAGATATAAATATCTAAATTTTTTAAACAAATATATATTGTATGATTAATATTTAATTACACAATTAAATTGTTCAATTCTTCTAATTATTTTATTTAGTACTTTAATGCTTGATGTACCTGTGAATACACTTTATATGTAATATTTATTGCAATGTAAAATTTTGATTGAAAATTAATTTCAATCAGTGATTTATGAAGCTGTTCAATCATTTATATTTTACACGTCAATAAATAATTAATTAATTGCTGATCGGTCATTAACTTTGTTTACTAATTTCTGAAATTGATCATTTTAATTTGTCATGGATTACTTTCATCGATAATTGATTAGTTAAAATTGAACTTTGATTGGTTTCTGAAATTATTTATTTATTTATTTGCATTTTATTTGTTGATAATCACTGATAAGTTTAATTATTAATTTCTGAAATTGATCGTTTTAATTTGTCATTTATTACTTTCATCGATAATTGATTAGTTGAAATTGATCTTTGATTGGTTTCTGAAATTATTTATTTATTTATTTGCATTTTATTCGTCCATGATCACTGATAAGTTTGATTAATAATTTCAGAAACTGATCACTTCAATTTGTCATCGATTACTTCCAATAACTAATTAATAGTTGACTATGAATTTATAATTGGTGATTTACTGTTCATTTACTTGCATGATTGATAGTTCATAATTTTAATTATTAACTTTTGCAACTGATTTTCTCCTGTTTGATCACTGATGACTTTGACCATTGTTAATTACTAATTACACTGTTATACTGTAGTAAAATTGGACTTTAATTACTGTAGTGTAAAATTGTACTTTACTGTAATTATACTGTAGTGTAAATTTGTAGCACGCTGCAATTATATTACGTTGCAAAATTATATCACTGCTGTAATTGTACTTTAATCTAAAACTATAATATAATATTGGGATATTAACGTAACAACTTACACAGCTTATAATTTTGTAGAATCCATCTTTAGGTATACAAGCTTTGTCCTAACTTTGGTAAACCTAACCTAGACGCTAATGTAGATTAAATAATTTACAGTAATTTACAGTAATTATACAATAATTATGCAATAATTGACATATTTACTTTACATAACAGATTTATTATTAACACATTATTAACCCAGAAAACTTGCAAATTATCTCCTAACCTCAAAATCCCCTAACCTCCATTTAACCAATCACACTCTCCCATCATTCTCAATTGCCACCATTTCAAATTTCCCTACTTAATTTCTCGACTTCCCACCCAGTAATTTTCCCATATTTCCCAAAATTGCTTCCTGCAAAAAATAAAAGAACTACACCGCTCCCATAACAATCCCTCGATAATTACAGTAATAAAGAGCTCGGTAAGGGAATAAATAAACATAGCGAACCGGAAAGAAAAGAAGGTACGCCCCTGAAAGGATATCCATTATATCCGTTGGTCTGCTTGAAATTATTGTCTGCTCTAAGCCGACGCATTCCGCGCTAACAGACACGCGGAGAGTGCATGATTGTAACGCCATGGCCCGTGGAATGACAATATGGTGGGACAGTGGTAATCACGACAATGAAGGAATGACTGTGCCCGTTGCTCGCCAGCTCGTGTAACGAGATGATCGTGACCGTACACCGTTCGTGCACCCCTCTTCTTCTCCCCATTAATTAACAACCAAGAAATGCCGCCATATTCACGCTATGCTCTCTTACGTTCTGTTTACCTCTTCTATGCTTTTAAGCTGGGTTTCTTTCACTTCTTGTGTGGTTGTTTTTCAGGTAATTTAGATGGTAATTTAGATAGACAATTACTGGGGATTGATTTGGGGAACTGTTTATTTGTTGGTCATTTTTTTGTATTCGTAATTGATTGATGATTGGTCATTTTTTAGGAGTTGTTTGATTGTGATCAGTTTGTTTGTTGAATGGATTTGGTCATTATTGATCACTTTTGTGCTTAATAATTTTTATTGATTATTGATTATTTTTGTCCGTGTTAATTTTTATTGATTATTGATTATTTTTGTCATTATTAATTTTGATTGATTATTGATTATTTTTGTCATTATTATTTTTTATTGATTATTGATTATTTTTGTCATTATTAATTTTTATTGATTATTGATTATTTTTGTCATTATTAATTTTTATTGATTGTTGATCACTTTTATTTCATTCATAATTGATGAATAATTAGTCATTTTTGAGGACTGTTTGATTGTGATTATTTTTTTATTGATTAGATTTGATCATCATTGATGATTTTTATCATTGATTATTAATTAATAGTTGGTCATTAATTTTGATTACTGATTCGTGAATTTTTATTACCATTTGATGATCAGTTTCTTCATTGATTATTGATGACATTAATTATTCATATGTGATCAATAATAGGTCATCAATTTTGATTACCAATTTGTGAATTTTTATTATTGTTTGATTGTGAGCATTTTATTTATTGATTATTGATAACATTAATTATTGATGTTTGATTAATAATTGGTCATCAATATTGATTATTAATTTATCAATTTTTATTACTATTTGATTGTGATCATTTTACTTATTGATTATTGATAGCATTATTTATTGATGTTTGATTAGTAATTGGTCATCAATATTGATTATTAATTTGTCAATTTTTATTATTGCTTGATTATGATGATTTTCTTTATTGATTATTGATAACATTATTTATTGATGTTTGACTAATAATTGGTCATCAATATTGATTATTAATTTGTCAATTTTTATTATTGTTCGATCATGATCATTTTATTTATTGATTATTGATAACATTAATTATTGATGTTTGATTAGTAATTGGTCATCAATATTCATTACTAATTTATCAATTTTTATTACTGTTTGATTGTGATCATTTTACTTATTAATTATTGATAACATTAATTATTGATGATTGATTAAATTGATCATCAATTTTGATTACTAATTCACGAATTTTTATTACTGTTTGATTATGACCATTTTGTTAATTAATTACTAATAACATTAATTATTGACGTTAAATTAATAATTGATCATTAATTTTGATAACTAATTTCCGTAAAAAAATTCCCAACCATAAAACCATAGAATCAAAAGCCAAATTTAATCAGGAATTTAAAACATTTCGAATCAGAAATTCGCGCGATCGAACAATGTAGAAAATCAGTTCCGTTCGGAAAATCGTCCGTTCAATTGGTAAAACAATTTCATCGCGATAAAAGGATTAATCGGTATGATCGAATCGCTGTACGTGAACCGCGAACGATTCGTTCGAAGCTTGATCATCTTTAGACAACACGTAAACCGATTTGCTTTGGTGAAAGAGAACCGCATGATATTTTAAACACGTCAGCTTAAAATGTGACCTGCTGGCACGTGTACCGGGCCGCGAATCGATATCGAATCGAAAAGGAACAGGGACAAAAAAAAAAGAGAACGAAAGCCCCGATGTACACGGATTTTTAACAAATTGATGAATACAGTGTTTTTTACACGCGGCACGAGCAAGCGCGCTTTGAAGAGATTGAATCGTGTCCGAGTGTGGCAAACAAATTGCATCGAGTGTTTTCATGAAATGGATATTTATTATTTACAATGGGTCGATTGATTGATTGATTTTTTGGGGGGGCTCGATGATTGGGATCGTTGGTCCGATTTTTTGTGGGTTATTGAAATTTTTGAATTTTTGGAATTCTGGAATTTTTGGAATTCTTGGAATTCTTGGAATTCTTGGAATTCTTGAAATTCTTGGAATTCTTGGAATTCTTGGAATTCTTGGAATTCTGGGAATTCTTGGGATGCTTGGAAATCTTGGAGTTCTTGAAGTTCTTGGAATCCTTGGAATCCTTGGAGTCATTGGAATCCTTGGAATCCTTGGAATCCTTGAATTTTTTGAATTTTTGAATTATTGAATTCTTGGAATGCTTGGAATGCTTGGAATGCTTGGAATTCTTGGAATTCTGGGAATTCTTGGAATTCTTGGAATTCTTGTAATTCTTGGAATTTTTGGAATTCTTGGAATGCTTGGAATTCTTGGAATTTTTGGAATTCTTGGAATGCTTGGAATTCTTGAAATTTTAGAATTTTGAAATTTTGAAATTATAAAATGTTATAAAATGTTTCGTTACATCACAATATAATTTAATGCTAACATCTCCAATAATTAATAAAAATCTTCCTAATTAAAGTCCACGATCGTCTCCCAATTCGATCAAGAAAACAAATAATAAAAATATCGTAAAAATCTAATTTGAACATCGCAACCTACAATATCCAACGGTAATATATCTTAGAACGAATGTGAGCATCCTCTGAAACACACGCCAAGCTACATGAAATTGCAAATTTTAATCTTAGCTTTGAAGTCGTCATTTTTTAAAAGTGCAATTTTCTACGATGGTTTCAAAGGGAACATATTAAACTCCATCTCAGTATGTCATGATATCATATTTTTTCTAATTAGCTGGCGTAAAATATACTTCGTCGTATAATCACAAATTAGTTCTAAAATAACGCGCTTATAAAAAACCGTGTACGGTGGTGCTTCCATCAAACTTGCAAAATAAAACGGTTTCATATTAAGTTGCCAACTGAAGTTGCTATCTGCTCTACGGTCTTCCTTAGAAATTACTCAGGTGCATTACAGTGGCAATTATATTAAATTATTTTGCCAGAGGAAGACTGTAAAAGGGAGACATTTAAAGAAAATGTCAGATGTGAATTTAAGTATCATTTATGAAATTAGTGAATAGTTTTAGATTTAGGGAATTTTGGAAATTTAGAATGTTTTCAGAATTGTTTATTTCTGAGTTTTTAAATTTTTAGATTGATAAGTTTTTAAATTTCCATATTTCTAAATTTTCAAATTTCCAAATTTCCAAATTATTACATCCCTCACTCTCCATATTCTCCACTTCCCACGTCTGTAGATCTCTACATCCCCCACTTCCTACATCCCCCCTCTCTATATCCCCCACTCTCTACATCCCCCACTCTCTACATACCCCACTCTCTATATCCCCCACTTCCTACTTCCCCCACTCTCTACATCCCCTACTCTCTATATCCCCCACTCTCCACATCCCCCACTCTCTATATCCCCCACTCTCTACATCCCCCACTCTCTATATCCCCCACTTCCTACTTCCCCCACTCCCTACATCCCTTACTCTCTACATCCCCCACTCGCTATATCCCCCACTCTCTACATCCCCCACTCTCTACATCCCCCACTCTCTATATCCCCCTCTCCCTACATCCCCCACTCTCCACATCCCCTACTCTCCACATCCCCCACTCCCTACATCCCAAATCCCCATATTCCCAAATTTCCACTTCCCCAAATTCCTTCATTCGCAACTCTCCACATACCCAAATCCCCATACTTTAATTTCAAATCCCCAAATACCCAACTCCCTACCTTCCTAAATCCCTAAACCTCAAACTCCTTATATCTCCAAATGCTCATACTTCACATCCTTCAAATCCCAGTATCCCGAAATCTCCATACGTCCAACCTAATCTTAACCTACATCTCCATGTCCTCAAACCGTGTCTCTAAATCTCCATATCCTCTAATCCGTATCTCCATGACCTAGTCCCTATATCTCTAAATCCCTGTATCTTCGTGTCCTAAAATCTCCGCATCGGCAACCTGACCGTTAGAAAATAAACGAAGCGATAAAGTGAAAATTAAATGAATCCCACATCAGCGATTGCTCGAACAATCGAAAAAGGAAATGGGATGCATTGAATTAGTCGGTTCAGTTCTAGCGACCTCACCGGAAGCTATCGAATATTCGAGAATTTGTAATCTATGCGTCCGTAGGTTGCCGCATCCATTCACTAGACCGTAATTCACAAAGGATACCGATTCCGTGTGCGCCGCCTCGCCAATATCGACGATTGATTAATTTTGCCTCATTACGTAGCGGATAAATTTCGCGTTTCGAGCAGGCCGTCAACAAAGACCCTCTCATGACGCGATACGAGTCATCTTGATCCGCCTATCGGGATCGAAATGCTCTATAATCGGTTAAAACGTTCCAATATATTCCTCTGAGCACCCTTCTGCGTGATCCACTGATTATTCGGCGTTCTGAATACCGGTACTCACGGTACTTTGTAACCTCTTCTTATTTTTTTATCATGTTTTAGCGTTTAATTTCGTTATTTTAGAGATTTCGTATTTATTCGATATTTGTGGTATTCGTGGTATTGTAAAGTATTGGCAATTGTGTTGAGTATTCACTTAGTCTAGGAGTGCATATTTTATATTCAGAGTGGTCTGCACCTACTACCTTGTGGTTAGTTACTACCTTTCTGAAGGATTTAACATAATTAATACCGGTACTCAAGGTCCTTGCATTCAAGATCTTCTGTTCGTTCTTGCATTTCATAATTCAACACCTAACTCGTTACATTACATTTTAAATACTCAGTGCTAGACATAGTGAATAGATGGAGCACCCTATAAGTACTTGTAATATTCTCAAATTTCAATAATTAATACCCGTACTCAAGGTATTTGCATTCAAGATTTTCTGTTCGTTCTTACATTTCATAATTCAACCCCTAACTCGTTACATTACATTTCAAATATTCAGTACTAGTTATAGTGAACAAATAGAACACCCTATAAGTACTTGCAGTATTCTCAAATTTTAATAATTAATACCGGTACTCAAGCCACTTGCATTCAAGATTTTTTGTTCGTTCTCGCATTTCATAATTCAACACCTAACTCGATACATCACATTTTAAATAGTCAGTGCTAGTCACACTGAATAGACAGAGCATCCAAGTACTCGTAGTATTCTCAAATTTCAATAATTAATACCCGTACTCAAGGCACTTGCATTCAAGATTTTCTGTTCGTTCTCGCATCTCATAATTCAACACCTAACTCGATACATTACATTTTAAATATTCAGTGCTAGTCACACTGAATAGACAGAGCATCCAAGTACTCCTAGTATTCTCAAATTTTAATAATTAATACCGAATACCTAGTATCTACAGTATTTAAAAGTTACTCAGTTCCGATACTTGCTATTCTGAGTTCACATTAAATGCATTCTACATTGCAAGAACTAAGGAAGCTTATGTTCCGAGCACTAGCTGTTATGAATACCAGTACTCACTGTAATGAATACCGGTACTCATTGTGAATACCGGTACTCGTAGACTTCTATAAATTTTTTGGAGCTTATTTTTTAATGTTGTTAGCATCATTGTCGTCATTATATATATTTAATACTGATATCCAGTGTTCAATGTAATATTGATATCCAATCAAGCTTTATGCAATATTTCTTCCATCTCATAATTTATGTATGTTTGAAATATTTTTTATATGAGTAGTCAAGCGTACCTCGACAATATCAGTCAAATCGAAGCATCATCGCGAACAAGAAACGGCATTTATCTCGAAGTTAGCAGGCAAAAAGTCTGCAGTTGCAAATGGTTGTTTAGCCGACGCATTACCAAGCCAACCATATTCACCGATGCGTTCCCGTAAAAAGAATATACCTGTACGAGCAAAAAATTTCGTTCCAATGGATCGAGCGAACGAATGCGAAACCGATGCTCGGAACAGCGAGTCTCGAAAACAAAAACGAGCACACACAGAGGGACGGCCTATTGTGTCGTTTTTCCTCTTCATGCGTGAAATCGTTCATAATCATAGGAGCAAGCGAGTAGCGAGCGCTAACAAGAATCATTATTCGACAAAGGCTCTCTCTATATTTTCTATAGATACACGAAAAAATCCTGGGTCTATACCGGCAGTATCGTTCCGCGAAACAATTCCGCCGAAACGGATAATGCCGCGGTAGGCAGCGGCGAAAAAACGAGCGACAAAAACCGGGACGGACAAACGAGAGGAGAAAATTCAGAGACAAGGACGCGAACTGAATGCGCCAAAGGGGCTTGCGAACAGACAACGGGGTTAGTTTCTGCAACCATGTCGAGAGGGTGCAACGCTATTCTGATTCCTCCTCTTTCTCTTACGAGCTTTTAAGCGTGCTATAATTACGTATTCGAGTACCTATGGGACTTCATTATCCCGCCGATGCCAAACACCCGCCACCGAGAGCACAAAAGGCAACGAAAGAGGGACGCGATTAAAAATTACAAGGCCGACACACGAAAATACTGGCCTTCTACGATGGGGGAATTGAAGGAAGATAAGGGGTACCACAGTGTACACGCTGGATAATGCTCACACAAAGACTACCGTGGAACGTGAGATAAGGGCTAACTGCCCCTTGAAAGTGATACCGGTGATAGCCTCTAGAACGCATTCGCTTCTATTCGTTCCTTGTTTGGTTCCGCGGAGAGTAATTGGAAGGGGAAATTCGATTTCGTGGATCTTGGTTGCCCAGTAATTGCGTGTTCTTATTTCTTGATATTTATATGTTGCAGGGAAATGAGGTTGCAATTGATTATCTATCACTTTTATGTTTTAAAATAGAGATGTAAGACTTTTGGTCGAAGTACAATCTTTATTGTGTATAAAAAGAGGGGTGGTAGTTTTGATACATGTTGTAGAAAATTAATAGAAGAACAAATTTTCTAAGTTTTAAGTGGATTCAGGAGTTGTGATACTGTGAGAAATAAGAAAGTGAAATACTGAATTATTGAGAGTACTTGAATACTTTGGTACTAAAGTACTGAGAGTACTGAGTACATTGAGTACTCAAGTACTAAGAGTACTAAGTACCTTGAGTACTTGTTGAGGTGCTAAGTGCCTTGAGTACTTGTTGAGGTGCTAAGTACCTTGAGTACCTGTTGAGGTGCTAAGTACCTTGAGTACTTGTTGAGGTACTAAGTATCTCAAGGTACTTAGTATTCTCAGTACTTGAGTACTGAGTACTTGGGATACTAGAATACAAAGAGTACTCAGTACTTGAAGTACTAAAATATTAGTAGCATTGTTAATATACCTAATAGTAGAAGTACTGTTTGTTATACAAAATGTTAAAATTATTGAATACTCAAGAAATCAAGCAATATGTTCTCAACTTGCAATATTTATCTAAACACTACTATATTGCAATAACAAATATAGTAGCTGAAAATGCTTTTAAATATCAAACAGTTCATTACAAAACGTACTGATTATGAAAAGTATCAAAGTTCCAAAAGTATCAAGTATCTGAGATATTCAAGTACTAAGAGTACACAAGTATCTAAGGTACTCAAGTATCTGGAGTATCAAAGTACCTAAAGTACTCAAGTATCTAGGGTAGCTAAGTATCCAACGTACTAAAGTATATAGATTACTTAAGTATGTAGAGTATCCAAGTATCCAGAGTACCAAAGCATCCAGAGTATTAAGGTATCTAGAGTACATAAGTGTGTAGAGTATCCAAGTGTCCAAGTACTTAGGTACTCAGAGTACTTAAATATCCAAAGTACTGAAGTATCCAAAGTACACAAGTACCAAGTATCCAAAGTACTCAAGTACCCAAAGTACCTAAGTATCCAAAATACTAAAGTATCCAGAGTACCCAAGTACCCAGAGTACCCTAGTATCAAGTACCCAAAGTACTTAAGTATCCAAAGTACTAAAGTATCCAAAGTACTAAAGTATCCAAAGTACTAAAGTATCCAAAGTACTAAAGTATCCAAAGTACTAAAGTATCCAAAGTACTAAAGTATCCAAAGTACTAAAGTATCCAAAGTACTAAAGTATCCAAAGTACTAAAGTATCCAAAGTACTAAAGTATCCAAAGTACTAAAGTATCCAAAGTACTAAAGTATCCAAAGTACTAAAGTATCCAAAGTACTAAAGTATCCAAAGTACTAAAGTATCCAAAGTACTAAAGTATCCAAAGTACTAAAGTATCCAAAGTACTAAAGTATCCAAAGTACTAAAGTATCCAAAGTACTAAAGTATCCAAAGTACTAAAGTATCCAAAGTACTAAAGTATCCAAAGTACTAAAGTATCCAAAGTACTAAAGTATCCAAAGTACTAAAGTATCCAAAGTACTAAAGTATCCAGAGTACCCAAGTATCCAGAGTACCCTAGTATCAAGTACCCAAAGTACTTAAGTATCCAAAATACTAAAGTATCCAGAGTACCCAAGTACCCTAACTACCCAACTACCAAGTATCCAAAGTACTCAAGTACCCAAAGTACTTAAGTATCCAAAGTACTAAAGTATCCAGAGTACCCAAGTATCGAGTACCCAAAGTACTTAAGTATCCAAAGTACCCAAGTATCCAGAGTACCCAAGTACCCAAACTACCCAAGTACCAAGTATCCAAAGTACTCAAGTACCCAAAGTACCTAAGTATCCAAAGTACTAAAGTATCCAGAGTACCCAAGTATCCAGAGTACCCTAGTATCAAGTACCCAAAGTACTTAAGTATCCAAAGTACTAAAGTATCCAAAGTACTAAAGTATCCAGAGTACCCAAGTACCCAAGTACCCAAAGTACCAAAATATCCGAGTACCCAAGTGCCTTCGCTACCCACCGAAAGTAATACTAACCGAACACCAACTACACCAAGTACCAAATACGACTAACATCAAAAGAATCTGAAAGTGCAAATAGTATAAACACCGACTACCAAAATAACTACCCGTCTCGAATGCCCCGATGCACCGTAACCGTCACTAATACTTCTCAACGATAATGTAAATCTCATTGTTGACTGCAACACCGGTTTCGGAGCATTAGCTCCGCCAAGGAACGACAAAGTAAATAGTCATTTACGAACGTAACAACCGTGGAGGGGAAGGGTAAGCAATTCACCGGCAACGTTCAAAAGGCAACCCTTAGACTCTCCCCTTCTCGCTCCGTTTCACCAAACAACAATTGCAAATGCACGCGAACAGCGTGCAACCATAATTACATATTTCTCCGTCTGACTCGATGCGAAACCTCTTCGAGCTCTCTTGAAACGTTGCTCTCTAAGACGCTCGGAGAAACGCGAAGCGGAACGCTCTCGAGACGGTCCCTGATCAAAGACCGACTTACGGACACATACCCATGGATATTCGATTCTCCTCGCCCAGAATGTTATGGGAATTCGTGAGCAATTCACGAATACCTGATATCCGCAGCTTTTTGCTGCTTTGAAGTCTCATCCTCTTAGATAAAATTATACTCACATTTTTTTTATTTATACTTTCAAGCTTGTACTTTTATGTTTATGATCTGATTAACTGCTTGCGGTATTTTATTTAGAGACACAAATGTTGCAACCGCTTTTGAAAAAATAATATCTGGAAGTCATAATACTTGTATAGCGTAGTAAAATCCTTGTCCATTTTTTTCAGAATGGGCATTTATTTTTTATACCTGTTACTTCTAACTATACACGTAAATTTTTTATACTGTTGGTACATAGCAGTTGTGGTTTGTGCAGTACTCTTATGGTGGTAGAATTTTTTCTACGGCGAGAGAATTTTTTTTTTAACCGTGAAAATATTTTTACTCACTAGTCAAATATTGTCTCAAAAAATGAACACTTGATTATAACATGATAAACGTCCCAACACACACAGAAAAATGAAACCGCAATCAAACGAAACAGGCATACAGATAATAAGAAGTTTCGATCGTAAACCGAGGGCCACAAAATTCGAGTGGCTGTTTTATGACGATGCCTCTTCCACGTTCGGCCGAGAGGGCTATCGTTAACACCGGTGCTTTTTGTATCGGAAAAATAAATGGAAAGCGGGTACTACTCGAGCCGTATGAAAGTAATTCGATGTTACACAGTGTTGGTCTCGTAACGGTTACACCGGCACCATTCATTACACGTATTTGCAGACGCGCCATTCTCCACGTTGAAGGGCTATGAAAATAAATGAATATCAATGCTCGGTTAAGGGCGCGAAACCACCCAAATACGACACTGGTCGACGTGCGGTTTCCATGCGTGTTTGTGGACACTCACTTAACCCGGGTTATCAATTTTCGGACACGTACCGCAAATTACGATTAATATTTGGTGAAAATTTCGGTTTGTATTTTTGTAACGGAGTATTGTTATATAATCTAATAAACCAGAGAGAAATTATTCTATGAAATTGTTTTTTTTTGTTCGCATCCCCCTTCCACCGCACCCCCCCAGAGAAGCGTGCCGTTTCCAATACAACCATCGAAAACGACGCGCAAATTCCCCGAATACAAGGCGTCGAAAGTGTCGACAAGTCGATTAAGCGAGGAACGGGGCGAGAACAACGGGGGTGGTTATTGTTAATCAAAGCCGGCTACATCGTTTACCAGCAAATTCTACGCGCGTTATTTACCACACGCGCTGTTGTACTTTTACACGTGCGCGAAGCGGGATGACGGGATCCGCGTTGTTAAATTAACGATTAAATCGCGGCTGTATGCACGTACGAGCGATATACAACGAGGCTGCCACCGGTAATAATCGCCACGGTTTCACAGTGTGCCTTCGCGAGACTCGGACGAAAATCTATAGGCTTGCATTTCCCTCGTCGCTGTTCCGCACAATGCGCATTCGAGCCGCCGCTACGCGCCGACCTCGATCGCGTATTTCCTTCTTTCCGTACGTATTTTTTTTTTTTAAAAGCTGTTCAAAAACCGTGCGCGAATTTATAACCCTCGATTTTTACTTTTTCCGATTCTCGCCGGAACAATGGATCGATTAACCCTTTTGATACGACGCGCCGTTTTTCAGCTACGGAAACTCGGTCACTGTGGAGAATTGTAGAGAACTAGGAATTCGAGGCTGGATAGTTATATTGTGCAAAAGAGGTGGTGAAGAATTTCGAGAGCATTTTGATAACGATGAACTGGTCTGTAATTGAGTGATACAAGTACTGTGTTCTTATTTTGGGGTCTTTGAAGGATCAATGTGAGGGATTTGAAATGTAAGGAATTTGTACGTGTGTGAGATTTCGATATGTGAGGGATTTCATATGAGAAATTTGTACATATGTGGAATTTTAACACGTGAGAAATTCGGCATGAGGGATTTAACATATGAGGGGTGTCGATGCACGTAGGGTTTTAGCATATGTGGGATTTCAATATATGTGGGATCTCACATATGGGATTTCTACACGTATGGAATTTTAACGTGTGAAGGTTTAGTACGAGGGATTTGGGATATGAAGGAGTTAACACATGAGGGAACACAACACATGTGGATTTCAACACATGTGAGATTTCAACGCATATGGTATTTCAACACATAAGGGATCTCACATGAGGCATTTCTACATATATGGAATTTCAACACGTGGAAGGAAGGTTTAGTATGAAGGATTTGGTACATGAACAAGTTAACACATGAGGGAACACAACATATATGGATTTCAACACATGTGAAATTTCAACACATATGGTATTTCAACACATAAGGGATCTCACATGAGGAATGTCTACACATATGGAATTTTAACACATGGAAGGTACAATACATGGGATTTGGCACTTGAAAAAGTTAACACATGAGGGATTTCAACGTATGTGAGATTTCAACACATATGGTACATCAACACATAAGAGATCTGATTGAGAGATAAGGAATTTCAGCACATATGAATTTCAAGACATGAAGGTTCAGTATGAAGGATTTGGTACATGAAAGAGTTAACACATGAGGGTCTCAACACATGTGGATTTGAATACATGTAGATTTCAACACATATGGATTTGAATACATGAGATTTGACATAAGGAATTTCAACACATGGAAGGTTCAATATGAAGGAGTTAACACATGAGGATCTCAACACATGTGGACTTCAACACACATGAGGGTCTCAACATACAAGAGATATCTACGCATACAGGATTTCAATACGTGAGGAATCTTAACACATGAGAAATTCAGCAAAAGGGATTTAGCATGTGAGGGTTTGATGACGCAGGGATTCACATATGAGGATACCACACATGAAATCTCAACACGTGAGAACTTTTGTTCCTGAAGGATTGAACGCAAAAGGGACCTCAACCATAAAGACTTTCATTGTCTTAGATTCAACATGTAAGTAATTTCAATGCATTTGGAATCCCGGGATAAAGATATTAACCAATTAAGTAATTCAGCGTAAGAAACTGTAACCAAGGAATTTAGAGCATGAGATATTAACACGCGACGGGCACAACGCGCATAAAATCTGAACACGTGAGAAGTTCTGTATGTGAGGAATTCAACGTGCAAGGGAGGCCATAAGGAATCTCAGTGTGTGAGAGATTCAACGCGTTAGGTGATTCAGCGCGTAAGGAACCTTAGTACGTGAGAAATTCAGCGTGTGAAGGATTTCAGCACGTGAAGGACCTCAACGCTTAAATAATCCTAACTTGTGAGTAATCTTGACTTTTAAGAGTCAGGAAATCTTGATAATAAGGGTTGCAGAGATAGATCTCAAAATGGAACTCTACTGACTCTCACAGATTGCGGTTTTGTAGGAAATTATATTTGATGACAAGGATGAAGAATGAAGAAAATAAATAAAGACAATGTGGATGAAGACTGAACAATATGAGTGCATTGTCTGCAACGTAACTGAATAAAAGTATATTGTTTATAATATTTGCAGTAACTATCTACGTAATTGTGTAATATATAATGTCACATACATACGATATATGTAGATAGTGTAGAGTTGTATGTGGCACATGTACATAAATGTTCAATCTGCTAAAGGAACCTGGCGTATGAAGTATCCTAAAACATCGAATTTCTGATTTACATATATTGTAATAGCTGCAAAGTTAATAAGTCTTCCTCATAAAATATGAAAACTAGAATAAACAACCTATGATTAACATCCAAACTACTATGAGTACCTCTCCAACATCTGAGTTCCAAGATCCACATGTGTGGTCTACCTATGACTTAGCACGCGAAGTATCCCAAAACACCAAATTTCTTATTAAAATATCTCGATATAGCCATGAAATGAATAAATCTTCAGTATGAAAGGACCAAACGTAGAATTAATATCCTACAAGTGACATCCAAATCACAATGACTAGCTCCCTAACATCTGAGTTCCGAAATTGACATCTGCGGTCTACCTATGACTTAGCAGACGAAGTGTCCAAAAACACCACATCTGATAAGAGCCATAACAAAAATACAAAGCAGCCATAATAAACAAGTGTCCACCATAAAGATCAAATCTACAATCAGCCTCGAAACTACAATCTGAGCATCTGAATTCCAGCATCCGATGGAGCAATAAATCTGCCAGATCTTAACAAACGGTTTCCAATAAACGATAGAAGAATAGCGATCACTATCGGTTTGATCATTAGGGAAACGATAACGGATCGTTTCTATCTTGTCTCTTTGGTCATAAATCCCGGCCGAAGCACGGTCGTCGAATGTAAATTAAGAGCAGTAAATAAATCAGCGTGCCGGTACTCACGCGGGGTCTTTATGTTCCGAGTAGTGCTAATTACAGCCATCCTTTGGAACAGCGGCGCGGTGTAATTAGACACGATCACGGGGAAACGTACGTTTCATGGAGGGAAAGAATAAAAATAGAGAGGGAATAAGCATGGAACGGGTGTTCAGAGGGAGCTTCAATTTGGTAAAACAACCACGTGAAACACGTTCGTATGAGCCGGTGAATACGAATCGAATGGCGACTGGCTTTTGCGTAGATGTTTGTTGTGCTACGCTTTGATACTGGTCGACTCTGAATTGCCTGCTTTAAGAACCGACATTTTCACGATTATACAATGGAATAACAACATGGTTCTCTTTCAACAACTATGTGTTTTTAAGCGATTATTCTCGTTACGGCTTTTACGCAATTGTTGTTTATGAACTGGAACGCTTGAAATCGCTTCAGGAATTATTCTTCTGGTTCTGTTGTTGATGCTTCGTATTGTTTTTGTTCTTTGTTCTGTCAGTTCCATTCATTGTCAATTCTTTTATTTTTCCTCTTTAAAATTATTTCGAGTTTCCTGTATTGTTTTAAATTTCCGGAATTTTAATAGTTGCAAATTATTTGAGGTATTTTTTTAGATAATACTGTTGGATACAAATTTTAATGGAGATTGTTGTGAAAATAATTTCTTTTTAAATTGTACTCTTGATATTTTAATACTATTTTCAGTAATTTTATTTTATATTCTTTATGTAGACGAATTTTATTATTTCATGATTCATACTATTTTTTATTGGAGGACACTATAAGAATTATTTTTCTAAATTTATTGTTGATGAATAAAATTATTTTTATTCAACAATATTGTATATCAAATTTCAAATATAAAATTTTCTAACACAGATGTAGGGAGAACTATAAAATTCTCTAGCAAAGGTGTAGGTAAAAATAAAATTCCCTAGCATAGCTGTAGGCTGGAATAAAATTCCCTAGCACAGCTGTAGGTAGAAATAAAATTCCCTAGCATAGCTGTAGGCTGGAATAAAATTCCCTAGCAGAGCTGTTGGTAGAAACAAAATTCCCAAGCATAGCTGTGGACTGGAATAAAATTCCCTAGCAGAGCTGTAGGTAGAAATGAAATTCCCTATCATAGCTATAGGTAAAAATAAAATTCCATAGCAAAGATTATAAAGCATTAGAAAATTCCTAGCAGAGCTGTAAAGTGGAATAAAATTTCCTAGCAGATATATAGAAGGAACTAAAATTCCCTAGCAAAGGTATAGAAAGAAGTAAAATTCCCTAACAAGGATGTAGAAAGGAATAAAATTCCCTAGCAAAGATACAGAAAGAAATGAAATTTCCTAACAAAGATGTAGAAAGAAATAAAATTCCGTAGGTAAGGTATGAAAAAAAATAAAATTCCCTAACAAAGATGTAAAAAGAAATAAAATTCCCAGTAAAGATACAGAAAGAAACGAAATTCCCTAGCAAAAATAGAGAAAGAAATAAAATTTCCTAACAAAGATGTAGAAAGAAATAAAATTCCCTAGCTAAGATATGAAAAAAAGTAAAATTCCCTAACAAAGATGTAAAAAGAAATAAAACTCCCTAGCAAAGATGTGCAAAAAAGCTACTATTCCTTAGCAAAAATCCAGAAAGAAATAAAATTTCATAATAAAGATGTAGAAAGGAATAAAATCCCCTAACAAAGATGCAGAAGAAATAAAATTCTCCGAGACGTAAAAATGAATAAAATCCTCTAACAGAGATAGAAACGAATAAAACTCTCTAACGGACGCCGGAATAAAATTTCCAGTCAGAGATAAAGAGAAAATTCTCTAACAGAGATCTTTTAATCACCTCAATTTCCACGATAAGCGTATTCGGCCAGCAAGAAACGCTGAAATTTCCAGACGATCGGTTTCCCGATACGAGGAGCAGGAATTATCAATTTTCCGAGCAGGCAAAGTTTTGGCGAGCCCGTGTATCGCGGGGAGGAAAGAAGGACGCAGTGCAAACAACAATCAAAGCAATTCGTTACAGCGTCGTCTTTCCTCTGCGAACCCGATGAAATTCCGCGATGGTTAATTAACAGAAGCGAAGGAATGTATGTTTTGCGAAACGGTTTCCCGTCACGTGCGTTCACGGTCGAGTTCGCAATCAGCCGAAGAAAGGAAGAAGAAGGCCGACCGGAAACGGGGCAAGCTGACGGAGGATCCGCGGAGGGCACGACCGGAAACTGGCTGTATTCAAATAATTGCTCGCTGTTATCTCCTGTCGTCCGCGTAATTCGCAGTCCAGATATTATTCTTATCGGGCAAGTTCGCGCGAAACTTTCGCCGGCTGTCGTCGCAGCTCCCTCGGGAGTATTTTCGTTCCCCTCCCGCGAGTATCGTCTTAAATACGCTCGCCGACATTACGACAACAGACGGAGTTAACTGAGAACGTTTTACCGGTTTTACATTCGCGAACTTTCCAGAAGTTCCGTGCTTCTTAAGCGTGTTTTTCCAGATTCGATTGCACCGCGAAATATATCTGTTTGAGAGTTCGTATAATCTTTACGGATATTGCTTTCGCGAAATGTGTTTCAGGTACTTTAGGTACTTGTAAATTCTTCGATCTGAGTGCTTATTGTATTTTTTTGCGAGTAGATCTTGGTAGATCTTGCAGTATTTGGTAGAGTTTGTGGCTTAGGGAATCGGTATTTCAGGTATCAGGTACTGTGAGTACTTTTGGTATTCGAGTATTTGGGTATTTAGGTACTCGGTAGTTTTAGTGGGTGGAGCCATTGTTAATTGTTACTGAAGTTTATGGTGGGCGGAGAAAATTCAGGGTTTCCGATATTTGAGTACCTGATTTTTTAGGTATTTTTGCCATTTCTGTAATTTTGGTATTTACTGCTTTTGGTGCTTTGGTGTCTATTATCATTTCTATACGATCGTGACATCATTTCTAATTGAGTACCTAAGTACCTGAGTAATTGAGTACCGGAATACCTTGAGTACCCGAGTACCTTGAGCAGTTAAGTAACTGAGTAGTTTGAGTACCTCAGTACCTTGAATGGCTAAGGATCTTAAGTACCAAAGTACCTTCAATGCCTAAGAATTTGGAGCCTCCGAGTACCTTAAGTACCTAAGAATCTTGAGTACCTGAGTACCTTGAATGACTAAAAATCTTGAGAACCTGAGTAACAGAGTACTCAAGTACCTTGAGCAGTTAAGCAGCTGAGTAGCTTGAGTGCCTGAGTACCTTCAAGGCCTAAGAATCTTCAGTACCTGAGTACCTTAAGTGTCTAAGAATCTTGAGTGTCTGAGTACCGTGAATGATTAAGAATCTTGAGTACCTGAGTAACTGAGTACCCGAGTACCTTGAGGAGTTAAGCAGCTGAGTAGCTTGAGTGCCTGAGTACCTTCAATGCCTAAGAATCTTCAGTACCTGAGTACCTTAAGTGTCTAAGAATCTTGAGTGTCTGAGTACCGTGAATGATTAAGAATCTTGAGTACCTGAGTAACTGAGTACCCGAGTACCTTGAGGAGTTAAGCAGCTGAGTAGCTTGAGTGCCTGAGTACCTTCAATATCTAAGAATCTTCAGTGCCTGAGTACCTTAAGTGTCTAAGAATCTTGAGTGTCTGAGTACCTTGAATGATTAAGAATCTTGAGTACCTGAGTAACTGAGTACCCGAGTACCTTGAGGAGTTAAGCAGCTGAGTAGCTTGAGTGCCTGAGTACCTTCAATGCCTAAGAATCTTCAGTACCTGAGTACCTTAAGTGTCTAAGAATCTTGAGTGTCTGAGTACCTCAAATGCCTTAGAATCTCGTGTACCTTAGTACCTTGAGTGCCTTGAATGACTAAGTATCTTGAATACCTGAATACCTTGAGTACCTGAGTACCTTGAATACCTCAATGGATACTCAATAATTCTGATATCTAATAGCACCTTCTCCAAGCACTCTGTGCTCTCAGTATTTAGATACTTAAATCTCTGTTGAAGTTATAGAACCATAGAATTTTACTAACAGCTCGCATATGCAACACCATTAATATCACTCTACAGTTCTATTTTCGGCAATATAACGAGACTGTTTTCAGATGTCCTATTCGAGTGTCCATACATTTATGGACAGTATTATAAATCTTGCATGACAAATGGCACACCCTCCGCCATTTTTTCCTCATTCCTCATTCACTTTCCTTCCTTTTTATTTATACCGAGTAATTCACTGTCGAAGTTGGATCAGAGTCTGCAACGAGTCCAGCGAAGCTTCCGGCTTATCTGTCCAATATGATTTTTATACCCAAACCCAACTGTCTCTCCGTAGATTTGTTTCCTCGATTTCGATTTTGATATGGAACCCCGTGAATCCCCGGATCGATTCCGATCCTGTTCGAGCTTGGTCGCGAGAAAAATTCGAGACAATGATTAATGAATGTTCGCCCGTTCATTTCGCGGATCAACGTTTATCTCTTTTCCAATAATCTGATTAGACGTGGATCTTCGCTAACGATCCTATCGCGAACAATTAGTCACCTTTTCGCTCGACAAACGGAAAGGTGGATGATAGACATTTTATCGATACTGAGGAGGAAATTATATTATATTTTTCTCACATTTCGACGTAATCTTATCTTTGGCTTTGTTTGTGATTGACAAGTGGACATGGGATTTATAATATTGGCTTTTTATCAATATTCTTATGCACCTGTGTAAATGAGCATATTTAGAGTATTTTTAGTTGTTTGTGTTTTATAAATAAGTAGTGGTATTTATAAAATTGTGGTAGATAATGAATACTTTCAAGATGGTAGATGATAATGAGTACATTCAAGAGTATAAATAATAATGAGTACTTTCAAGATGATAGATAACAATGAGTACTTACAAGATAATAGATAATAATGAGTACTTTCAAGACAGTAGGTAATAATGAATACTTTCAATATGATAGATGATATTGAATACTTTCAAGATGATAGATAACAATGAGTACTTTCAAGATGATAGATAACAATGTGTACTTTCAAGATGGTAGGTAATAGTGAATACTTTTAAGATGATAGATGATATTGAATGCTTTCAAGATGATAGATAACAATGAGTACTTTCAAGATAATAGATAATAATGAGTACTTTCAAGATGGTAGGTAATAATGAATACTTTCAAGATGAAAGATGATAATGAATGCTTTCAAGATGAGAGATAACAATGAGTACTTTCAAGATGATAGATGACAATGAGTACTTTCAAGATGATAGGTAATAATGAATACTTTCAAGATGATAGATGATATTGAATGCTTTCAAGATGATAGATAACAATGAGTACTTTCAAGATGATGGATGACAATGGGTACTTTCAAGATAATAGATAATAATGAGTACTTTCAAGATGATAGATAATAATGAGTACTTTCAAGAGGATGGATAACAATGGGTACTTTCAAGATAATAGATAATAATGAGTACTTTCAAGATGATAGATAACAATGGGTACTTTCAAGATGGTAGGTAATAGTGAATAGTTTTGAGATGATAGATGATATTGAATGCTTTCAAGATGATAGATAACAATGAGTACTTTCAAAATGATGGATAGCAATGGGTACTTTCAAGATAACAGATAATAATGAGTACTTTCAAGATGATAGATAATAATGAGTACTTTCAAGATGATAGATAATAATGAGTACTTTCAAGATGATAGATAATAATGAGTACTTTCAAGATGATAGATAACAATGA
>NW_003797177.1:4384932-4455309 GCF_000220905.1 Megachile rotundata | reverse complement strand
TACTTTCAAGATAACAGATAATAATGAGTACTTTCAAGATGATAGATGATAATGAATAGTTTCAAGATGATATATAATATTAAATACCTTTAAAATCATAAACAATATTGAATATTTTTATAAATATATTTATGCATCTATACAAATTACTAAATTGACAATATTTTTGCTTGTTAAAATATTTAATAATTAAATACTAACAATACTAAAACGTGATAGATAATAATGAATATTTTGAAGATAACAGATAATATTGAACTTACGATAATATTGACTACCTAATTTTGATACTTTCATGTATATATACAAATTATTAAATTAATACTAAATTTATTTGCTAAAATACTCAATAAATAAATAGTGACATAACCAAAAATATAAAATAATTTAAACCTTCCTGAAAAATCATCCTAAACCGATTTCACTCGAATGTGCGTGAAGTAGTTTTTCGCAACATCTGACAGCTTACAGGAACCATTAGCTTATTTTCGGGCGGTGAATTTTGATAGGACACAGGAACGAAAAATATTTGGATCAAAGTCTTCCATTGAGCTTTCGATTCCCGCGGTTAAATCAAACAGCAAGCGCAAATATATCGCCGCTTTCAACACCCGGAAAAAGGAGAAAAGTGATCCCTGTTTTGCCAGGATATTTGCGCGAAATCCCTGGAAAATACGAGGGCTCGTTACGAGCGCGAAAAACATTTTCGCGATTCAATGCCCCGCGATTATTAGCAAATTGAATTCCCGTGAAATCGAATAGGAAACGAGATTAAAAACGGCGGCAAAATAGAAGAAAGGTGTACGCGTTAAAAATAAAAAAATTGATAAAAATCAAACACCGTTGATAACATTCGATACCGCGTGCGGTTTCAAGCTATTAGCGTGATTTTCTGAATGAAACGAGATTATTAATTAACAGTTCGCTCGTACTCGAAGAAAGTTAAAAAGGGTTGCAAAGTTCGGGAACTTTTCACATTATTCTAAATTCAAAGGAGATTCTTGCTCTCCTTGCGTTTTTTGCAAGGGATTTTAATCCAAGGTCTGTTTTAAACTTCTGCGGATTTTCTGCTTTATTTGCTTTCGTTGATGGCTCTCTGGGGTCATTAATTAGGTTTATACTTGGGACAATTTTGGAGCTTTGCTGTTCTGGGGTCTTGTTTGCAAGGTTTAGGTTGAAACATATTGTGTTTTAACTGGTATGAGTGGGTATTTATGAATTTGTTGGTTCAACAATTGCTGGGTTTCTAAATTTATGAATTTGTGAATTTCTATATTTATAACGAAGCAGCTCAATTTTGTAATTTTTACAATTTTTGAATTTTTGAGTGTCTAAATTTCTGAATGTATATATCTTAAAATCCTTAAAACTCTAATATCTCAAATCTCCAAATCCTTAAGACTCCAAATTTTCAAGCCTTCAAATCCTTAAAACTCTAATATCTCAAATCTCCAAATCCTTGTGACTCCGAATTCTCAAATCTCCAAATCCTTAAAACTCCAATACCTCAAATCTTCAAATCCTTAAGACTTCAAATTTTCAAACCTTCAAATCCTTAAAACTCCAATACCTCAAAACTCCAAATCCTTGTGACTCCGAATTCTCAAATCTCCAAATCCTTAAAACTCCAATACCTCAAATCTTCAATTCCTTGTGACTCCAAATTCTCAAATTTCCAAATCCTTAAAACTCCAATACCTCAAATCTCCAAATCCTTGTAACTCCACATTCTGAAATCCCCAAATCCTTAAAACTCCAATACCTCAAATCTCCAAATCATTCTAACTCCAAATTCTCAAATCTCCAAATCCTTAAGACTCCAATACCTCAAATCTCCAAATCCTTAAAACTCCAATACCTCAAATCTCCAAATCCTTTTGACTCCAAATTCTCAAATCTCCAAATCCTTAAAACCCCAGTACCTCAAATCTCCAAATCTTTAAAACTCCAATACCTCAAATCTCCAAATTCTCAAATCTCCAAATCCTCAAATCTCCAAATTCTCAAATCTCCAAATCCTTAAAACCCCAGTACCTCAAATCTCCAATTTCTCAAATCTCCAAATCCTTAAAACTCCAATACCTCAAAACTCCAAATCCTCAAATCTCCAAATTCTCAAATCTCCAAATCCTTAAAACTCCAATTCCTCAAATCTCCAAATCCGTCAAGTCCCTAAAATCCCGAAATCCTCGCACTTAAAAATTCTCAAACCACCCATTCCCAAATCGCCAATTCCATAATTCCCAAAATCATAAAATCCCCGAGCCCATTTTCAAAATCCGTACAATACCGAACGCAGAAGATTACATCGCTAAAACGAACGAAATTAAAATTTTCTTTCCACAGCGTAATATTCGCGCAAAAATTCGCATCAAAATAAAAGACGGATTACGAAAAATAAATTCAGTCGAGAAATAACGATTCAACTTTTTGCGCTGTTAAAACAATCCATCGCGTTGCAGATGTTTGTACGAATCTATACAATTGTTAGATATTTTCTCGGATAAGCTGCTTAAAAATATTGTTCCGTCCTGAATATTTTATTTTATCGTATTCCAGGTACTATCGGGGTTATTCCGCTACGTCCGGGCGTACAATTTGATATATCATAAATGAATGTAATAAACGTTGTATATTTTTCTGCGTTCGCGATTCGCATTTATTTTAAAACAAATCATGATCCGTCGAATTTTGCACAATGTTTTTTGCGTAAAAACTAACTTTCAACAACGTGTATTTATTCCTTCTAACAATGCACTGTCGATTCGCGTTCATTGTGCATAATCTGTTAACTCCACTTTCATTATATTTTTATTGTTATTTATTTCCGCTTTTATGATTTCTCTCACGGTGTTAATAATTTATTAAATATCATATCAGTAAGTTCTTTAACAAGTTTTCATATTTTACTTCTTGGAGATTTTTTAGTATCACTTGTTAAACCTTGCAAAATTCTATAACAAATTGACGGAATTAAAAAAAATATTTTAAAATAGTCCAATCCTTCGTGAATAAAATGAAAAAGAATTTAGGCAAATCGGTTGAGTAGTTTCTGAGAAAAAAATTCGTAAGTGAAGCCTGTTTTTGGCAAAAATGGACAAAATTGCAAACTTTGAAGACTTGTTATTTTTTAACAAATTCGAAACCAGCAAAAATGATGACTTAAACCCTCCTTAATTTCACGTGGATTATAACATATTTTAATTATAGCAAAATCGCAGATGGTGAAGTCCAAAAATGATCGATTGTCAATAACGCTAGAAACTTGTTTAATTCTCTCGTTGAATTTAACCTAAAAATTAATTTATTTTTGAAATTTTTCTAAAGATTATTTTATTAATTAAACAACTTCTGATCACGTTATTCCGAAGTATCGTAACGAGGTCAGTTAGATTGAAATTTTTTGTTAAATTTTTCAAAGATCGACCTCGTTTTTCCCGGTTTTTGCTCGTATTTCCTTTTCGTTTTTGCTGGATTCGGAACGACGATAGCGCACGGTGATTTTGACGAATCGATCGGAACTTCCGTTATAAACTTCTTCTTCGGTCGTTCGGCGTGATGCATCATCACACAGTGCCACTGTCGCTACGTTTGACAGATCGCAAATTATTTTCGCGAAACGGGGCGCATCAGTTACGCCGCAGTTCTTTTCGATGAAACCGTCTGAATCGTCGGAATTATTGACGAACCACGAACAGACCTCTCGAATTTATTTACTTTTAAATGTACCAATTTTCCGAGCCACGAATTTCCAAATTTTTCTGCTCGTCGATTTTATGTATTTCGCGGACCGGCAAAACCAGACGATTCGTCGGAATTATCGACGAACAATGGACCTCTCGAAATTTACTTTCAAATGAACGGAATGAAGTTGAAAATTTATACATTTTCGCACTTGTAGATTCTGTTAGTGATACAGGAGTTTAGTGAGTTTCGGAATTTTGGGATTTATGGATTTGCAGTTTTAGAATCTCAGAAAATTACCTTAAAGATTGGAAAACTTACTAATTTCACAATGCAATCATTTTAAAATTAAAAAAGGTTTCAATGTGAAAACATGAATTACTAAAAAATATAAAAAGTTCCTGGAGTACCTGGAGTACCTTAAGTACCTGAATACGTTGAGTGCCTAAGAATCTTGAGTACTTGAGTACCTCAAGTACCTGAATACCTTGAGTACCTTGAGTACCTTCCGGAGCTAAGTAGCTGAGTATCTTAAGTACCTGGAGCACCTAGGGTACCTTGAGTATCTGAACACCTTGAGTGCCTAAGAATCTTGAGTACATGAGTACCTTGAGCAGCAAAGTAGCGGAGTACCTTGAGTACCTGAAGATTACCTACAGAAAATTACGTGAATAATTGGAAAACTTGCTAATTTAAAAATGTAATAATTTCAAAAGTAAAAAATGTTTAAATATGAAAACATGAATAACTAAAAGATATAATAAGTATCTGGAGTACCTTGAGTACCTGGAATACCTCTAATACCTGAATACCTTGAGTGCCTAAGAATCTTGAGTACCTGAGTACCCTGAGCAGCTAAGAAGCTGAGTACCTTGAGTATCTGGAGTGCTTTGAGTACCTTGAGTACCTGAATACCTTGAGTGCTTAAGAATCTTGAGTACCTAAATACCTTGAGTACCTAAGTACCTTGAGCAGCTAAGTAGCTGAGTACCTTGAGTACCTGGAGTACTTTGAGTACCTTGAGTACTTGAATACCTTGAGTGCTTAAGAATCTTGAGTACCTGAGTACCTTGAGTACCTAAATACCTTGAGTACCTGAGTACCTTGAGCAGTTAAGTAGCTGAGTACCTTGAGTACCTAAAGATAACCTACAGAAAATTACCTTAAAAATTGAAAAACTTGCTAATTTCACAATATAATAATTTGAAAATTAAAAAATCTCTAAATATGAAAACTTCATAACCTAAAAAATATAAAAAATCCATAATTTTCATATCTAAACCACTCATACCTTTAATTCCCAAAATCACAATTTCATAACTAAAATTTCCAAACAACAAAAGCTCTGTTATATCCCCAATTGTCAAATCAGCAAATCGACTTGAAAATATTGTCACCCCTCCTCAATCTCCCGTTAAACCACTCGAAATTTGACAGAGGCCGATTTGATTTGATCCGAGATGGCTTCGATGAGGAAACATCGCTGACAGAGATAATTCTAGTGGCATTACTGGATGACGCATTGAGTGGCTACCAAAAACGCTGGTTAAGATCGTGAATTTTCGAAACGATTTCGAATTAAACACTCGCCGCGGATCGTCAGCTCGCGTGACACCAATTTATCGGGCTCGTTGTGTTCGCGAATCGGCTTGAAATGCCCGGCCGATTGTCGAATAATCGGTCTATCTAGAATTTCGTGCGAACGTGATCGCATTGAACCGTCGATTATTCTCGATTGCCGCTTCTAATTTATAATTTGCCTTGCTTTGTGTCTCCGCATCGATTCCATTTGTCGAAATAGCGGGCTTGTCCGCCGACGTACAAAGACAAATGGCCCGTGTTCGTACGTGGATCAAAATTGCTACTTGATACGGTTACTAATAAAACGATCCGTAATTAAATTTGATAAGCAATTTTAATGAATCGAGGATCCTGAAATGTAAGCCAGTTGTAACGTTCTTAAGAGAGAGCTTTAAAGGGCTTGCGAGTGAAAGCTTTCAAGCGTTACATTCAATGTTCCAAAGAGATTAACCCGTTTGCAAATTTGAAGCATCGTTAGAACTCTCAAGTGGAGCGGGATTGATACAAGTTTGTCGCGTTTCACGATAAGAATTTCGACGGGGCACTTTTGTAGCCGTTTTTGGCAAGCTTTAAGCTTTAATTTGATGTATCGTGAGCTACTTTTGATGATACTTTTATGTCATGAATTTCTATTTGACTTTTCACGTTCCATATTATTTAATTTTAACGAAAGGTTTGTTATAATTTACGATCAATCAGTCTGTGTTCAAAATACTCACGGGGCACTTACATAGGCGTTTTTGTTAGACTTCAAGCTTTAATTTGGTGTATCATAAGGTACTTTTGATGATACTTTTATGTCATGAATTTCTATTTGACTTTTCACGTTCCAAATTATTCGATTTTAACAAAATGTTTGTTACAATTCACGATCAATCGAATTTTGTTCCAAATACTCCTAAAACGCTTACATAGGCGCTTTTGTTGAACTGCAAGCTTTAATTTGATGTATCATAGGTTACATTTGATGATACTTTTATGTCATGAAATTCTATCTCACTTTTCACGTGTTGAAATCACGTTTTATTGTAATAAAATACTTCTGTTTGGTACAATGAACGATAAACTCTTCTGTGTTCACAGCATTCACGAACCGTTTGCATAGAAATTTTCGTGATGCTTCAAGCTTTAAATTGATGTACTATAAGTGCCATTTCGTGGTACTTTTAAGTCATGAAATCGTGTTGGAATTTTGGTGTTTCGAAATCAGTTGTTTGAGTTTTATTGTTTGGCTCCAGTGATGGTCAGCTATTTTCTATTACGACTATTTACGAGACATTTATGTGGCTGCTTTCGTTAGAGTTTAGGCCTTAATTTGACGTATCACAAGTGAAATTTGATGAAACTTTTCTGTCATGAAATTAAATTAGACTGCATAAAACTCAAAACTGGTGATGGCTAACTATAATTGATAGTCCGCCATTTTGTATTGGGTGTATCAGCAAAGTCATTACGCAGATATTTTAGCTAGACTCTAAGCTTTAATTTGACGTATCACAAGTGAAATTTGATGAAACTTTTCTGTCATGAAATTAAATTAGACTGCATAAAACTCAAAACTGGTGATGGCTAACTATAATTGATAGTCCGCCATTTTGTATTGGGTGTATCAGCAAAGTCATTACGCAGATATTTTAGCTAGACTCTAAGCTTTAATTTGACGTATCACAAGTGAAATTTGATGAAACTTTTCTGTCATGAACTTAACTCAAACTTCATAACACTTGAAATTGGTTATTGTTAACTATAATTGATAGTCCGCCATTTTGTATTGGGTGTATCAGCAAAGTCATTACGCAGATATTTTAGCTAGACTCTAAGCTTTAATTTGACGTATCACAAGTGAAATTTGATGAAACTTTTCTGTCATGAACTTAACTCAGACTTCATAACACTTAAAATTGATTATTGTTAACTATAATTGATGATCCGCCATTTTGTTTTGAGAATATCGTAAAAATCGATACGTACATATTTTGGCTAGACTCTAAGCTTTAATTTGACGTATCACAACCAAAATTTGACAAAACTTGTCTGTCATGAAATTTCAGACCTGTAAACTCACATAAATTGACAAACAGGTAAACTAAACAAGTAGCATACGAAATAGCTAACCGCTAGCGCTCATTAAAAATGAAATTCCCCAGCGGCAAAACACATTCCCGCATTCAACGCACAAATCCTTTCCTATACGATCAAACATCGGCAATATCGATTACCGCCCCTCGAATCTCTATTTTCAATCATTGAAACGCGAATTCCGAGGAATCCGTTAGCAAAGGTATCTCGAGACACGAATAAATCGTCCTGACGGTGAACGCGGGGTTTGGGGGGAGGGTAGAAAACGCAATAAAACACGATGATCAGCGCTCATCGTGCGCGAGTGATCGATACGAAACGAGATATGCCTGGCTGGGACGGATACGCGCGATATACGAGGGGTTTTAAAGAAAGCGGACGGGTAAAACAGGCGCCACCAGGGTTGAATGTAAAACAGAGAGAGGGGAAAAAAGAAAAGTGGAAAGGAAGATCCGTTTATTGGCGGTGGTGGGCAACAATGCGTCATGTTGGGCACCGACGAGTAATTGACAATAGAGAAAAAAAAGGAAAGAGAGAAGGTAATGGGAGGCGTTTCCGTTGTCGTTGGTCTACACGATCCTGCCGGCCCATGGCTGATCGTCATTGTCCCTCGGGATCTGTACGGGACTCGCGAGCACCCGGATAAGTGGAACTCGAATTTATTATTCGGCCGCGTGCTTCACGTCCGTCGCAGAAACAATGGGAAAACGAGAGAAACGCGCTAGTCGCTCGAGTACCACTCTGTCCTGTCGATCTGGGACTCGAGTACACGCGTCCGGCAGTCCACGATTTCCAACGAGACAATCGATCGAAGCTTACCGTACATGCGTATGCTGCCATTTTTGTTATATTGTTTAGTCGATACCAGGTCTAGTTTGTTGTCTAGTATGCACTGCGTATTTGACAATTTTTAGATTTTAATTTGGGGCGAGTTGGGTTAAGGGTAGATATATGGAAATTGATGGGGTGGTCGCTTTGATTATGACTTCATGAGAGGAGTGATTTGGGGTGGTATGGTTTGCTGGTGCGATGGTGGAGCAATTCGAATCAATGATATGTAGTTTGATGCGACGTAATTTGGGACGATGGAATACTGTTAGGTAGAACATAACACGGTAGAATTCAACGTGGTGGAACTCAACGCAACAGAATTTAACGTTAGCGCAGCATAATTCAGTGCGGTGGAACTCAACATGATAGAACTCAACGTCATGGAACTCAACGCAAGAGAATTCATTGCAATGTAACGTAATAAGACAGAATTCAACGCAGTGGAACACAACGCAACAGAATTCAACGTAGTGGAACTCAGCGCAACGCAATTCAACGTGATGGAACTCAAGGTAGCATAATTCAATTCAGTAGAACTCAAAATGAGAGAATTCAGGGTTATGGAACTCAGCGCAATAGAATTCAACGCGGTGGAACTCAACGCAACGTGATGGAACTCAATGCGAGAGAATTCATTGTAATATAACTTAACAGGCCAGAATTCAACGCAGTGGAACACAACGCAGCAGGATTTAATTCGGAGGGAATTGAGCGCAACAAGATTAAGCGCTGTAGAACTCAACGCGATGGAATTCCATACGTTGGAACCCAAAACGGTGGAGTTCAATGAAATAGAGCCGAACGCAAAGAAATTTAATGCAATGGAACTCAGCGCATTGTAATTCGATGCAGTGGAACTCAACGCAATGGAATTCTATGAAGTAGAACTCAACGCAATGAAATACTTTGCAATGGAACTCAACACAAGGAAATTCGATGCAATGGAATTCAACGAAATGTAATTCTATCCAATGGAACTCAACGCAACTGAATTCAACACACTGGAATTTTATACAGTGGAACTCAACGCACTGGAATTCTATGCAGTGGAACTCAACGCAATGAAATACCATGTAATGGAACTCAACGCAGTGAAATTCAACGCAATGTAATTCTATCCACTGGAACTCAACGCAACTGAATTCAACGCACTGGAACTCTATGCAGAAGAACTCAGCGCAATGAAATGCTATAGAATGGAGCTCAACACAGTGAAATTCGATACAGTGGAACTCAGCGCAATAAAATTCTATCCACTGGAACTCAACGCACTGGAACTCTATGCAGTGGAACTCAGCGCAGTAAAATGCTATAAAATGGAACTCAACACAGTGAAATTCGATACAGTGGAACTCAGCGCAATGAAATACTATCCTATGGAATTAAACGCAAAAAATTCAGTGCAATGGAACTCAACGCAATGGTACTCAACACAATAGAACTCAACACAATACAATTCAACTCGTTCCAATTCAACCCGTCCTACATCCCAGCGCATCAAAAGCGTATATCAATTCCCCACAAAAACTAAAGAAGCCATAAACTACAGCAATAAATAATACAAGTATAAATGCTATAAATCGCAAGTATCCACTTCCGTGCATTGTTTGACGGACCACAAGAGCCGTGTGCATTCCCCGTGCAAGAATCCTAATCGTTTGACGATGCATCATGTCAGGTTCGATGGTTCTTTAAGATCTATACCGCGACGCATCGTGCACGCTGAAACGGCTGACTGGAAGTTCACGCCTACGCTTCTTTCCACTCTTTGTCGCCTTTCGTCTTTCCTCTTTTCTACACGATGGAGACGTTATGGTCGACGGGACGCGAATAATGCGATTGACGACGAACAAGTGACGTGTTATCGATGGCCATGCGATTGTCACTGACATCCTTTGCCGAGGTTCATGCTTTTGTTTCAAATAGTGGAGCTGCTTGGGACTTGGGTCAATGTACCGTGCTTCGCTTTTTTCTTCATGTTTTTTTATTAACTTTTTATAGATCATTTATCTAGGACGTAATATTAACTATTATTATGTTTCTCATTCGATGTATGGTATTAATAGTTGTTTAGTATGTGGCTGATACAATGTTTAAAATAAATAATAATTAATTATGACGCTGGTAAAATGTCTGAGGTTAATAATACTAATTGTGTGGCTGGTATAATGTCTGATAATATTAATTATAATTATGTGGCTAACACAATGTTTAAAATAAATAATAATTAATTATGAGGCTGGTACAATGTCTGAGGTTAATAATACTAATTGTGTGGCTGGTGTAATGTCTGATAATATTAATTATAATTATGTGGCTAACACAATGTTTAAAATAAATAATAATTAATTATGAGGCTGGTACAATGTCTGAGGTTAATAATAATAATTGTGTGGCTGGTATAATGTCTGATATTATTAATTATAATTATGTGGCTGACACAATGTTTAAAATAAATAATAATTAATTATGAGGCTGGTACAATGTCTGAGGTTAATAATACTAATTGTGTGGCTAGTATAATGTCTGATATTATTAATTATAATTATGTGACTGATACAATATTCAAAATAAATAATAATTAATTATGAGGCTGGTACAATGTCTGAGCTTAATAATACTAATTGTGTGGCTGGTATAATGTCTGATATTAATTATAATTATGTGGCTGATACAATGTTTAAAATAAATAACAATTAATTATGAGGCTGGTGCAATGTCTGAGGTTAATAATACTAATTGTATGGCTGGTATAATGTCTGATATTAATAATAATAATTATGTTACTGATACAACGTCCAATATTAAGTCTTTATTAAGTTCAAGAGTTACCAGTACATTATTTTTAGTGAAAGTATCATTGTTTTAACCTGCCGGTCCACGGTCCGCGCAGAATAAATATTAAGAGTCAATATTTAAAAGGCAATTCGTGAGATATTTGAAATTTTTGGTATTGATTTTGCTGTGCGTACTTTTTAAAAAAAACAAGCGACGTTGGATCTCCAATTTAATTTAAATGTTTTCGATGTAAAATTTAGTCGGACTTAATTTGTGGATATCGCGTGGAATTAAACGTTCGAACAACGAGATATCGAGGCTCGAAGTTTAAGCCTCGTCAAGAAATTCGACCCATTTCACGGGGATGAAATTAATTTTATACGAACGAGAGGCTTTTCTGACGATTCCAGATAATAACTGCGAGAAGGATCAAAACGGTAAGGTCGTAATTAGGCCGGAAATTGAGACGCATTCTCGACGAAGCTTCAATTTGCTTCTTCAATTATGAACCCCATGAAACGTGACCTTCTCCTTTTTCGCTCGCGAAATTCACCGGGCGAAAGCCATAGTATTTTTCTGCGTTTTATGGCGACGCCCGGGTTCTTCGTCGGCGGATTAAATTTAAAGTTGTAAATGTTTATCTGGATTAACGTGCTGCCTGAATGCCGACGCGCTAAGCTAATCCCTCAAACAGGAAAGTCGAGGCTCGCTTGTGAATATACGAGCGAAGTTGACCGGCTAACTTCGTTATCTGTTTAGAAAGTTTCCTTATTTTTGGTAAATACCATTTCGCATTAATGTTGAGAAATTCGCGTTCCGTTCGACTTTGCGGATAAACGTTCTCTCGTATATACGGCGTCGTGCGGAGGAAACGAAATCTAGGGCGTAGCCTGAGAGTACTAGGAAGTTGCGCTTATCGAATACCATAAATACTTGAGTACGGACGGTGCTAAAAATTCTATGTGACGCATAATGTGAATATCCAAGTGCTAAATATTGAAAATACCTTGTACAGTGCGAAATGGTACAAATATGGATCGTACAAGTACTTGAAGTATCTGAAATACTTGAAGTACTCAAGTACCTAGTACGTTCAATACCGAGTACTCAGAGTAGTACTTAGTATCATATTATGTAGTACTTTCATCACATTATTAAGCATTTAGAATGACACAACACAGCAAGTAGCACGAGAAAAGTGAGGACAGAAAGTATTTGGTACCTGAAGTACCTGGTACGTTGAATACCAAGTACTCAGAATAGTACACATCATATTATGAAGCCTTCAGAGTGATGTAACAAAGCAAGCATCAAAATTATTTGATACAATCCATAATTGGAACAAAAAGTATTTGGTACCTGGAGTACCTAGTACTCAGAGTCCCTAATACTGAAAATACCTGGTACTCTCATACACGATACTAAGAATCCTAAATACCAAGTATCAGTTACCATTAATGACTGTGTTTGCATGGGAATTCGACGTGATGGAATTCGGGGCAATGGAATTCAGTGTCACATGGAATTCCACGCATGGGAATTCCACGTGATGGAATTCAGAGCAATGGAATTCAGCGTCACGGAATTCCACGCATGGAAATTCCATATGATGGAATTCGGCGTGATGGAATTCCACGCATGGGAATTCCACGTGATGGAATTCAGAGCAATGGAATTCAGCGTCACGGAATTCCACGCATGGAAATTCCATATGATGGAATTCGTAGTAATGGAATTCCACGCATGGGAATTCCACGTGATGGAATTCAGGGCAATGGAATTTAGCGTGATGGAATTCCACGCGTGGGAATTCCACGTGGTGGAATTCAGCGTGATGGAATTCCACGCATGGGAATTCCACGTGATGGAATTCAGGGCAATGGAATTTAGCGTGATGGAATTCCACGTGATGGAATTCAACGTGATGGAATTCCACGCATGGGAATTCCACGTGATGGAATTCAGGGCAATGGAATTCAACGTCACGGAATTCCACGCATGGAAATTCCATATGATGGAATTCGTAGTAATGGAATTCCACGCATGGGAATTCCACGTGATGGAATTCGGGGCAATGGAATTCAGTGTCACGGAATTCCTCGCGTAGAAATTCCATGTGATGGAATTCGTAGCAATGGAATTAAGCGTGATAGAATTTCACGTGATGGAATTCGGGGCAATGGAATTCTACGCGACAGAAATTCACGCATTCGAATTCCACGTGCTACAATGTTAGTTCGAGGTATAAATTTCCACGCGTTGTAATTTGCAGGTACCCCTGCTACCTAAATTACTAGTGTCAGTAATATAGTGGTAATACAAAGTATCAGTAATAGTAAATGTCAACAATAGCAAATACCACCTGTATTAAACATAATGCACAGTAACTGCATACAACACAAAACAACAAAAATGCAAAGATGCAAACTAAGAATACTGAAAACACTACATCACTATAGCACCAGAATCCCATACGATTAACATCAAAAACAACTCCATCAAAAGCACCATTCATTATAACAATTCCCCGCTTCCATAATTCAATATCAAAAATAAGCTGATCGATTTCATCGCGTTATTTACGCCCCTATTAAAACTGTCTTCTGCCAATCACAGATCGTAATTACATCGAATAAATCTGGAACGCATGCACGATCAAATACAAGTACAACAATACAAGCATTTCACGAGTGCGCAATAAAACCGGATGATAATTTCAGTATCGGCTTATGTGCCGACATTATGCGAGTCTCATTGTTAATTGTCGAGGGGTCAGATATTCGGATGTCGGGTGAAGTTAATGCCCTATATTTTAGGCTGGCTGCACACGGTCGACTGTACGATGAAACGTATTGTGTGTCACTGTATGCGCATACCTGTGCGCGTATGTGTCCGTATCGAATCGTATCGAATGGAGTATCGGTAGGAGCGAGCGTAATTGCGAGTTTGAAAGTTGGAAAAGCTACGTGGACCTTTTTAGCGAGAAATGGAGTCCGGGGTTAGAGTTGGCCGGGAACGAAGTTCGATGCTGGTCGTTGAATACAGTAACAATGGGTAATCTAGTTACTAATTTGGTAATTGTGGATAATCGACTTAGTAAGTTGGAAGTATAATAGATAATCGACTTAGCGACCGGCAACGAGCCGGATCAAGAAGCTGGAACGAACTGGTTGAATGGAATTGGGTTGGAAGATTCGTTTGTATGTGAAATCGTCTTTTGTCGTGTTTTCTCTTTTTTATTCCCTTTACCTACTAATGAGTTGATTAATGGAGAACGTGTAATATAATTGAACAAGCGCGGGATCTGATTTAATTACTGCTGCCGGAGATGTTTAATTCTGTTGGGGATACGGAAGTGTCGGTGGACGCGAGGGAATTCTATAGGATGGTTGGGTGGAATTTCACGCGGTGGAATTCAGTGGAATGGAATACGGGACGGAGGAATTCTGCGGGGTGGATTTCGAATGCGAGGGGATTTCACGTGATGGAATTCCACGCATAAGAATTCCATGGCATGGAATTCGGCGCGATGGAATTCCACACTTGGAAATTCCATGCGATGGAATTCTACGCATGGGAATTTCACGTGATGGAATTCCACGCGATGGAATTCGGCGTGCTGGAATTCCACGCTTGGAAATTCCACGTGATGGAATTCCACGCATGGGGATTTCACGTGATGGAATTCCAAGCGATGGAATTCCACGCATGGAAATTCCACGTGATGGAATTCGGCGTGCTGGAATTCCACGCTTGGAAATTCCACGTGATGGAATTCGGCGTGATGGAATTCGGCGTGATGGAATTCGGCGTGATGGAATTCGGCGTGATGGAATTCGGCGTGATGGAATTCGGCGTGATGGAATTCGGCGTGATGGAATTCGGCGTGATGGAATTCGGCGTGATGGAATTTCACGCATGAGAATTCCACGCGATGGAATTCGACGCGATGGAATTCCACGCATGGGGATTTCACGTGATGGAATTCCACGCGATTGAATTCGGCGTGGTGGAATTCCACATTTGGAAATTCCACGCCATGGAATTCCACGTGATGGAATTCCACGCATGGGGATTTCACGTGATGGAATTCCACGCACGAGAATTCCATGTGATGGAATTTGTCGTGATGGAATTCCACGCATGGGGATTTCACGTGATGGAATTCCACGCACGAGAATTCCATGTGATGGAATTTGTCGTGATGGAATTCCACGCATGGGGATTTCACATGATGGAATTCCACGCATGAGAATTCCACGCGATGGAATTCGACGTGATGGAATTCCACACTTGGAAATTCCACGCGATGGAAATCCACACAATGGAAATCAATTTCTTGAAACTCCACGTAATAAACTTCAACGCAATGGATTATAAAAATTCCTGACAATATTTTAACAATTAAAGAAATCGCAACACTGTTAAATGAAATGATCGTAATACACATTCGCAAAGAGAAAGTTTCATCGAAGGCAGCCGTGAACAGCAACGAAACAATCGGGCAATTTCATTTGGCCGTAATCTGGAAATGCTATTTCTCCTTCGTATTGGACTCCTTCGCGAAACCCTCGAAGATCAAAGGCTCGCGCTTGATTCGTCGAAAGAAAGGTGGAAAGAGGAAGAGGCAGAAAACGAAGAGCGTAAAGTTCAGTAAGTGGGATAAATGGAACTTTTATGATAATTATTTGGATCGAACGGCGTGCCGCATCCTCGGAACTAGATCGAACCGGAAGCACGGCCGCCTCCCATCGTGTTTTCGTTTAACTTCGAAAGCGACGTGACAGTGAAAATTGTTTCAACGACGTGTCGCGCTAAAAATGGTAGAATTGCGACGACGAAGAATTCATTCCACAAGAGAATTGTAAATGTTTTTCTACGGTGAGGTCAGGATAAGAGTGAAGTTTCATTTAACAATTTACTACGTTGACTCTCCCACTGAAAATAACCATGGTCGGTACGGTACATTATAATTAGAATTATCCGAGAAAATTTGCTGTGTAATTTTAGCGATGTTTTAAAGTGCACGTTCGTCTTCCGTATTTTAATTATTTCAGCTAAATTGATTTCTAGAGCCAGTCATCTGTGACACCCACGGCAATCAACGTGTTAATTGCCACGCTGTTTTATCGATAGCTCCATCAGGTGGTAATTTCATTTTTTAATTATGGTATTCAAATCAGTGTGTCAACTCTGTGAATATTTATGATCCGGCCGGCCATTCAAATCTGCAGTATCGCCATGAGAATCGTTGCAGATTTTTTCATCTATAGGGGAGATTCGATGATGGAATTCGGCGCGCTGGAATTCGTTCTCAAACGTTTCTAACGCGTCAAATTCTACTGCGTTATATATCACATTGTATAATTCTAAGGCATTGAATTTCATTGCATCGAATTCAGGTGGATGAATTATCATAGCGTAGAATTCCATAACGTGGAATTCCATTGCACTGAATTGTACCACGTGGAATTCCAATGCGTGAAATTTCAGTACGTGTAATTCTGATGTGTGAATTCTCATCACGTGGAATTCCTAAGCGTGGAATTCCATCACGTTGAATTCTATTGCCACGAATTCCATCACGTGGAATTCCCATGCATGGAAATCCATCACGTGGAATTCCCAAGCGTGGAAATCCATCACGTGGAATTCGATGACGTGGAATTCCTGTGCATGGAAATCCATCACGTGGAATTCCATGACGTGGAATTCCCGTGCATGGAAATCCATCACGGTGGAATCCCCAAGCATGGAAATCCATCACGTGGAATTCCCAAGCGTGGAATTCCATGACGTGGAATTCCCGTGCATGGGAATCCATTACGTGGAATCCCCAAGCGTGGAATTCCATGACGTGGAATTCCCGTGCATGGGAATCCATTACGTGGAATCCCCAAGCGTGGAATTCCATCACGTGGAATCCTCAAGCGTGGAATTCCATCACGCTGAATTCTATCGCGTGGAATTCCATTGCGTGAAATTCCATCGCGTGGAATTCCATTGCGTGGAATTCCATCACGTGGAATTCCATTGCGTGAAATTCCATCACGTGGAATTCCCAAGCGTGGAATTCCCAAGCGTGGAAATCCATCACGTTGAATTCCCAAGCGTGGAATTCCATCACGTGAAATCCCCATGCGTGGAATTCAAGCCCTTGGAATTTCATCACATGGAATTCCATCCCTTAGAATTCTATCACATATAACTCCATCCCTTGTAATTCCATCCCTTGGAATTCTATCACATGGAATTCCATCATGTGAAATTTTTTCCACTTGGAATTCCATCTTGTGCAATTTTGTTAATTCCATTCCGTGGAATTCCATTTCCCTAAATGCCTTATCATATCGCCGGTGATATGGAATTCCAAACTATAAATTCCATCGCCCTACAAGTCCCCTGAAATTCGATCGTCGCGAATTCTATCCCGAAATTAAGAATCCTAGAACTCTATCTCGTCAAATTGAATCAGCCGCAATCAAATCGCGTCTAATTGCGTCCTACCGAATTCCATTGCGTTCAATTCGATCACGTGTCCCACCGAACTGGCTCGTATTGGATTACATCGCATCGATATGAGTCCTCTCCCAATAAAGTGGAACACATAATAGACTACGACGGTTAACAAAAATCCGGTCATTTCCGCGATATACCCGGCTGATAAGAAGATCATAGTCGAAAGTAATCAAGACCACACGTAGTCGAGTAATCTCCGCGTCATCAGACCGTAATCCGAGGAGAGATGTTTCAACAGAACCTACCTTTTTCAGGAACGTTTGCACGATACGTGCCTTGAAGCACGCTGCTACTTCCGGCAAAATTCGGCCGCGTTTCCGTGTAAACGATCCCTGTCAGGATATTAGTGTTTGCAGCCAACCAACAGAACCTCCAAGATGTGTTCCGTTTGCGTTCAGATTGATTCCTTGGATCTTCGAAACAGATATTTCGAATTACTGTCTCTTACACGAGCGAATTTCATCCTCGAGTTAATTCGATTTCCAACTGGTTCTCCCCTGCTCTCTTTGTCATTTTGTACCTTCGGCTTTTTCGTTCTCGTTAGGTTTTTTTGCAAAATAATTACCTCGTTCCGAATTTAATTTAGTTCGAAATATCAAAGGACGAGCGCGAAGTTTCCAAATAGAGAAATGAATGTATAATTGGGAGAAATAATTGGTACATGTTAATGAAGTAATTTCGTTCGACAATGAATGTACGGAATGTTCCGCGGAATAGTTGCGGACGTTACGATAACCGGTAAATAAATGATTAGACCCGTCATGTAAATAAGCAGTTTATTAAATTAATTTTAGAATTATTCACGGTTCGTTAGCGATAATTTAGCCGGCTTTATACGAGTTCAGGAAGCGGTGGTTATTTTTGAACGGGGAACCTGTTAATTTGTGTTTCTCTACCGAATGAATTCCACGTTCGCGAGATGTGCATTAACCGACCGTATTAACTGTAACGTCTCTCAATAGTCACGAAATGTGATTACCATGTTCAACCGCTCATTTTCCAACAAAATATCCTGGTAAAATTACCTGGTTATTGCAATTGCTCGTATCGTTACATGACACGGTTGATTTATTTCACACACGAAATTTACACCTTTCCGAAATGAAAAGTATATTGCATGTGTTATAAATTTTCATGCTTTTTCAATTATTTCGTTCTGCTTTTGTAACAAGTTTTGCGGAAAATGTACGTTTATCGATGTCTCGTGGGCAAATTTAAACTTCGTAGTATTTGTTAGGTTGTGTTGGTATTGGTTGATATATTCAGGGTTAGGTATGCAGAATTTTTTAATTTGGTACTTCGATGACTTCCAATTTGGCGGATTAGGTACCTATTTACGATTTTGGTATTGTAGGAAATTGGTATTTTGCAGTTAGGTTCAATAGATACTTGATATTTTTAAGTTAGGTACCTTTGGTACTCGATACTTTCAAGTTAGGTACCCTTGGTACTCAATACTTTCGAGTTAGGTATCTTTGGTACTCGATACTTTCGAGTTAGGTGCCTTTGGTACTCGATACTTTCGAGTTAGGTACCTTTGGTACTCAATGCTTTTGAGTTAGATACCTCTGGTACACAATATTTTCGAGTTAGGTACCTCTGGTACTCAATACTTTCGAGTTAGGTACCTCTGGTACTCAATACTTTCGAGTTAGGTACCTCTGGTACTTAATACTTTCGAGTTAGGTACCCTTGGTACTCAATACTTTCGAGTTAGGTACCTTTCGTACTCTATACTGTCGAATTTAATACCATTTGGAATTAGTACCTTCGGTACTCAATACCTTCGAATTTAGTACGTTTGGTACTCAATAATTTGGAAATTAATACCTTCAGTACTCATTCAGTGAATTCAGTACATTTGGTAATTAATAGTTTTGAATTCAGTGCCTTAGGTATCTAGTACTTTCAAGTTGGTACCTTAGTTACTAAATACTTTCGAATTCTGAACTTCAAATGCTAGATATTGCCTATATTTTGTATTCTGGATCTTCAGTACCTAATTACTCGATACTAGGAGTACTGAGTACTCAAGTGTCCAATACTCTCAGCATTCGGTACTCAAGTATCAAATACTCTCTGTACTCGATACTCAAGGCTTCAGTACTCTCAGTACTCAGTACTCAAGTATCCAATACTCTCAGTGCTCGGTACTCAAGTATCTAATACTCTCAGTACTCAGTACTAAAGTGTCCAATACTCTCAGTACTCGGTACTCAAGGCTTCAGTACTTTCAGTACTCAGTACTCAAGTATCCAATACTCTCAGTACTCGGTACTCAAGTATCCAATACTCTCCAGTACTCAGTATTTAAGTGTCCAATACTCTCAGTACTCGGCACTCAGGGCTTCAGTACTTTCAGTACTCAGTACTCAAGTATCGAATACTCTCAGTACTTGGTACTCAAGGCTTCAGTACTCTCAACACTCAGTACTCAAGTATCCAATGCTGTCAGTACTCGGTATTCAAGGCTTCAGTACTCTCAGTACTCAAGTCTCCAATACTCTCAGTACTCGGTACTCAAGTATTCAGCATTCTTAACATCCAATAATTGAACATTGACTCTCAACATCCAATAGTCAAATATACAGATAGTACTGAGTATCTATAATATCGAAATCCTATAATACCGATTACCCATAGTACCAAGTACCTGCAATACCCAGTTCCCAAACCAAACACCATACTAAACTACATACCTAACATTTACTCCTACCACCAACTACAGTATCGCATACATAAGTTTCTATTTAGAGACGTTAGTAATGGATTCCTCGAGAGATTACTCATTTATTTCGCGAGAACACGGCAACCGAGACGCTGAAACTATAAAACGTCACGGTCTGGCTGCGGTAAAAAATTACTACGCGAATCTGAATGTCCTTTTCGCAGGACAACGCGGTCGTTGGTCCAGCCTTAATTACACGGAACGCGTTTTGGAAAAGCAAGGAAATCCTCCGGCGATGTACGCGTCGCTTCTTACGAGACGTTAATGCCGCGTTAACTTCCGAGAGGACATTAAAACCGTAAGGAAGGTCCTCTTGCAGCGGACATTTTCAATTGGATACCAAATGCATTTTCCGTGAATTGTCCTATTATTAAGTAATTATTGCCCAGTGTTTTTTTTCTCTTCATTTTTTCTTTTGTTATTCCCTTTCTCGTTCCTGGGATTGATTTTAATTACAGAGCTCGCAAGTTTCGTTTGCGAACCCGCCAACGGGAAATACTTCATCAGGATAAATGGGAAGCTGTTTGCTTCAATTTCGAGATTAACCAACGTCTTGTGTATGTTGTATTTGAACGTATCTTATCCTTTTATATTGTGTCATTCGTATTCGAGAGGAAATGTTAATCAGCAAACAGTATCCACCGTTTATTAAAAGAGCTGTATGCAGAATTAATTAAAATCCTTTTGTGACATTATATTCCCAACTATTGCATCCATGCATCACTCGTCAAATCCCTAACTCAAAATTCTTCAGCCAACAATTCTCAAAACTCCCCAAAAAATGAGTCTCCCTTCATATTTTTCCTGGCGAAATCAAATCTACATCCAGCGCAAATATTCCCACTGATTCATTAGCAATACACTCCAGGTCCGATATTACGCATTCGAAAGATCAACAATTTAAACGATCAAAATAGCGAGAGTATTTCGGTGCGATGCTCCGTCACAGTCGGTTGTGCGAACAAAGGGGCGAACGCAGTCCGGTGGGCCGAGTCGTAGTTCCAACAATCGACCACATCGCGGCTCTTTCGAATTAATAGCCGGGGCGAAATTGAATTTTCCAGCAGCCGCGAGGATTATCTTGGTGGTAATCCAAACAGACTCCGGAAGGATGGCGAAACTGGCCCGCAGGGATACACAGGGAACCGGTAGCAGCCATTCGTCTTATTGCAGCCTCCGTGGGACGGGGCCTCTTTGTCCTCTCTTCTCCACTTTATTCCGACGTGTTTACGTATGAAAATGATGCTCACCGGGTAGACACAGGAATCTGTCCCGAAGCCCGTAGCTCAGGATTGCTCTCCGCGTTTCCGGCCAGAGTTTCCGTGGACGGCCGACGTAGCAGAGGACGTATTCCGTGCGCGCATACGTTCGTTACCGTGGTATTATTACGGCCGGAAATCATTCGGACCGGTAGCCTTTGCGAGACGTAAGCGCAAATTGCTTCCCGCTAATCAGATTTAGGGGGAACCGCGTAATTACGAACGTTTCTGTGAACGGTACAGTGTGACACATCGGAAGTGTCCTCTGTTATGTGAACGAATCGAAGCGAGAACTGCTGCACAAAAAATGTTACTGTTGGGGAAGGGTTTAGTGTAGTTGGAGAGTGCTTTGGGAGGAGTGTGTCAGGTAGTGGAAGCTGCAGGGGCTGTGAGGATACTTGTATGTTGAGTACTGAGAGTACTGAGTAGTTAGATATTCAATATTGTGGGCACTGAGTAGTTAGACGTTGAATAATAGGAGTACTGACTATTTAGGTATTGAATATTGTGAGTAATGAGTAGTCAAACGTTGAATAATATGAGTACTGACTACTTAGACATTGAATGTTGTGAGTAGTGAGTATTAAACTGTGAAGTATTGTGAGTATTGAGTACTTAGACGTTGAATATTGTGAATACTGAGTAGTTAGACGTTGAATAATATAAGTACTGACTACTTAGACATTGAATGTTGTGAGTAATGAATATTAAACTATTGAGTATTATGAGTATTGAGTATTTAGATGTTGAATATTGTGAATACTGAGTAGTTAGATGTTGAACGATATGAGTACTGACTACTTAGACATTGAATGTTGTGAGTAGTGAGTATTAAACTGTGGAGTAGTGTGAGTATTGAGTACTTAGATGTTGAATATTGTGAATACTGAGTAGTTAGATGTTGAATGATATGAGTACTGACTACTTAGACGTTGAATACTGTGAGTAATGAATATTAAACTATTGAGTATTGTGAGTATTGAGTACTTAGACGTTAAATATTATGAATACCGAGTAGTCAAACATTGAATAATATGAATACTGACTACTTAGACATTGAATGTTGTGAGTAGTGAGTATTAAACTGTGAAGTATTGTGAGTATTGAGTACTTAGACGTTAAATATTATGAATACCGAGTAGTCAAACATTGAATAATATGAGTACTCACTACTCAGACATTGAATATTGTGAGTAATGAGTACTAAGCTATTGAGTATAGTGAATATTGAGTATTTAGCTGTTGAATATTGCGAATACTAAATAGTTTGTACAAACTTTAACTATATCACATCGACTAATAATGCAATTCCCTCAAAATCTTAACAGTACAAACACATTTCATCGTACAAAAATTCCAAAGAATTTTACCTATAATAAAGTTATGTATTTGTAATATTTAGAATTAAGGATCCCGTCACAACGTGCTTAGATTATGTTTGCAGTCACGGTGGGTTTAAATACAAGCAAAAGCCAGCTGAAGGAAACTAGGGAAGACGTAGAAGGGAAAGTTTCGAGATTATCGCACGAGCAGGATGTATTAGGTGCAACCAGTGTTCCTAACTGATTTCTAAAGCCCGTTATCACTGGCAAAATACATTAACGCTGGGTCTACATTGTCGATACAAACCTAACCTCTTTCAAAGCCTGGTTACCAAGTTTAAGCCGGTGTACATAAAAACTTACAAACATTTATAGTTGAATGCATACAAATCTTTATGACTTTTAAATACTCTGAATTCAATTTTACATTAATATAAATTATAAACAATTTTCGTAAGGTGCCTCAGAAACTTGAGGAACAATTTTTACATCTTTCAAGGTGGATCTTGAGTTTTAAAAAATTATTGAAAATTATTATTACTGTTTTTAAAAGTATGAATTTTCTTTGCACTTGAAATTGAAAGTATCAGACATTTTTGTATTTTTCTTATACTTCGACCTGCTGTATTTTTATAAACAAGTATAAGAAGTATAACAACGTGCTCTGTGTTTTAACACAATTGGTCCTAAACATAATCTTCCCGCATGAGCTCAATTTCTCGACGAGATATTTCGTAACACGTTCAATTTAAAAATCTCCCACGAACGAAACTGCTAATTGCGTAACAATGTAGAAAAGAAGAGGGGCATTCGCGCGAAAGCGCTTGTACATTAAAAAAATCCGTGTCTTAAAAGCAACGTAGGATCTTCCTGTAATAACAGGAAAACAGGAGGAACTTATTCCGTTGTGTCGTTAATAGAGAAGGAAATTTTCCCGGACGTAAAACGTGCGCTACTTACTTCCGGAATTTCTCACGGAAGCCGGCGTTAAACGAAAACAAAACACGGGGGCACCCGGAGAAAATTAGAGGCAACAGGAAACCGCTGGAAAACGCTCGAAGACCGTGAAATAAAGAATCATCATGAAATTTCAAAGGTCTCGCGCGGTAGAAGAAGGAAGAGCGAGGGAGTAAAAAAAAAGAGAGGGAAACGGGAAACAGACGGTGTTTCAAACATGAGCTTCGCCATTTTTCGGGCTGCATAATTCAAAGGGACCGCGAGCTTTTCCGACTTCGTTCTCCCGCAGGCACCAACTTTACTTTTTATTCCCCTTTAAAGCGCGCAACGTAGCTTGGCATTTATGTGCACATGTATCCAACGAAGAAGAAGAAGAATAAGAGGGGACACTCGTGATAAAGAAAGCTTTCCAAGATAGAGAGAAAAGGGAGGCGTGTCGTTTGTTTCGATATTTCATAGTGTCACGCGAACGGACGCTGTTTATCCGTTACCCAACTCGGGGACCCCCTTCTTCCGTCACTCTTGCGAGAAAGCTTTCTCGTTTCTCGTAAATCATCTCCGCGAACACGTCGCGGCTCTTTTTTGCACGCCTGACAGCGGGGAAACTCGTTGTCGCGACGGAAATTCTATCGGATCTCCCTTTGAGCCGATTCGAATTGTACACTTGGGTGCTTTCTGGGGAAAATAGGCTCTCGGATTTTAGGAACGTGCGGATTCTTTGGAAAGTTTGTTACTTAGGTATTGAAAATGGAGATTTAGGGATTTTGGGAATTGTCGTTGGAATTTGGGAGAAGTATCAAATATCCTCATATCCTCTTAGGAGGAGTGAAAGAGTAACTATTAGGAACGACGCTAGATGGCGCATGACGTCGAGATGGCTTTCTCGCTAGTGTTCAGTAAGCGATTCATACAAATACTGCCCATCCATATCATGCATACCATGCCTGCTACCTTACAACTCCATTAGTCTTGCTTTCTTCTCTCCGACATTTTCGTAAGCTTTCAGGTACCAGAATAGCAAACTCAGTGAGTCTATCAAGTACCTGGATTCAATGTATCTCTCAAATACCTAAAATACCAAACAGTAAATCTACTAAGTACCTGAAGGACAAAGCAGTGAGTTTCCCAAGTACCTGAAGTACATACAGTAAATCTATCAAGTACCTGGAGTACCATCTGTAAATCTCCCAAGTACCTGAAGTACCTACAGTAAATCTACCAAGTACCTGGAGTACCATCAGTAAATCTCCTGAAGTACTCAGCAGTAAATGTACCAAGTGCCTGGAGTACCAATCACTGATTCTGCTCAAGCACCTGAAGTAGTAAATAGCAAGTCTACCAAGTACCTAGAGTACTCAGCAGTGAGTCAACCAAATACCTGAAGTACCAAACAGTAAATCTACCAAAGACCTAGAGTACTAAGCAGTAAGTCTCCCAAGTACCTACGCATCAAATACTTAGAGTACCGAATACCTATAGTACCGAATACCTATAGTACCGAATACCTATATAATACCGAGTACCTATTGTACCAAATACCTATATTCCTAAATAGCTAGAGTACCGAATACCTATGGTACCGAATACCTATATAATACCGAGAACCTATTGTACCGAATACCTATGTACCTAAATACCTAGAGTACCGGATACCTATAGTATCGAATACCTATATAATACCGAGTACCTATAGCACCGATTACCTTTAGTACCGAGTACCTACAGTACTGAATACCTATAAATCCAAATACCTAGAGTACCGAATACTTATTAACCCAAATACCTCTATAGCACCGAATACCCAGAATATCAACTACCTACATTACCAAATACCCAAAATTCCAAAAACCTCCACACAACACCTACAACATCAAGTACCTACCTAGTACGTCTCAACAAAAACCCATTAAATCTAGTAGTAAATTCTACCGATACGAAATCGATATAGTTCAATGAATATCCTACAAACGATAAATTCCATGGAATTACGACACCCAGAGAGGTTGAATCAGGTAATTTCACTTCCTGATCGGAAGTTCTGCTTCGAGTAATCGGCGAGGTAACGTTCGCTGGATAATTTTTCACAGGTTGCTCTCCAATACACTCTCGCAAGGTTCAGCGGGTGAAAACCGGGAAAAATTACCAAAGATTCCGGGGCAGGGGAGCTCATCTCAGGAAAGTTGTCCCACGGATTCACGACAGAACACGATCAAGGCGATCAATCACCTTCGATCCGTAGTTCGCTTGCGAGGACAACGAGATCGCTTTCTCGTTCACGGGATGATAAAGCGATAAAGCGGGGGCCTCGTAACGCGTATAACGAACACGAAAATCATTGGGGGCTTCGAAATAACGAACTGGAATTTATCGAACAATTTTCGCTGTTGCGATAAAAATTTTTATATACTTTTCTTAGGGGATTTTCATATTTTTTGAGGGAAGAGTACGCAATTTGAGGGGTATTTTAGTATATACTATAGAGGAAGATTTTGGTATATGATATTTTGGTATATGACATATTTGATATATGGCAAGTTTTGGAATTTTTCAATTTGAAGTTGGAGATTTGAAGATTTGAAAATGTGGACATTTGGAGAACTTTCAATAAGTAAATTAAGAAATCTTGATTTTGAAAAAAGATTAAACAAATTTTTTTAAATTAAAAATTTAAAAACTTAATATTTCGAAAATGTACAAAATCACTGATACAGAACTTAGATATTTTAAATGTCAATATTAAAAAAGGTATAGACAAGCAGAAATGTGAGTCTAAAAGTTGCAAGCAAAATTCTACATGGAAATAAACTAAATAGTATTCGTAAGGGACGACGCTTTTAGCAGATAAACGCGAAGAGACACATTTCATCGAAAAGCGAGTGACTAATTGAAACAGCTGTTCCATTCGAAAAACGACGTAAAACGAGAGGTTGGTGCACGCATTCATATCGAAATTACGTTTCAAGCTCTTCTCGCACTCTAAATACCAGGCTGTGGCATTGCATAAACAAATATTACTCGAGACGCGGTGAATGAGGACCCGACATTAATAAAGACCGCAATATTTGCGACTTCATATCGCGGATGATTCTCGTCTGGCTTTTATCGTTTTCATAAACGCCAAGGTTCCCGGAAATAATTCTCGCTACCTTCTAATCCTATTTTTCTGGACGTTTTTCGAAATTTATTCGGAACACACAGCCGGGATAATCCGCTCGCCGTACTCCTCGCGGATTAACAAATTCTCAATTTCGTGCGCGAATATTTTTTCTGGTATTTGTCGAGAAGAAACGATTCTGTCGTCGAAGAATCGGGAGAAGTTTTCCGTCTGCGGCGGAACTGTGGATCTGAGAGTCTCATGCGATAAAACCTTTTGATTGGCTCAATAATGAGAGCTCTCTATAAAAGAGTTCACATAAAATCCATGGTTCTATTGAACGAAAGTTTTTTGACGGAATTGCTGGTCCATTTGTGGGGCAGGTAATACTGAGAGATTATTTATAGTGTTGGAAAACGAAATAGCTTTGTATGTATCGCCAACTTTTAATTGCGCTCTTATATGTGTGACGCGGTAGGAAATCTTTGCTTTTATAACAGCAACTTTTAATTGCGTTTTTATGTTCAATCTTTAGAAATGATTTTCGAGAGAGATACACTTTTGGTCGATGGATGCAACTGACGTTTGAAATATTCGTCATTGAATGAGTACCTGAGTGCGTACCTGAATGATGATGCATATTGAATATGTGTACTCAATGAGTACCTGAGTTGGAGAATATGGAACGTCATGTATCTAAGAGAATGTACAAATTGGAAATCACAAGCATTAGGTACCTGAAATACTGACATGCAGAATATGGAGCGTCAAGTACATAACAGAATGTAAAAAACTGAGAATGAGAAGCATTAGATACCTGAAATACTGAGTTGGAGAATATATAACAGCACATCAGGTACGTGAGAGATTGTACAAACTGGGAATAGCAAACATTACGTACCTGAAATACTGAGTTGGAGAATATATAACAGCACATCAGGTACGTGAGAGATTGTACAAACTGAGAATAGCAAACATTACGTACCTGAAATACTGAACTGGAGAATGATTCGTACCAGAAATATACAGATATAACTAGCTTCCGAAGTGCCTATTTGAAAAAATGTGTAGTACCTGAAATATCGAATGTACTAATAATAGGTACCTAAGGTACTGAAACTATAATTAGTTGATACCTGAAATGACTCCTTAGAAAGGGATTAGTACTTGTTATGTCGAATTGAAATACGAAACTGGAGGAGTACGAAGTACCTAAATATCAAATTCGATGGTAACAAGTACCTAAATAGCATAGTCGAAGACAATAAATACCTAAATACCAAATTCAGAGGGTGCCAAGTACATAAATACCAAATTCAAAAATGTGAAGTACCTAAATACCAAACTCGAAAATATGAAGTACTTAAATATCGAACATGAAGGTGTAGAGTACCTAAATACCAAATTAGGAGGATGCGAAGTACCTAAATACTAATTGCGAAGGTACTAAACACCTAAATACCGAACTTGAAGGTGTGAAATACTTAAATACCGAACTCGAAGATGTGAAGTACCTAAATACCAAACTCGAAGCAGTGAAATACCTAGCTACCGAACTTGAAGGTGTGGAGTACCTAAATACCAAATTAGGAGGGTGCAAAGTACCTGAATACTAATATCGAAAGGAACCAAGTACCTAAATACCAAATTCGAAGATGTGAAGTACCTAAATACCGAACTCGAAGGTGTGGAATACCTAAATACCGAGCTCGAAGATGTGGAGTACCTAAATACTAAATTAGGAGCGTGCTAAGTACCTAAATACTAATTTAGAAAGGTACCAAGTACCTAAATACCAAATTCGAAGATGTGAAGTACCTAAATACCGAACTCGAAGGTGTGAAGTACCTAAATACTAAATTAGGAAGGTGCCAAGTACCTATATACTAATTTAGAAAGGTACCAAGTACCAAAATACCAAATTCGAAGATGTGAAGTACCTAAATACCGAACTCAAAGGTGTGAAATACCTAGCTACCGAACTCGAAGATGTGAAGTACCTAATTACCGAATTCCCAAATAACAAATACCCGAATTCCGAATTCGGAGCGAGCTAAGTACCTAAATACCAAATTCGAAGTTGCCAAGTATCCAATTACCAAATTCGAATATACCAAGTACCTAATTACCGAATCCTAAAGTATCCACTACCAAACCACTAAATTCCAAAATACCAAGTACCTAAATACCTAATTTGAACACACTAAATACCTAAAACCCCAAATACCGATATTTGCTAAAGTCCCTATAAAATATCATCCATAATAACCCATCAATTCTGAATACCAAATGCATCCAAGTACCCGAAGTACCATATTCCACTGTTCGATTCAACTAATCTCAACCACTCGATTTTAAAGTTCCCCTCCCACGTGGAAGAGCAATGGTAACATCTTAACGTGACCAAAGCCGTTCGGTAACGCGACCAGTAAGGCGATCGAGTGACGTTTTCCGCTCGACCAACGCGTTTTCCGCTCGCCGGAGTGCGCCCGTACGGTAATCCAGTCGCGGAGAACTCAGGTTCCTGCTCGTTAATGGCCGGGTCGAATCGTCTTCGTCGAAAATCCGCTCGTTACCGTCGTCGTACGCTTCCCGATAGGGGGTCACCCGATATCAGGCCCGAATTAATGCCCTGCACGTAATCCATGGACGGAACCTTTTTCCAGCCCTGGAACGGTCAGTTTTTGTCGACGAGATTAAAATGCACGCGCCACGCTCGATGGCGCTCGTTCTTTTTTTTTTTTCGAAGCGTTTCGAGGGCTCCTGGCCGGATGAAACGTTCGAGCTCGGATCACGAGAGTCGTTCGATGGATTTTCAGATTGGGGAACATACTGGATCCTGTGACTGGAATGGCCACTTTTCCTGATGGAAACGCTCCTTTCCTCCTGCTAGTTTTTTCCCTTTTCGCGACAGTCGTGTTCGACGAGTTAAGAATATTCATTAGGTTAACCAGAGTACCTGTAGTCGAAATTTATTGTGAAGGTATTTGGGTATTCATGCGGGTAAAATTCGTTTGACATATATTAGGTATTCGGTTAGTATTGGTTGCTATAGTAAATGTATTCTGTTTCGAGATTCTGACGATTCATTTATAGAGGTTGATGTGGGTTTAGGTACTCGTTAGGTACATAGTACGTAGGTACTAGATACTTTCACATGTTGTACGGTAAGGACTCGATGCGTTAGGTACTTCCTGGTTTAGGTACTAGATAATTTCGAATATTGTACATTAGGTACATACTACGATGGGTATTTAGAACATAAGTACTTGGTACGTTAGGTTTTCGGTACTTAGGTACTTAGTACGTGAGGTATTTGGTACTTAGGTACTTAGTACGCGAGGTATTTGGTGCTTAGGTACTTGCTACGTTAGGTATTCGGTACTTAGGTACTTAGTACGTGAGGTATTTGGTACTTAGGTACTTAGTACGCGAGGTATTTGGTGCTTAGGTACTTAATACGCGAGATATTTGGTATTTAGGTACTTAGTACGCGAGGTATTTGGTGCTTAGGTACTTGCTACGTTAGGTATTCGGTACTTAGGTACTTAGTACGTGAGATATTTGGTACTTAGGTACTTGCTACGTTAGGTATTCGGTACTTAGGTACTTAGTACGCGAGGTATTTGGTGCTTAGGTACTTCCTACGTTAGATATTCGATACTTAGGTACTTGGTACGTAAGGTATTTGGTACTTAGGTACTTGCTACACTAGGTATTCGGTACTTAGGTGCTTAGGACGTGAGGTATTTGATACTTAGGTACTTGCTACGTAAGGTATTTCGTACTTAGGTACTTGGTACGTGAGGTATTTGGTACTTAGGTACTTAGTACGCGAGGTATTTGGTGCTTAGGTACTTCCTACGTTAGATATTCGATACTTAGGTACTTGGTACGTGAGGTATTTGGTACTTAGATACTTCCTACGTTAGGTATTTGGTACTTAGGTACTTGGTACATGAGGTATTTGATACTTAGGTACTTCCTACGTTAGGCATTTGGCGCTTAGGTACTTTGTAGTTTAGGTAGTTGTTACTTAGGTACTTGCCACGTTAGGTATTTGGTACTTAGATACTTGGCACGTTAAGTATTTGGTACTTAGGTACCTGGGCCGTTAGGTATTTGGTAGTTAGATACTTGGTATGTTAGGTATTTGATACTTAGGTACTTTGTACAGTGGATACTTGGTACTTATGCTTTGGAATTTGATACGTTAAGAACTCGATACGCAGGTCCTTACTATTTTAACCTTGCATAACCAGTTTAATGCATCAGGTACTTTGTACGTTAGATATTTGGTTCTTATATACTTGCTATGTTAGATACTTAATACTTGTGTACTAAATACTTCTAAATTTTATACAGTAGCTACTCAATTTTACTGCTCACGGTAGCAAAATAGCTCAAATTCACCTACTATTTAAGGCACCCTGTACTGTCGAGCCATCTCAAATCAATTCGAATTGATCGCCAATCCATCTCCACTTGCAAACCGCTCATCTTCGCCCTTTCAATACTCAACCCCATAATTCATCCGTTCGTAACACTCCCCGCCGTCAATAGTAATCACCATACATCCAGTTCCCTACATCCTGCAGTTATCCCACAATAAATTCCCTAAGCAAGCGGACGTAAAACGAATAGTCGACGAAATCCCTTGAACGATGCCCGCCGTCAAAGGTGTTCGGTAATTCGGTAATCGCGGATCGGCCGATAATGGAAAATTAATGAAAGAGCAGGTGTATCTGTGTCACGGCGGGGGCTCGTTCGCGTGCTGGATATTCTAATGGGGAGGCGTTCCAGGCGAACCATGGACGCATTTAGTCGAATGGGTTAAAACTACGGTTATTTGAGGTGCACTTCAATCGAATTGGCTGCCGTTTGCATAATCTTGGTCCGCCTTCGCGTGCACACCAGCATTCGTTTCTCTTCGCCATCTTACCCTTTCTACCACGTCACCAACCCCCCCGTCCTTTTCGCTCCCTTTTCCGGTTCTTTCCTACCCACCCCTCGCGGGTAAGCTACCGATGAAAACGTTTCGCGGTTCCCGGCTTCTCCTTTTGCCAGGACTGTTTACGAGCAGATGCACTCTGATTTATTCCGGCCGCACTCTCCTAAGGAACCATCGATTTCCCGATCGTGGCGAGATCGTTTCCGTATGCCGTCCCGGGGATTATGTATCACGGAACACACAGGCACACTCCACGCCGCGAGATTAGTTCCCTTTGCTCTCAACCTATCCGAGTGATTAACCGTGGCTGACCTCCTTGTTTAATAATGGGATACCTTTGCCGTGTTGTAATTTTGATTTTCGAGCGAAATACACGCCGCTGTGTAATTGCTTTGAGTTCTCCAATTTATGGAATTGCCTCGCCACTGTGCGCAACTGATTAACCGAAGTTTATCTTCCGGGCTAATTCGGGGACTTTAATCTTCTGATACTCGGGCTCTAAGTGGCTTTAGTTTATGACAACTCGAATTTACTTTGATACTGTTGCTGATTTACTTACGATGATCTCAAACGATTTCGCGTCTTTCGCGCGCATATATCGTGTAGATTTCTATCGTTAGTCGGGGGACTTATTGAAATTAATTTCGTCGAGGTCGTGACGTTCGCTCTTCATTTCGTAGATGACATACTATTCACCTTGTAGATAAGTACGTTTCATATTGTGTATTCAGGTACTTGGTATTCAGGTTTCAGTATTTCAGGTACTAATTTCAAAATTTTATGTCCTAATTTTCAGTGTATGAGAATTTGGTACGAATTGATGACTGATTCAGGTACTTTCTTCTATTCGATAATTTAGGTAACAGCTTGTTTACAGCTGCATCATTTCAGGTACTCGGTGAATTTCAAATCCGTTGGGTTAGGTACTCGATACACTCATCATTAGGTACCTCAAACACTGTATATTAGTACTCCGTGCTCAGGTACCTGACATTTTGCAATTCCATACCCTTGTTACGTAGGTATTAGTGTTTCTCATTTTAGGTACCTTGTATTTAATAATCTGGCAACTTAAGTAGACATGCATTGATATTTCATGTGTCAGGTACCTAACATTTACAACTCTGAGATTATAAGTACACAGGTACCAGTATGACCTATTCCAGGTGCCTGGGTTTTTTGAAATTCTATATCTTACGTCCCTAGGTGCAAGTATACTGTGTCTCAAATACATGATACTGCAGAATTTGGTACATTAAGTACTTAGGTACTAGCATTTCGTGTTCCAGGTAAATGATATGTCTAAACTTGGTACCTTAGATATTTAGGTACAAATATTCCTTGCTCCAGGTACCTGATGTTGCAGATTTCAGTACCTTCGTTTAAGCAATAGTATTTAGTATTTTATGTACCTGATGTGTCTTTACTCGATACCCAACACACTTAAGTACTACATACCTTTAGTATTAGGTACCTAAAATGTAAGGTACCTTTAATATTATATACCTAAAGATGATTTCCTTAACATTAGGTACCAAAAACAAGGAAGCCTTAGTATTAGGTACTTAAAAACAAGGTAGCCTTAATAGTAGGTAGCTAGAAATATAGTACCCTTTATATTGGGTACCTAGAAACTTAATACTCTTAATATTAGGTACCTAAACGTGGTACCCCTAATATTAAGTACATAAGAACAAGGTAGCCCTATTATTAAGTACCTACAAAAAACATTAAGTACCTAATATTAAGTACCTAAATACTTAATACTCTTAATATTAGGTACCTAAACATGGTACCCCTAATATTAGGTACCTAAGAACAAGGTAGCCCTAATGTTAAGTATCTAAAAACATGGTACCCTTACTATTAAGTACCTAAAAACTTAATACTCTTAATATTAGGTACCTAAACATGGTACCCCTAACATTAGGTACCGAAGCACAATGTAGCCTTAATATTAAGTACCTACAAAAAACATTAATTACCTAATATTAAGTACCTATAAACTTAATACTCTTAATATCAGGTACCTAAACATGGTACCCCTAATATTAGGTACCTAAGAACAAGGTAGCTCTAATGTTAAGTACCTAAAAACATGGTACCCTTACTATTAAGTACCTAAAAACTTAATACTCTTAATATTAGGTACCTAAACATGGTACCCCTAACATTAGGTACCGAAGCACAATGTAGCCTTAATATTAAGTACCTAAAAACATGGTACCCTTAATATTAAGTACCTAAAAAACATGGTACCCGTTGTATTAGGTACCTGAAACACACAGTAATCGTAGTATTCATATGAAACTTTGTACGAAATTTGTATCGAATTCCAATATTTGAAATACGATGCTCGTTGAATATTGGGTATCTTGTTTCGTAGATGCAAAATCGCTAACGAATGTCGGTTAGATGATGAGTTGACTCGTTTCATGGGGTTAATAGAATGAAAGCGTCCTCGTTACGGAAAAAATCCGGTGAATTTTTACAGTTACCCAGCACCGACCGTTTTCCTCGGATTCAGCCCGTTGAAAGCAACTTTCCGATCGTGGAACGTTCACGGCCACATCTACGATTTCTTCCTGAATGTGGACTGCTTAGCTGGCATTTCAACTGCGCCGCAAAAAGCAGAGGAATTAAGCAGCGTAAGAATCTCGACCGACTAGGTCCACATTCTTCCAGCTCGTTATTTCATCTTCCTTTCAATTACTCGTTCTCCTTTTAAGTATCGTTTTTGGAAACATTTTTAAGTTTTCATATTCTGCAGTTGTGGAATTTATTAATTTTTTTTAATATGGGGATATTACAGTTTTCATAATACAGAATGATACAATTTTCGAAATTTGTATATTCTTCTACCCATCTCAATATATGGCCTCTTGTAAGAATTGACTCAATGGCCATATAACAAAAATCCACCGTAATTCACAATGGTCCGCAAAATTGTACCCAAGTATTTTAATAACCCTAACGCTACAGATTCGCTACAGTACCTAACATCATCAAACAAAATGTCAGAACTCTAAATTTATACGCGCGAGCCAAGTTTGAAAGTTGGAATTTCCGTAGAGCACAATGTACCCGGCACTCGATCAAACTTTCCGCAAGTCTCACGGCGGCACAACGAAATATTAAAGTCCAGAAATATTTGATACAGGATGAAAAGGTTAAGCGTTGATAGCACGCGAAACGAATAAGGACACATCTGTCTTGCACAGGCCCGTGGATGGCTAGTCATTAGTCAACTTCAACCCGAATGCAAATCAACTAATATCTCAGGCAGATAGGCAAGATGGATTGATTTATCGGTTCTCTGTTATTGAGCTCCCTAAGGGTAAGAAGTAATGACACTTTCAAAACGTAAGATATCGCGCTTTGCTCGAGCATACTTCATTGGAATTACAGATCTCTTGATTCCCTTAGAGACCCCGGTTAGATTATCATCATTTTCATACCGCCATCTTATCTCCGCTAGACTTTTTTTTTACCCTCATTGATGTCTATCTAATCGAAATACAAATATCACGGGGTAAATGCATCAAACAATCAGGAGAATCTAAGTTTGTGAAATGTGGATCTTCCGTGAGGGACATTTTTATGAGGGCTTTGATGTTTTTTGCAATTCAAGCTTTGAAAATTTATTGGAATTCAAGTTTCAAAATTTTGTTGAAATTCAAGCTTTGAAATATTTTTGGAATTCAAGATTTGTAAATTTTTTGGAATTCAAGCTTCGAAATTTTGGTGAAATTCAAGCTTTAAAAATTTTTTGGAATTCAAGCTTTGAAAATTTATTGGAATTCAAGTTTCAAAATTTTGTTGAAATTCAAGCTTTGAAATATTTTTGGAATTCAAGCTTTGAAATATTTTTGGAATTCAAGCTTTGAAAATTTATTGGAATTCAAGCTTCGAAATTTTTGTGAAATTCAAGCTTTGCAAATTTTTTGGAATTCAAGCTTTGAAAATTTTTTGGAATTCAAGCTTTGAAAATTTTTTGGAATGCAAGCTTGTATTTGCGAGAAACAGAGCTTGAAAATTTGATAGAATTGGAAGAATTGAGAGATTACAAGAATCGAAAGCTAACAGGAATGTAATGAATTGAGAGCCTACATTAGCAGCTGCACAAAGTTAGGTTAACTTCGACTAATGCAAATCTGATGAACATTTACTATTCACGCAATTGTAATGCTGTTCGATATGCAACAATGTAATGAATCGTTTATTGGACAATCAGAGTAATACGATTAATAATTTAACAGCTTCACTCTGAACGTAATCCCACCGACATCAAGCAACGTGTACATAATAGTGTATGAAATAAGAGACTTATTACATGTGACACATAATTAGAACAATCACAGTATAGACATAGAACATTCATACTAGTATATAATACATAACAGAATTAAACCTCAAACATCGTTAGTATACTTTAAAGAAAGAAAGAGAAATTATTATACAATTACTATTGTAATTACTATAATTGTAATATTGTATTAGAATAGTTATAATGATATTGCGATTACAGTAATAATTGTTTATTACAGTTATTATAACTAATAATATTTATTTAAGATAATTTATATTTGTAGAATGAAGGTTATGTATGGCCGCCATTTTGATTATAATATTACTGGAAGTGGTGTCTAGGAAGGGTTCTTTCGAGGAGGAACAAATTAAATCTTGAAGTGAATACGATCAGTATACTTTAAAGAACAAAGAAGATAAGGGAATTTAAATTCGTAGAGTAAAGCTAGGTTATGGCCGCCATTTTGATTGCAATGTTATTTAAAATGGCGTCCCGAAAGAGTTCTGTCGAGAATAAGTAAATTAAACCTCGAGTGAACGTACTTTAAAGAGCAAAAAAGATAATACAACTTAAATTTGTAAAGTAAAAGTTATGTTCGCCATTTTTATTGCAACATTATTTAAAATGGTGTGTCAAAGGAGTTCTTTCGAAGAGAAGCAAATTAAAGCTTAAAGTGAACATCACTGTATTGTAAAGTGCGAAGAAAATAAGACAACTTAAGTTCGTAGAGTAGTGCTAGGTTATGTCCGCCATTTTGATTGTGATATCACCTAAAATGGCGTCTCGAAAAAGTTCTGTCGAGAATAAGCAAATTAAACCTTGAAATGAACATCAGTATGATACTCTAAAGCACGAAGAAACTAAGACAATTTAAATTTGTAGAATAGAGCTAAGTTGTGTCCGCCATTTTGATTGCAATATTATCTAAAATGGCGTCCCGAAAGAGTCATATAAAAAACTACCAAAACCTCAAAGTGAACACTGCACTTTAAAAACCAAAAAAAATAAGAACTTAAATTCGTAAAGCAAAGCTACATTACGTCCGCCATTTTGATTACAATAGCATCTAAAATGGCGTCCCGAGAGAGTTATATAAAAAACTACCAAAACCTCAAAGTAAAATACTGCACTTTAAAGACCAAAAAAAATAAGAACTTAAACTCGTAAAGTAAAGCTACATTACATCCGCCATTTTGATTACAATAGCATCTAAAATGGCGTCCCGAAAGAGTCATATAAAAAACTACCAAAACCTCAAAGTGAACACTGCACTTTAAAGACTAAAAAAAAATAAGAACTTAAATTCGTAAAGTAAAGCTACATTACGCCCGCCATTTTGATTACAATATCATCTAAAATGGCGTCTCAGAAAGGTCCGTCACGAGCAAACAGGTTTTGAATATCGAAGTTTCGCAATTATCCGTGATTGGTGGCAAATTGAAGATCGACTAACGTCTCGCGAAGCGTCGAATCACGGTGGAAACAAAGGGAACCGTTATAAAAAAGGAAAATAAATTGGCAAAATCGGAGGGAATGAGAACGCGGCTCGAATCGTCGAGCGAAATCAATTTATAGAAGAGGATTTAACGCGTCGCTCACGGCGGCCGGGGCGTACAGTTGACGAATAAATTTCAAAACTCATTATTAAACTCATTACCGGGATTAATTACGAAAGAAAATCGAGCCTGCGAACGGGAGTACAGTGTGTTTCTCCAAACTTGACCGATTAAGCGACCGGAAAAAAAGAATTGTTTCTCCGTGGCGATAAAAACGAATCCGATAAAATTCGAATTAAAGCAAATTGTTTGCGTGAAACGATGCACTTTCTGTTCGGTCGACTAAGTATAATCATACGGTGAATTTCTCTGTTAAATTAGCAGATAAAACTGTTGGACTTTACAGCTTTTAAATTATGCAAATTCATTCGATATTTATAATAACATGTTCTGAAGATTTTTATGCAAGTTTGCAAATAAACTCGCGAAATAATTAAATATTGTCAATGTTGATTGGTATCATGCTTTTCGGAAATCAAAATTGGATTTTTTTTTATTAAATTGAGAATGAAACGTCACTGAATTGACGCTCTTTGTTAATTATGCAATTATTAATTTTGGTAATACGTTGAAATTATATAATTAAAACGCCTGAAGATCTGTTCAGATTTTAATATTGGTCCATGAAATTTATTCGCGAAATTGCGTTATTATAAAAAAATGTCTGCATTAAAATCGAGGAAAATTTCATTTCATTTTTCGATACAATCTGCCATTTCAATATGCGTTCATTACGAACATTTCTGTTCCATCATAATCAATTAATGATGGTATTGCCGAATCGAAAGTCGTCAATCAATCAAGTTTCGAAACGGTGTAACAAATATTACATTAATGTTGTAAATATTTTTAATTTAAATAAGGTACGATAATGACGTCATTTAATTAACCCATCGAAACGCAAATAGAAGAGTTTTGACAAAAATTACGAACGCGGTGGTCGTTCAAATATTGGAAAATACGCAAATATTGATAATTTTCTCATTAACGGGGATATGTTTAATCGAATAAGTGAGCAGGTAAATACCTGCGAGCGGAGGTAAGTAATCGATGAAATACACTCGCAGATGTAATAATGAAATCGAATGCAAGGACCGCGATGATTAACCCCTAGCTGATGGGAACTGCGTCAATTTCGATACGAAATTGCCATAAATTTCGGTTTCATGGATTTCTCGCTAATCTTTGATAACGTGTATCAGAGCCATTCAACGCTGTCTACAAACGCTCGTTTGATCATTTTGCGGCGACAATTTTCATCGCATCATAAACACTAATCGATCAGTATTTCATGGATGTTGTACCGATCGGCACTTTCGTTCTCTGTTCGAATATTCATGACTTTTTATATTTTCGCATTTCTTTTTAATTTGCGGATTTAGGTGTTTATAAATTTGTAGATTCACAGATTTATAGATTTACAGATGCAGGAATTCACGAAATCATGAATTTACAAAGACAAGAAGTCACGATTTTACAGTCACGAATTTACGATTTTACAAAGTCACGAATTCACGAATTTACAGAGTCACGAATTCAGGAATTATCGAAGTCACGAATTTACAAAGTCACGAATTTACAGAGTCACGAATTCACAGAGTCACGAATTTACAGAGTCACGAATTCAGGAATTATCAAAGTCACCATATTACGTTTTTACAGAGTCACGAATTCACGATTTTACAAAGTCACGATTTCACGAATTAACAAAGTAACGAATTCACAGAGTCACGAATTCAGGAATTATAAAAGTCACCAATTTACGATTTTACAGAGTCACGAATTCACGAATTTACGATTTTACAAAGTCACGATTTCACGAATTAAGAAAGTCACGAATTCACGAATTTACAAAGTCACGATTTCACGAATTAAGAAAGTCACGAATTCACAGAGTCACGAATTAACAAAGTTACAAATTTACGAATTTACGAATTCATGTATTTACAAATTCATAAAATCACGAATTTACAAATTCACGAATTCACAAATTGATAAATTCACAAATTTACAAAGCCAGGAATTCAGGAATCTACAAACCCACTAATTGATAAATTCACGAATTCACAAAGTAACGAATTTACATATTCGCGAATTCACGAATTTACAAATTCAAGGTTTCACGGATTCGTGGATTCATCAATTCTCCAATTGTCAAATTTATAAACACTTAAATTCCTAAATTCCTGAATTCCTAAATTCTTAAATTCGTAAATTCGTAAATTCGTAAATTCGTAAATTCGTAAATTTGTAAATTCGTAAATTCGTAAATTCTTGAATTCTTGAATTCTTGAATTCCTGAATTCCTGAATTCTTAAATTCCTAAATTCCTAAATTCCTGAATTCTTAAATTCCTAAATTCCTAAATTCCTAAATTCCTAAGTTCCTAAATTCCCGAAATCCTGAACTCCCCAATTCCTAAGTTTCTAAATCCTTAAATTCCCAAATTTCAATCTTCCCATCTCAATTTCCCAAATTTCCTCAACAAATTAAAAAATATAAAACAACGTTATTTCCAAATAAAATTTCCAAATCAAACTTCCTTAAAAAAGTACGAAACTCCATCACGCACGACGGCAGTATAGGTAGAGCTATATCCATAACCTACATTATGCAGCATCCTTAAGCGAGAAGGTAAAAGACGTCGGAAGCAAATACACAAGTAGATTTCCAGGCAAAGGTAAAAACGTTCTTGTTCGTTAACAACTACCCCTTGTTTTGTCCTTGACAGGGGTGTGTCAGCTTCGAAAAAAGCGTGTTCACGCGAGAAATTCGTCGCAGCCGCGAGCTGGCAATTAAGCTCGCTCAAAAGGAAGCAGGATGAAAAACGCGATTCAATTTAGCTCTCGACTCACGGCCGATGCGTAAACACCGGCTGAAATTCCATGAAAAAAAAAAAGAAATGTTCCAATTACCTCGGTTGAAAATTAAATTTTCCCGCTAAGGAATCAGAGATTAAAGCGTCGAGCGATAATTTGTACCTCTGGGACAAATCCTTGTCACCCCTCCACCCTCGGCCTCTTTTCTTGTTTAATTTTTCTAGAGACAAGTCTTAGGATACAATAAAGATTCAATTTCATTCTTTTGTTCGGTGACGAACAAAATTAAAAGTTAATTGTTTCCTTTAAAAATGTGCACATAAAACTGTGTTCGTCTGTTGCGTTCAATTTAATGATCAGCTAACTGAATTATTTTGTTGAGATATTTTTGTGTTATTTGAAATATCAAAAACAATTTTTCACGTTTTATATAACTATTTATTCTTAAGTTAATTTTTTTTTTAAATTGAGTGAATTTTTATTTAAAAATTCTTGTTTGAAACTGGTATTGAAAAAGTATGTAATTGTTTAAAAATTATTTGAATAAACTCACACATTGAAAATGTATCGCTCGACTGAAAAATGATATATCAAAATTAGCACAGATACCCATTAGCGTTTTGTAATAATATATCCAGCAACAAGTATAATTAAAATGTCATGAATACATTTCACAATACATTCTACTTTGTTTCAGTCACATTTTATTTTCTACACCCTTCGTCGCTGCTATTTCCATTTTCCCTCTATCGCGCGCCGAAAAACCGAGCATAAATCCGACAAAAAATGTTTGTTCCGAAAAATTGCTACTCTTAATTAAAAAATGTGTAAACTAGAACATAATGAATCCTCAAAATCAAAGGAGTTTTCTCCATTTCGCGTATGATGCTTTTAAAAAATGTTCAAACTAGAACATAATGAATCCTCCTCAAAATCAATGAAGTTTTCCTGCATTTAGTATATGAAATTTTTAAAAAATATTCGAACTAGAACATAATGAATCCTTCTTAAAGTCAAAGAAGTTTTCTCCATTTTGTAAATGAAATTTTTAAGAAATATTCAAACTAGAACATAGTGAATCCTACTCAAAATCAAAGAAGTTTTCTCCATTTTGTACATGAAACTTTTGAAAAATGTTCAAACTAGAACATAATGAATCCTTCTTAAAATCAAAGAAGTCCATTTTGTACATGAAATTTTTCTAAAATGTACGTATAACTACGTGTAGCTTTGTAGCGTCTACGAATTGGTCAAAAAGTTCTCACCTGTCCTCAAGACGGAGCAGAGCAGCAAGATCGTCGAAAGGATCCGCATTTTCCTCGAACACTTTCCACACCTGGATTTCCACGAATCACCGATCGAAGTGGCACTCGAGCCACTCGACTTCATCGTACTCTCGACATCTGACAACCTGAACGAACCCCGTGAAAGTCCACTGTACGATATCATTTACACCTTGAGTCCGTTAACAGAGTCCTCAGAATCCTTGATCAAGTCCAGAAATTCCACAAAAATTTAAAACAGTTCGGATATTCGGACGAAGCCACAAGATTGCACAGACACTGGTTACGGGATTAGTGCAAGGTTCAGAGTTGCAAAGAAGCGTTCACAGTTGCAAAGTTAAAGGTTCAAATTGAGGTGTAGTTTATAGGATTATGACAGGATTGCAGGGACGTTCATAGGACTGCAACAAGGTTGCAAATACGTTCATAGGATTATAACAAGGTTGCACGGACGTTCATAGAATTATAACAAGGTTGCAAAGACATTCATCGGATTGTGGAGTTTGAAAGGCAAGGTTCGGGGGATTGTGACAAGGTTGCAAGGACGTTCATAGGATTATAACAAGGTTGCAAAGACGTTCATAGGATTTTAAAGGTTGCACGTTCATAGAATTGTAAGGTTTGAAAGACAAGGTTCGGATTGTGACAAGGCTTCAAAAAATGGTTACAGAATTGTAATGTTGCAAATTCTCACAATGTTGCAATGTTCCCACACGAACGTCAGTGTTACTCAAGAATGTCAGCAGAATGTCAAGGTTGCAAATTGAAGGACGTTTATGGAATTCTCACAAGGTAGCAAAGATTAAGAAAATATCAAGGTTGCAATATGACTGTGGCAAAGTTGCAAAATCAAGGATTGCGGTTCTATTCGCATATGCCGCAAACGCAAGGTTTGCCAAATGCGTTTAGAGGATTAGGACGTTGCAAAGTCAAGGACGTTGTTTGGAAGATTAAGGGTAGCAAAGGCAGGGATTATGGCAGGTCAAGGTGACACGGGAGGAGGATGTAACTTGTCCTGTCACTTTCTTACAAGGTATCAAGGCGTTTCCCTGTTCTCATTAGCCCAGCCTTTCATCCGTATCCTTCCGGGTCATCCACCGGTGAGTTTTAATCAGCGACGCTTCCCGCGCGTATTTGTCTCTTTAGACCAGTCGCGCGACGCTCCGCGACTAATTAGTAGCCGGATTAATTATCCGCTATGAGTGTCCTTCTGCCTGGCTATCGGCCTACGCCATGAATTATTCCGTTCGTACGCATCCTTCTGTTTACTGCTTCTTCAAGATTATTCTGACTCTACCTTTAGAACAAGATCATTTCTGTTACTCCGGATTTATGTACCTTTTTAATCGGATCTCTTTCAGCGAATGTGACTTAAGTTTTTTGTTTGATGTGAACTTTTTTTTATTTGGACTTGAACACTGTAGGTCTTGCACTTTTTTTTGATGTTCACTTGAATTGTTAAACTTATTGATGTTACACTTTTTTAATATGTCTTCAAGTAGCGTGTTTCACTTATATCAGGTAGAACTCAAACACTGCTTGACTTTTTGTTTACACTTTTTGATGATGTTGCACTTCTTCTTCGATGTATCTTCAATTATGTAGTTGTTATGTTAACGTCGATGTGCTGTTTCGCTTTTTCTCTTATATCAAGTAGAACTTAAACACTGTTCGATATTCGTGTTTACACTTTTTGGTGACGTTACACTTCTCCTTCAGTGTGACTTCAATTATGTAGCTGTTAGATTAAGTTGGATGTGCTGCTTCGCTTGTTCTCTTATATCAAGTATAACTCTTAAACACTGTTCGATACTTCTATTTACACTTTTTGGTGACGTTACACTTCTCCTTCAATATGACTTCAGTTATGTAGTTGTTAGATTAACTTGAATGTGCAGTTTCGCTCTTTCTCTTATATCAAGTACAGCTCTTAAGCACTGCTCGATACTCCTGTTTACACTTTTTGATGACGTTACACTTCTTCAATATGTCTACAATTATGTAGCCTTTGTATTAACATCAATGAGCTGTTTCACTCTTTCTCTTATATCAAGTAGAACTTAATCACTCCTCAATCGTCCCGTTTACACTTGTTGACTAACGTCATACGTCTTCTACTGACGTTACACTTCCTTTTGAACGATGTCACTCTTCAACGTGACTTATATTAACATCGATGTACTCTCGCTCTTTCTCTTATATCAAGTAAAACTCAACTGTTCGATCTCCGTGTTTACACTTCCTGACAGAAGTTACACTTCTTCAATATCCCTGCAATTACGTGGCTGTTATATTAACATCTGCTTCGCTCTTTCTCTTATATCAAGTAGAACCTAAACACCGCTCGATGTTTGCACTTTTCTCCGAGCGATGTTACACTCCCTCTTACACTTTTTGAAGCGACGTCTGTATTAACATACACCTCCTTTGTTCTGGAAGAACCTGAAGCTCAATGAAGCTCCAATTCACTCTTCTTTTCGAATGTTATTAAACGATATAACTTTAATTAGGTCGTTCTTGTATTAACTCGAAGAATACGAGTACTTGTTTCGCTTTTGTTCAGACCTGCAAGAACTTGAAGAACAAGTTCCTGTTTGCAACTTCTTTGCTTCCTTGTTAAATGTTGTTCAACAATGAAACTTTAATTAAGTCGTTTTTGTATTAATTACAAAGTACTCGGACTAGACTTTTCCTTATCGAATATCAATTATCGTTTTTAATTTCGAAAGACGAAGAACAATATTTGCCGTTCCTTCTCGTTAAATGCAGAACCTCTACGGGTATTTCTGATGTCACTTTAATTAGACTCTCATGAATTAGTCACAAAGTCACATCATTTTTCTGCCTCCGGAACTTCAAGAACAATAATCCACGGATGTGTTTGCTCTCCTTCCCTAGATCCCTCTTAAATATTGAGTTCCCGAGGGTACTGTCACTTCAATTAAACCGTTATGAATTAATCACAAAATATGAACCTTTTCACACTCTGGCCAAGATGTCGCACTTTGTATCCTTACTTCGAACATTAATGAGTGTCACACTAAATCCGAAGATCCACTTAGCTAGATGCAAATACTTTCACTATTTTAATACATCACAAAATATTTTCAAGACTTGAGACCTTGATCACTTGTAACTCTCAGTTCTGCTCACTTCATACTAATCACAGAATGTTTTGATGAAACTCGAAGCTGACCTCTCTGACTTATGATCCGAAAGTTCACTGATTATTTTTTGTCTCGCTTCTTGCGAAACAACCTGAGTTATCACAAACGTCTGACCTGCAAGCTGTTGCATTCCGCACTTGGAACCTCAGCCACATAATCCGTAATTTCCGCAACAGTTCCCTAGAACCCCCTAGGAATCAGATATCAAATCAGTCAGTAGCAGTCACGTGTCACTTAGTCCACGTGACACTGATTACGATATGGTAAATTGCCGCAGCTCAGCGTCGATCACCGTTCGTTTATCGATGGTATCGGCGCACAGTCTCGCACTATATCACCGTCGAACTGGCCGCGTAGGTACATCGATCACCATCGATCACGTTAATCCATGCAGGGGAGGCATACCGATTTCCGCGATCGGAACAAGTTGCAACCTCGTCGGTCCGTCAGCGATCACGTTTCGCGAGGAACACGGTACAAAGCGAACGGTCACATCTTCGGGTTTCACCGAGCCGTGACGATCGCACACGTCGTTGACAGGGAACCTTTTCCGTCGACAGTTCGTAGTTGACAGAAAGCCTTGGCGGGAGCTGCACGACGAATAAGGTGCCACTCCCACCCGCGCATGCTCCTCCACTCTGGATCGTCGTGCCCTCTTCGTCGCTCCTGCCCTTACTCTCTCGACGGATCCCCATACTCTCCTCTCTCCGCGGAGTCCTTACCTCGCCCTTTACGGACGTTGCCCGTTCGCCGTCTCCACCTTGTCGCGTGTTTCTTCTGTCTCGTTCCTTATATTTTACGCTATCGGGATCTGTCGAAGCACGTGCACCCCTAGAATTAACCCTCGATGCTAATTTCTTCAAGTTTTGCATGGATTTGCACCCGAAGCTTTTTTTGCCTTCAAGTTCTGGGCATGAAGCTGGTTTCAAGGTTTCCCGAGTGGTTTTCAAGATTTTTCTACTATTGGTCCTTGAATTTTCTGAGACCGAACTTGTGGAAGTTTGGTCGTGTGAGCTCTGCAGGATGCGTTTTATAAGAACCAATGATTTTTTGAACTTTGCACACTTGTTTGATTTAACGAGAAAATGTTAGCAAACATGAAAAATGTTATCTAACGAGTGTCCCTCTTTTGATGAAACTTTGTGTGTTTGTCAAGCAAACAAAAATAAAGGACACGTCCTTTCGACTACCTCGAGGAAGCTACACATGAACTTGAGGAATGGGAAAGTTTTATAGTTTTCATATACTACAACAAGATGCAAATTAACCAAAATTTGTGGATGACAGACATTTTGACAAAAAGTATACAACAAACATTTTGTAAAAAAAATTTAATGATCATATTAAACTTAATAATTTACATTTAATAATTATGTATTATTAACGAAGCTGCACATGAACTTAAGGAATGGGGAAGTTTTATGGTTTTCATGTTCTACAGCAAAATGCAAATTAACTAAAATTTGAGGACGACAGACATTTTGACAAAAAGTGTACAACAAACATTTTGTAAAAAAATTTGATGATCATATTAAACTTAATAAATTATATTTAATGATTACGTATTATTATCGAAGCTGCACATGAACTTAAGGTGTGGGGAAGTTTTATGGTTTTCATGTACTACAGCAAGATGCAAATTAACCAAAATTTGTGGACGACAGACATTTTGACAAAATGTGTACAACAAACATTCTGTAAAAAAATTTGATGATCATATTAAACTTAATAAATTATATTTAATAATTATGTATTATTAACGAAGCTACATATGAACTTAAGGAATGGGGAAGTTTTATGGTTTTCATGCATTATAACAAGATGCAAATTAACCAAAATTTGTGGATGACAGACATTTTGACAAAAAGTGTACAACAAACATTTTGTAAAAAAATTTGATGATCATATTAAACTTAATAAATTATATTTAATGATTATGTATTATTAATGAAGCTATATATGAACTTAAGGAATGGGGAAGTTTTATGGTTTTCATGCATTATAACAAGATGCAAATTAACCAAAATTTGTGGACGACAAATATTTTGACAAAAAGTGTACAACAAACATTTTGTAAAAAAATTTGATGATCATATTAAACTTAATAAATTATATTTAATAATTATGTATTATATATAAATATTATTAGACAGGTCTAATGAACAGTCCTGCAAAATTTTATAAAAATGACTGCAAATTTAAAAATACAAAATGACCCTCCTTAAAAAGTTTAGTTTCTCAAAGTTTGCTATTCAGAACAAGATACTAATTGGTGAACAATATCACTAGTGTTGTATGTCGTGAATAATATCGATTATCTGGAGAATAACGTATCGTATCTGAAAAACGTTTGGATCGAAACTTTGAGCATTTCCGGCTCATACCGGTCGCATTGTTGCATCGTTGAAAGGCCGAAGAGAGATTTCGATTTCAGTTAAGCTCGTTCTCGAAACGAAAGGAAGTTCACGACGATATTGTAAAGCGTCACTTTGTCATCCAGTTATCCGCGGGCAACGAACGAAGCTAATTGAAAAATTCCCTCACGCTGCAGCCTTTTGAAGAGAGCCGGCATTAACCGCCTTTCCGCCGAGTGGAATTCCTGCGAAAAGAAAGGAAAAAGCCGGGATAGACCCTTGCCGGAAAGCTTCGAGGAGTTCCGACGACCAACTAACCGGGTTAAGTCGGGGGACGCGCTGCCATTTGCGGCTGGAACCTGTTAATGCACCTCAACTCTTTTCAAACCTCAGCACCGCCCATTATCTCCATTCTTTCCCATTCGAAACAAATATTTCCTTGATATCTGATAAGGAGACCGATTCGCGTCAATTTTCTGGCCACTTTTCGCAAGTTATCACGGTAACGAGATGTCGTAAGCTTTGATGTATAATGAGGCGGTTCAGGCATCTGCGGATTTAAGGATATTTTAACAAATCTGGGGATATGGGTATTTATATTCGATCTTGAAATAGAGGATTATGTTTTCATTGATCTAGAATTTCTCAAACATAGAATTTTTAATTATTCAAAAATTTTAAATACCAATTCTGGTGTTTTAGGGATGTGGGGATATTTGGTGTCACGAGAATTAGGGTGAGAGGAAAATGGGAATTTAGGGATCTAGGGACCTAGGGATTTGATGATCTAGGAATTTAGGGATTTGAGGATCTAGGGATTTAGGGATTTGAGGATCTAGGGATTTTCTGATTGATTGATCTGAGTATTTAGGATCCTAGGAAATTTCGAAATCTAGAGATTTTCTAATCGATTGATCTAAGTATTTAGAATTCTATGCAATTTTGTAATCTACAGATTTTCCAATCTAGGGATTTTCTAATCTGTCTATCTAAGTATTTAGGATTCTATAGAATTTTGAAATCTAAGAATTTTAGGATCTAGGAATTTTCTGATTTATCGATCTAAGCATATGGGATCCTAGAGAATTTAGAAATCTACAGATTTGCCAATCTAGGGATTTTCTCATCTATTTATTTAAGTATTTAGGATCCTAGGGAATTTTGAAACCTAAAAATTTTAGGATCCAGGGTTTCTGATCTATCGATCTAAGTATTTGGGTTCGTAGGGAATTTTGCAATCTACAGATTTGCCAATCTAGGGATTTTCTGATCTATTTATCTAAGTATTTAGGACCCTAGGGAATTTTGAAATCTATGGATTTTAGGATCTAGGTATTTTCTGATCGATTAATCAAAGTATTTAGGTTCCTAGTGAATTTTGCAATCTACAAATTTTCCAATCTAGGGATTTTCTTGTCTATTTATCCAAATATTTAGGACCCCAGGGAATTTTGAAATTTGGAGATTTTCGAATCTGGGGACTTTCTGATCTATTGATCTAAGTATTCACGATCCCAGGAAATTTTAAAATCTAGAGATTTTCTGGTCTAAGTATTAGGAAATCTAGGGAATTCGGGATCTAGGAATTTAGTTATCGGGAGATTTAGGTATATGCAAAATAAAGTATCTGTACTTTACTAATTAAGTTCCTAGAAATATTGAAATGTAAAGGTCTAGGGATTTCGGATCTACCGATCTAAAGATCTAGGGACTTAGAGATCCACTGATCCAGAAATCTACAAATGTCGATTACTAGGAATATAAGAACGCAGAGACGTAGAAAGATTACAGCATAAATGAGAGGTAGCGATTAATTGCAAACAATTATCAGGTCCAATTAAAATGGTAGCACATCGAAAACAAAATTAATCGAAGTTCGAACGAGCGGTTTAAGAATCTTCAATCGCGAACGGGAACAATCGAACCGGAAATTGAATGGTACCTTGAAGTTTTAATTGAAAGCTGTTACGATCAGTTATAGCAGAATAGTAATTCTGATCCAGTTGGAAATTGTTCGGCCTCCCGTAGAGGGGGAGCGGATCGGTTTCTTGGCGTTTCTGAATTTTGAATGCTCACAAGATGGTGTGTTTTGGGTAACGGAATTGGCTGTTTCGAATACGAGGCTCGATTTCGGGCGGTCGTAGTTTTAAGAGTGCAATGGGATCGAAGAGCCGGTTTAGTTTGCCGGTAGTTTGCAGTCGAGTTTAGTTTGCAACTGAGTGTAGCCGGTATCGGAGATTCGAGGAGTACAGGCTAGAGTTACGGTTCAAAGATTAAATAGCTGAGGGTTACAAAGCCAGGATCACGTGGAAGATCTTATTACAAACGAGCTTTATATCAAAATTCGATGTGTTATACGATATAATAGCTGGCATATTATCGCGCACACCTGCTACCAATCTGATAATGTGCCACAATATCGTATCAAACATTCGGTACCAATAATCAGATAATCAAAGTTTCCCCTTATTGCTCTGATAACGTCCCTCTCACGAATAAGACTTCAAAATTATTTTAAAGTGAAGAAAACTGACAGAATTGAAAACTAATCGGTAATGTTAATTAATGAAGTTGGGGGTAATTTGAAAGCGGAAGAAGTTGGTGACGCGTGGCAGCTCGATAACGGCGGGAAACACGAATTCGAAATCGATCGAACGCGCGGGCGTACACGGGTTCCTCGTCGAGTCGGATGACTTAATTTATAATCGTTGATTTAAAATTCAACGCGGTACCTACGCAACCAGCGCGCGAACAATTCTCCCCGTCGATGAATATTAATCGTCGTTTAATCGATATTCGAGGCAACGCTGGCTGCTCCGTGGACCTCTGCTCATTTCATTCGCCTTCGCGCGTTCATCGAGTATCCTCCTTCTTGTTACTCTTTCATGCTTTCGCGCCAATTCCGAAGCGGGAAACATTCCTTTCATTCGATCACGAATTCAATATGATTCTCCTAAACTCGTATTCCTTTGTGCTGATTTTTTTTATCTGTGCGCCACAGAGAGATTTCCCATTTTTTTTCGCTAATTATAAAGCAATTTTATTTGCGATAATACACTTTTCTTTGGAATTAGTTAATATACTTTGGTCGGACGTGTGGCTGGTACAAATTTCGTGAATTTTGTAGCGTTATTGGATTCATGGAGCTTTGTATTCTAGTGATTTTTTATATTGCTAGAATTCTAGTAATATTCTAGTAATATTATTAGTAATATTATTAGTAGTGTCTAGTAACAGTATGTAGTATTATTACTTACTCTAGTAATATCTACTCATAATGTTTACTAGACATTACTAGTAATATTACTAAAATAATGCTAGAATATTACGAGAATAACTAATATTACTAAATATTAGTAGTATCTAGTAACAGTATCTAGTAATATTATTAGTAATATCTAATAATAATACCTACTACTACTACTAGAATTCTAGTAATATTCTACATTAGGTATTTTCTTCTTTGATTTTTTATTTCTATAGCTAGATATCTCATGCTCCTCTATTTTAATATCCCTAGATTCAAATATTTTAATATCAAATGTCCGCAGGTTCTAATATTCCCAGATACCGACAGACCAAAATATTCTTAGACCTAGTAATTTTAGACTTAAAACCAAATATACTTATAACCCAACATTCTTAAATCTCAACATAAATTTCAATATCCCTAGATCTAAATACTCCAGTATTTAAATATTCCTAGATTCTAATATTTCTTTATCAAAATATCCCTGGGTTCTAGAAGTTCTAGGTCCCAATATCCCTAGACCATAATCCATGTTGGTCAAAATATCCCTAGATCCCTTTATCCTTCATTAAAAAAGGAAAATAAAGTATTTAAAATCCATAGATTCCAATAATTCTATATCCCTAGACCATAATACATATTCGTCCAAATATCCCATAACCCAAATATCCCTAGATCCATTTATATTTCGTTAAAGAAGCAAAATAAAATATTAAAAATCCCTAGATTCCTATTCCCTAGATTCTAGTTGTTCTACACCCCAATATCCCTAGATTCTAGCACTTCTATATATAAATATCCCTAGACCATGATTCATAATAGTCCAAATATCCCTAGATCCCTTTATCCCTCACTAAACAAGCTAAATAAAATATTTGAAATCCCTAAATTCTAATAATTCTATCTTCCAATATTCCTAGACCATCATCCACATTAGTCCAGATATCCCTTAACCATAATATCCCTAGATACCTTTATCCTCCAGTCAAAAAGCAAAATAAAATATTTGAAATCCAAATACTCGAGTATTTAAATATCTCCGGATTCCAATATTTCTTGATACCAATATACCTAGATACAAATATCCCTAGATTCCAATAGTTCTGTATCCCAATATACCTAGATGCAAATATCCCTAGATTCCAATAGTTCTGTATCCAAATGGACCATGACCCACATTGATCCAGATATCCCTGGATCCCTTTATCCTCCGTTAAAAAAGCAGAATAAAATATTTGAAATTCGCCTAACGAAAATTACGATTACCCAGAATGCACCGCGAACGCATTTCGCCCGAAGAAAAATCGCTTTTCGGACAAATTTCATTTCACGATTTCGATTTATTTTCCGCGGGCGAAAGAATCGTCATGGCCGAAGTGGTCCAACGCGGGGCTTGAAAAGCACCGGCGTATCCGCGGAGAGAAATCGCGCTAGCCCGGAGATTTCATCGTGATAAATATTTCCTTCGGCTTAAAAAGACTCCTAAAAACGTCCTTCATTACCCGGTTCCTATTTTCCTTTTTTTTTTCTTCTTTCTTTTGTTCCACCGTTTCTTTATCGCGGTGAAATATATAGGGGCTGTCGTGGCTGCGCGGGTTCAAGGCGGCAACGATGGAAGCGGTTTCCTTTTGATCGCGAAACAAACGAACAATAGAAACGGCGAAACGAATGTTTAAAATATACGAGTGCTTTATGGATACCCCCGCGGCACCGCGACAACAACAACAACAACGCATCGTTCGTTATTATCATATTGTTCTTCGTATTACCCGTACCATCATTGTTGTCGAACCGTTGGCTACGCGAAACGGACAGTTAATAAACTCCGTTCGGTGATATCGCATTACAACGCCGGCGAGAAACTAAATTGCCAGCCTCTACCGAAGAACAATATCGGCCGAAATTAATAATTAATTAATGGCTCTCGATGGCTACGGTAATTCCAATGATAAAATGTTGCGAGCCCGCATTTCGTCATTAGACGCGAATTACAAGGTTTTATTGTACGGAGAGATGAAATGTTTATGCGCCTGTTAACGGAGAATAACAATGGCGTTCACCGTGAGATTGTTTAAAATATTTAGATATCGAAGCAGCGGTCGGTGTTTCGTCCTACGGCTTGATTTACGACATGGCCAGATATCTGGATTACGTACACGTCTGGAGATGTCTAGTTCCAGATAATACATTTATTATCTGGTTCAGATAATACAAACTCGGAAAACATTTTGAATAATTTTTTGTGGAATTTTTAATTTAACTTGTGCGAATATTTTATTTAATTACATGTGACATTTATTTATGTTGTAGCCTTTTAGAAACACTTAAATAAATATTAAAAATCGTATACATCTATTAAATTTTTTATTAAATTTTATATTTAACATTCTTATAACACTATTTAATATTAAATTTTACTTTAATACTCAAGCTTTGACCTAATGGTTGACCTTCATTATTTAAAACTTAACCTATAATTCTTGATCTTCATTACTTAGCCTATAATTCTTGAGCTTCAATACATAACCAATAATTGTCGCTGAATACCTAACCTATAAACCCAGACATTTAACCTAACCTATAATTCTCTTCCTCTAATACCGCGCCTATAATTCCCGTACTTAAATACTCGGCAAAATGAGACATAATTTACAACGTAAAGCGGTATCCGCTAAAATAAGCGATAAATTCATAGGCAAGTTCATGTATCACCCAGACGTATGTAAAATGGCGGCCGGATAAGGGTGATTTAAAGTATTAAAAAATGTTATCTGCGGCCCGCGAATGTTTATAAATTTATAACACTATAAATTTGCAATGCGGAAAATGCGTGAAATATGGATCCAATTTTTGTGAACGCAATGGATTCCCAGAACTCGGTATTTCTTTTATCGAAGCGCGAAAAGAATCGCGCCATTTTAGATCAGTTCTCCGTTAGCCGAGGAACCAAGAACGAAATCACAAAGAGACCAAGTAGCTCGAAGCTTACTCGGTCGGAGTAGAAGCTCGTGTCTTTGGGATTGCTCACTCTGATCTGGAAAATTGGATTTCATACCTGGAAGAGAAAGAGGAGTCAATTGATACCATCGAGAAAGAGGAATACCCTAACGTGAAATTAAATCACACGACGCAATATGAATTTTGGAAAAGTGGCCCGGAGAAATTCTATTCCTTCAAATAAGATTTTCGCTGAAATTTATTCTCTGGAGCTCAAATTGTTCTTTCATTTTTATCACATTTAGAAAATTATAATAAATACCTCACTGTTTATTATTATATTGAAAATGACGATATGGAAGTTACAAATACTTTGAAGTTAAAGAATAACATCATTTTTTAGAAAATGTGAAATGCAGAGTAATTTCGCAAGCTGAACTCTGTAACCTAAAGGCGGCCATTTTGTCTTGGTAGCTTCAGCACTAAAATGTCAGCAAATCTAGTTTAGTTAGATTTAGCTAACTAAATTTAGTTGCTTTTAAATTAAGGAATAACATATTTTTCAGAATATATGAAATGCAGAGTAACTTTGCAAGCTGAACTCTGTAACCTAAAGGCGGCCATTTTGTCTTGGTAGCTCCAGTACTAAAATGTCAGCAAATCTAGTTTAGTTAGATTTAGCTAACTAAATTTAGTTGCTTTTAATTTAAGAAATAACATATTTTTCAGAAAATATGAAATGCAGAGTAACTTTGCAAGCTGAACTCTGTAACCTAAAGGCGGCCATTTTGTCTTGGTAGCTCCAGCACTAAAATGGCAGCAAATCTAGTTTAGTTAATTTAGCTAACTTTTAGTTTAGGTAATTACTGTAGCTTCGTTACTAAATCTTCTTAAACATACCAAATGCAATATACATTAATTTTTAAGATAATAAAAAATGGCGTCATCGAGTGCAACCACATACGTAATCCGAACAAGCAGCCAAAATATTCGATTTAGCTTAATTAGATTTAGCTAACTAAATATAGTTTAGTTACTTACACTAGCTCAGTTACTAAATTTTCATAAAAATATCAGATACAATATTAATTAATTTTTAAGATAATAAAAAATGGCGTCATCGAGTGCACATACAGCAATCCGTACAATCCCGAATATTCGTAGTCGAGGATGACAGAAACTCGTGTCGACAGGAATCCTTCCCTGCAGGAACAGCGAAAAGGACCTTGGTAGCGGGTTGGACGATTTTCGTTTTGTGCCGGCCGTTTCCCACGACACCGCCACCGACAGATAGTTATCGCGTCACGTACACACGAAGGCGTGGTGATTCGAAGGTGGTGCAAGCGATCCTGCTTGTCCCTCGAGCTCGTTTATTCGGATCGACTTGGTACGTCGAGCTGACCCGATGGAATCAGCCTGGTATCCCGTCCACGATCGTCTTCCTCCTCTTCGAGGTCCTGGATGATCCCTGCGACCTGCTTTCTCTCTCGTCGGACATCGCGGCGCTCTCTTCTAATCCGAGGTACGTTGTAGCCGCGGCTAATGGACCACACGGGACAGATCAATCTGTGTTACCCTCACGCGAATTATTTTTCCCTCGGCTTCTTCTCGAGGGTTGCTGTTGAAAATCGGGATATTTTCACTGGATGTGGTAATGTCCTATCTTACTAGCTTTAGGGTGTTCCTAACATGTTATAATCTAGGGATATTGGTATATTCATACTGACATTGGTATATTGATATTGACATTGGTATGTCGATAGTTTAAAGCAGATACATGTGGAGATATTTGATATTTGACTGAAAGTATGTGAATCTAAATATATTGCAGATGTTGGTATTTGAACATGTTTGGATATAGAGATATTGGGAGGTTATCTGAAAGCATTACATCTAGGAATAATTAGATCTGAGTGTATTGATTTAAGAATATTGTTCACTATTTATTAAAATCAAGTCAAGGTTGAGGTTGAGGTCAAGGACAAGTGGAAGGTCAAGTTGAAGGTCAAGTTGAAAGTCAAGTTGACAGTCAAGTTCAAAGTGAAGTGAAAGGTCAAGTTGTAGGTCAAGTGGAAGGTCAAGCTCAAAGTAAAGTGAAAGATTAAGTTGAAGGTCAAGTGGAAAGTCAAGTGGAAAGTCAAGTGGAAAGTCAAGTGGAAAGTCAAGTGGAAGGTCAAGTGGAAGGTCAAGTTGAAAGTCAAGTTGAAGGTCGATTGAAGGTCAAGTTCATAGTAAAGTGAAAGGTCAAGTTGTAGGTCAAGTTGAAAGTCAAATTGAAAGTCAAATTCAAAGTAAAGTGAAAGGTCAAGTTGTAGGTCAAGTGGAAGGTCAAGTTCAAAGTAAAGTGAAAGATCAAGTTGAAAGTCACGTGGAAGGTCAAGTTGTAGGTCAAGTGGAAGGTCAAGTTCAAAGTAAAGTTGAAAGTCAAGTTCAAAGTAAAGTGAAAGATCAAGTTAAAGGTCAAGTGGAAGGTGAAGTGAAAGGTCGAGTTGAAGGTGAAGTTGAAGGTCAAAATTAAGGTCAAGGTCACCAATTAATCAGAATATGTATGAATAACCAAAAAAATATTCTGAAGCCAAATATTTTAATCATTGCAAGCCCTCCTTCCAGAGAAAAAAATTTCTCTACAAATACATCCACATTAATTGAAATTTTTCCAATAGAAACGTGCACATAAACAATCGAAATTTTTCCGATAAAAAACTCGTCCACATAAACAATTTTACCGATAAAAATGTATCCGCATAAACAACTGAAATTCCGATACAGAGAGGCAATCAAAACACGATGACACTTACCCGTATAAATCTTCGGGTTCTCCCTAAATGATATCGAAACGAAGAATAATAGAACATTTAGGGAAACGAATTCTCTGCGAAACCAACATAATATCATCAGTTATCGGTTAACGAGCAACAACACGGTGCACCATGGCCGTCATAGCCGTTTGTCAACGTTGTTCGCGTTAATTCAGATAATCGAGCCACCGCTGTTTCGTACGACGCCGAAATTTCAACGGGTTGTTCGACACGGCCACGAAAATTTCCCACGGAACATGCTTTGAAAACACGAAAACCCAGCACGACCACGAGGCGACGTCGTAACGTGACTCTCGTGTAAATACGTCCAAGTCGTTTTATCGTAAATTGTGATATATCGAGTGTCGTATCTCGTTTGGCGCTGGCTGCCGGTGTGAAGGGATCTTTAAACGTATATCCTTTCTTCGCGTACATCGAACTGTCCGACCATAAGTTGACATACTATTCCGCTCGAGGATGAAGCGATATGAAAGCCGAACGGGAAGATTCTTCCGTCAAAACTGAGTAGAACTGACGGGGTACTAGGTCCGATGAGGGTGGAAGTTCGGGGATGAATTATGGAAAATAAAACAGCTTTTGGTCGTTTGTGATGGTGATTTATTGGCGGAGTTCTTTAGGGGCGTGTTTTGTATGAGGGGAGGTTGGAAATTTCCGAATCTGGTACTTTTTTTTGTTTGGAACTTTTGGGGTTTTGGAGATTTAGAGTTTTAGAGATTTGGAGTTTTAGAGATTTGGGAATTTGGAGTTTTAGAGTTTTATAGATTTGGAGTTTTAGGGATTTGGAGTTTTAGAGATTTGGGAATTTGGAGTTTTAGAATTTTGGAGATTTTGGGTTTTAGAGATTTGGAGTTTCAGAGATTTGGAGTTTTAGGGATTTGAAGTTTTAGAGATTTGGAGTTCTAGAGATTTGGAGTTTTAGAGATTTGGGAATTTGGAGTTTTAGAGTTTTGGAGATTTTGGGTTTTAGGGATTTGGAGTTTTAGAGATTTGGAGTTTTAAAGATTTGGGAATTTGGAGTTTTAGAATTTTTGAGATTTTGGGTTTTAGAGATTTGGAGTTTTAGAATTTCAGAGTCTTCAAATTCCCAAATTCCAAAATCCCAAAATCCCAAAGCAACCAAACACGAAATCCCATCACCAAAAAACAAAATTCTCTTTCCCTAAACCTACCTTCTGTCCAAAGCACCCTCTGTCCGCGACCCAGTCTCCGTAATCCGCCCATTCCTGCCTCCATCCCATAAAATTACAGCCAACGATCAAACATCGGAAATATTTCGTACGTTCCCATTGTTCCTCTCTTTTATTTATATTTTTTTTCATCCCGATGCAGTATCAGCGCACTTTTCCCATTCGAAAGTTTGGAACAGAACTGCATCCCAAAGTTTGCAACGATTTTTATTAGCCGTATTTTACCCTTAATGACCGCACGCATGGATTTTCGCTGAGGAATCGGTGAGCAATCGTTTCCGGAGGGTGGTTCTTGTCAGAGAAGAAATCAGCCTCGATCGATAGAACCCTTTCATTAAAATGTAACAGCGAAATAAACGCGTCCAGTAACGATTGAAATTACGGAAAACCACAGAGGGGCGGAAAAAAAAACATGCAAGGAGAACGTTTCACAGAGATCTGTAAATATTTTCCCGTCGACTTTGTCGTATTTTTCGGCGAGCACCGGTGAAAAGAAACTCGAATGGGGACTCCATTGTCGTCGATCCGTGTCCAAGGTTTCTTTTCGAGCTGAGTTTCTTCTCGCAATGATATATCGCTTTTCTTTCCTCGTTTCTGTTGGGAGAAGTTTAATGAGGTGTTGCGAGGGTTTCTTTCAAGATTTGTGGTTTCTTAATTTGGAAAAAATACTTGTTGTAGAAGCGGATCGAATCACGTAATAAATCTAACAGCTTTTCTTTTGATGGAAGGGAGTAATTGTAATGAAATAATAACAGATGTCTTTTCTTGTTTGCTGTAAATTATTTTGTATCGTGTCCCAATGGGGGTAGTTTTAAAGTAAACGTATCGGCTTTTATGGTTGCGTTGGATATTTTTGAAATTTTAGTGTAATTCAGAACTATGTTGAAAACCCTGTTTGATCCGAGGGTTGAAATTTAAAAAATTTACTATTAAAATAAATTTATAATTACAGTAAAATGAATAAATAGATAGTAAAGTTTCTTGCGGTGTTTTCACCCTCTTCATCCTCAAGGGTTAATTAAAATTTCAGAAATTTGCAGTCTCTACTAAAACCAATGGATAATCAATGTATAAATTTACCACGCATCGATCTACTGCGCATACCACTCCCACACGTCGACCTACAGTGCATACCACTCCTACGCGACGTTCTACCACGCATTCCACTCCCACGCGTCGATCTACTGCGCATGCCACTCCCACGCGTCGATCTACCACGCATCCCACTCCCACGCGTCGATCTACCGCGCCTCCCACTCCCACGCGTCGATCTAGTGCGCATGCCACTCCCATGCATCGATCTACCACGCGTCCCACTCCCATGCGTCGATCTACTGCGCATGCCACTCCCACGCGTCGATCTACCACGCATCCCACTCCCACGCGTCGATCTACCGGCGTCGATCTAGTGCGCATGCCACTCCCATGCATCGATCTACCACGCGTCCCACTCCCATGCGTCGATCTACTGCGCATGCCACTCCCACGCGTCGATCTACCGCGCATTCCACTCCCACGCGTCGATCTACCACGCCTCCCACTCCCACGCGTCGATCTAGTGCGCATGCCACTCCCATGCATCGATCTACCACGCGTCCCACTCCCATGCGTCGATCTACTGCGCATACCACTCCCACGCGTCGATCTACCACGCGTCGTACTCCCACGCGTCGATCTACCACGCATTCCTCTCCTACGCGTCGATCTACCACGCATCCCACTCTCACGCATTAAATTCCTACGCATCCTACTACCACGCATCCTCGAACCACTACGCATCCCACTCTTACGCGTCAGAATATCACACGTTGGACTACCATGTGTCCCATATTCACGTGTCGAATTGCTACGCATTCACCCTCCATACCCTTTACTGAAACCGATCGATAATCGTTGTATTATACAAATTTACCAAGCTAAATTTACCTCCTCCACTTTCAAACCCCTTTTTCAAATTTACCTCCTTTTCAAACTTGTCCCTTTTACACCCTCGAGCGCCCGAACTCCCCAAAAATCAACCCAGCCCATTAATTACCACCGAATTGATACGAAAACAGAAACACTAAACGCGGCTCGATGGAACAGCTCCATTAGCATAAATCGTGCTGGGAACGATAAAAGCTGCAACTGTGTTTTCTAATTACGGCGAACACGCTCCGCCATAATGTCACAGTCGTTATGAATCTTATCGATCTTTCAATTCGTCCATTCAATAGCCAGAATAATAAGAGTCAAATAGAAAGGATCGATCGGAATTAATTCGTTGGACAACGATGGAACAACATCGGAACCCATTATTCCCGTCGTTTGGTTATTTTTCAAAAACGAACAACCCCTTCATCCCCTCTCGTCCTGGTGAAGTTTCCAAGCGAAATGTGTTATTCGAACGCGACCAGTCAGCCTGCGGGCTGTTATGTTATACACGTTCATACGTTTACACGTGAACTGTGACCCCTTGTTCCATTTACACTAGCCACGTGTCATGCTGCCTTTATACGGACCTTTGTGCGGACGTTATACACATGTAACCTTTGTGTTATCGGAGTTTTGTTAGACTTTGATTTGGTGGGAGATATTTTGATGGAAATTAGGGATGGATTACATGGGGTAATTTAGGAAGTGGAACGTGGGAGACTTTTGGAGGCAGAACGGGTGTGTGATGCGTTTAGGGAAGGTTGAAGGTTTTCAAGGTTTTGGAACTCGAATGATCACTAATTTCTCAGCTTCCAAATTTCCAAGCTTCCAAATTCGAATGGTGCCGAATTTCTCAGGTTCCTAATTTCCAAGCTTCTAAATTCGAATGGTACCAAATTTCTCAGGTTCTAAATTTCCAAGCTCCCAAATTTGAATGGTCCCAAATTTCTCAGGTTCCAAATTTCCAAGCTTCCAAATTCGAATGCTCCCAAATTTCTCAGGTTCCAAATTTCCAAGCTCCCAAATTAGAATGCTCCCAAATTTCTCAGCTTTCAAATTTCCAAGCTCCCAAATTCGAATGCTCCCAAATTTCTCAGGTTCCAAATTTCCAAGCTTCCAAATTCGAGTAATCCCAAATTTCTCAGGTTCCAAATTTCCAAGCTCCCAAATTCGAATGCTCCCAAATTTCTCAGCTTTCAAATTTCCAAGCTTCCAAATTCGAATGCTCCCAAATTTCTCAGGTTCCAAATTTCCAAGCTCCCAAATTCGAATGCTCCCAAATTTCTCAGCTTTCAAATTTCCAAGCTCCCAAATTCGAATGCTCCCAAATTTCTCGGGCTCCAAATTTCCAAGCTCCCAAATTCGAATGCTCCCAAATTTCTCAGGCTCCAAATTTCCAAGCTCCCAAATTCCAATAACTCCAAATTTGTCAAATCCCAAATTTCCAAGCTTCCAAATTCCAATAACCCCAAATTTCTCAAATCCCAAATTTCCAACCCCCTAAATTCGAACGATCCCAAATTTGTAAGACCCTAAACACACCCTAACCCCAGATGCTGAACCACCCAGAAAGTTCATTCGCATTTGGCCCAAATATGTCCGAGGCATCCGAGTGTGACACCCGTGCAAATTCGTAATACCTGGACGAAAATTGAACGCAAGTTAAAGAAAAGCTCTTGTTACCCAGTTTGCTCAACGGCTTACCCTATTAAGATTTTTAGCCCGTCGTTCGTTAAGCCAGGTTTCCAAGTGTTTTGGCGGCTCTCGCGCTCAAAGCTTTACCGACCGCAGCGCGTTTGCTTCGTTTGCTCTGCTGAGCTTTAATCAAAGTCAAGATTTTTTTTGAACACCGGAAAATGTAAGCCTTTGTGCCAAGAGTAGACACGAAAAGATTTATGCGAATTTCTTTTGAGGATGCGCGTTTTGGCCGATGAATTGTTCTTACTTTTCGTGTGAAAGTAAACAGGCTATTTAACGAATAACGCGTTTCATGCTGTTAAATGAATGTGACGTTGTTTGAGGATGTAGTTTTACAACGTTTATTTATCGTAAATCATGTTTAATACGTGGATGGTATATGTACGGTATATCATCGTAAATATGGCATTTTGTACGAGACTTTGATAAAATAGAAAATATTGCTGTAAAGTTTCAAATGCGATGTTTAATGCCTTCGATTAACGCTGTCTCATCGATGATTCGTGACGTTTATTGTGAAGCACGTTTTAATTAAACGAAACGACGTTGTTCCGATTTTTTGAATGAAACAATAATGTTTAAGCAGACTTTATGTTTCAAAATTATTGCATGAATGTGAAATATATAGACAGGGAATCTCCGTTCATTTAGAGACTCTTCAAATACTTTGGCGAATCAGAATTTTAGAATTTTTGGAATTTGGTACCTTTCAAATTTGGGACTTTAGATCTCAACCTATGTGTTACCCAAAAAATATCCCAGAAAATTTGTGACCCAAAAATTTCGAATCCAAGAAAGTGAACCTAGAAAATTTGGGACCAAAATTTTGAGTCGCACAAAACCTTTGCCTCAAGATTTCGAACTCATTTCGTTTAATGGCAAATGTAACCTGCAGAACAGTTTCTATCTAAATCGAGTTTAACCGCACTTGATCCACGACAGAGCTTGTACTCTAACTCTGAAGCACGTGTATACATGTATTCGGTATGCACGTTCACTGTTTATCGTATACATAGACACCAGCTCATCGGGTAATTGAACGATTTTCCAATGAGCCGGTTCAACGTTAACCATAAGCACCGATGGATATTATCGTTATTAATTGTAGGAAGCTCGCATCTAGGGTTCATGTTTGTTTTGCAACAACCATTGCTGATCGCTGATCCCATGCAACCGCTGCTTCTCGAAAACCATTAGTGCTCTTTGTTTCGTGCCATCTTGATTAATACGTTGTTAAGAAAATTATAGACTTATTGTCGGAAATGAAATTATGAAATGATATGTTATGGTTCAGGTATGGTCGAGTACTGTAGTGAAATTATTATTCTCTTTTTTTGGTTCTTAAGGGTAGGAATTATGCTGCAGTCATCAATTTTAACTCAAAATATAATTACAATCATATACATTTATATTTCCTAAATCTTCAAGCTTTAACCTAAAATTTTGACCATACATATTTATATCCTGACCTAACCGTGTGGATATACTACGCATCCTACTCCCACGCGTCGATCTATCACGTATTTCACTCCCACGCATCTACCACGCATCCCACTCCCACGCGTCGATCTACCACGCATCCCACTCCCACGCGTCGATCTACCACGCATCCCACTCCCACGCGTCGATCTACCACGCATCCCACTCCCACGCGTCGATCTACCACGCATCCCACTCCCACGCGTCGATCTACCACGCATCCCACTCCCACGCGTCGATCTACCACGCATCCCACTCCCACGCGTCGATCTACCACGCATCCCACTCCCACGCGTCGATCTACCACGCATCCCACTCCCACGCGTCGATCTACCACGCATCCCACTCCCACGCGTCGATCTACCACGCATCCCACTCCCACGCGTCGATCTACCACGCATCCCACTCCCACGCGTCGATCTACCACGCATCCCACTCCCACGCGTCGATCTACCACGCATCCCACTCCCACGCGTCGATCTACCACGCATCCCACTCCCACGCGTCGATCTACCACGCATCCCACTCCCACGCGTCGATCTACCACGCATCCCACTCCCACGCGTCGATCTACCACGCATCCCACTCCCACGCGTCGATCTACCACGCATCCCACTCCCACGCGTCGATCTACTGCGCATGCCACTCCCACGCGTCGATCTACCACGCGTCCCACTCCCACGCGTCCGTCGATCTATTGCGCATGCCACTCCCACGCGTTGATCTACCACGCGTCCCACTCCCACGCGTCGATCTAGCGTCGATCTACCACGCATCCCACTCCCACGCGTCGATCTACCACGCATCCCACTCCCACGCGTCGATCTACTGCGCATGCCACTCCCACGCGTCGATCTACCACGCGTCCCACTCCCTCGCGTCGATTTATTGCGCATTCCACTCCCACGCGTAGATCTACCACGCGTCCCACTCCCTCGCGTCGATCTACTGCGCATGCCACTCCCACGCGTAGATCTACCACGCGTCCCACTACCACGCATCCTACTCCCACGCGTCCAAATACCACGCATCCCACTATCACGCATCCTACCCCCACGCGTCGCACTACCACGCATCCCACTCTCATGCGTCACACTACCACGTATCCCACTCTCACACATTGCATTCCCACAGAGCCCATTCTCACGCATTGCTTTCCCATAGAACCCACTCTCACGCGTCCCACTACTACACATCGAATATACTCACAATCCTACTTTTCTTAAAACTTCAAGCCACCCATAAACATAACCTAAAATATAATTTTAATCATACAAATCTGAAGTAAACCATCAAATCCAACGCAAACCTTGCACTCGTCCCTTCATTCCCATCCCTTCCTTATTTTCTCCTGCGAGTATCTTCAGAAATTCTACGGTGATCAGCCGAGCCATTAATTCCGGGCGCCAATTAACGCGAGCGGCATTGTATCCCGCTCGACGAGTCGGAACGCCAAGAAACGACGTGAAAAAGATAAACTGAAGTAAGGGCAAGGAAATGAATATTCCTCTATTTATTTTATGGTCCGTATCGTGTAATTCGATTCTCTCGGTCCCGCGGGCGTGCCTCGATTTTTCCTCTCGCTGTGGGCAGAAGCCCGCAATGTTCTTCGTTTCTTTCCGCTGTCGCGTCGACAATATTTGCTTCTTGTCCGTTCTATTTTGGAATGTACCGCGGTGAAATTGAACAGCGCGATAAAATAATGGCGCTACTGATGGATCGGATCGGGAGTCTCCGCGCGAACGAAGAACGATGTGTCGTCGAGTTGAACGACTTGCTCGTTCGTCACGGTCGACGATTTTTTGTTGTCGTAATTTTCAAAGTAGACTTGCGTTTAATGCACTCGGTTTCACATACACGGTGATGTATACTGTGCTTTTTTACTTTGTTGTTACGGTTGTTTGAAATGAAATCAATTACTTTGTTCGCGTGGAAGGATGGTAAGAAGTAGATAAGATCTTGTAACATTATAATACTTAATAATTTATAAAAAATTTTAATTTGAAAATTTTCTAATTTCCAACACCGCAAATTTGGTAATTCGGACGTAGAATCGTTGAAGCAGATAATATATTTGCCCGAGGAACTAGCTATAAGCGGAATTAAAATGAACGAATAGAAACACAATAAACATCGCATTCGGGTACACAAATTTCTAACGATACAATCAACCGCTTTATTTATCACTGCACCGGCAACAGGTTGCTTCTAGATTGCTTCTCGTGTAATCGTATTCTCCATTCATTCGTTATCAAGACCTTGTTATCTATTGAATAACTATCGAAGAATTTAATTATACTGCAATTACTGCTCGACTGTCTCACCCATTCAACAAATACAGTCGAAACCTTCTATATTGCTTTATAACGAAATTTCACTACGCGAGGATAAAATTTTTATATAATAATATCAAATACATTGTATATATTTTTCGTCTACTGTATACAGTATATTTTAATAAATATAAATATTAAAGAAAATTTGATATTGTTATTTATATTATGTATTTTATAAGTACACCATATGTAAAGAACACATGTACTGTTTTATATACTATAATATTTAAAAATGCACATATTTAATAGTGTATATCAATATGTACATTAATATGTAATTATATAAATGATATAAAATAATGTATGTAAGAAGAGTAATCACATATATTTCCGTTTACAAGGGAAGCGTGCAGACGTTTTTAAAAATTGCGTGCCAAATCGATTTGAAAATTTCAGTGGAGATACAGAGACCACTCGGTACATTCTATTCCGGGTGATGTACAGCTACGATATTTCTTTCTTGTTTTTCTCTCTTTCTTTATTTTTTCGACGTGCCAGTGCTTCTAGCTTATCGCAGAGCCGCGGTATTTTCTGCCATTTTCCGTGGCTTACGCGCGCTTGTCGCAGATCTAGCTTTTTATCTAACGGGTGTCCGGAATGAACACGGTGCGATGATTAAAAGCCGCCGGCGATAAAGTGCCTTCCCACACACACAGGATCCCCTGACACTATAAAGATTTCTGCGAACGTTTTATGAACTCGATGATGTACGAGATGGTTTCTTTGCATACACTTTCGAATCGCTACGCTCGTCCAATGAAACTCGCTATTTGGAAGAGTAAGTGTCCCCAGAAATTTGTCAAATGACTCTCGCGTGAAATTCAGAGTACTGCGTTTATGGAATTTTTTGAAATATGCTCCGGAAGTTTTAGTGGGGAATTATTTTGTAAAATTTGCTGAGGAAAATTTAATTTATTTTCTGTTTCACGACTTTTTATTGCTACGTGTTGATTTAACGCGCGATAGAATAGCGTTAACGCGATACGAGTTGTATTACCGTGCGTTTTATGGTTGCATGTTTTATTGCAACGCTGAATTACTATATGTTGAGTTACTGCGCGTAGAACTACCTTGCGTTGAGCTATCGTGGATGTAGTAATCACATGGCGAAGTATCATTTACTGAAGTACCGTGTGTGGAAGTGCAACGCGTCGAATTACAACGCATGCAATTACTGTGCGTCGAACTATCATGCGTCGAACCACTACGTATCCTATTACCATGTATTTTACTCCCACGCGTCGATTTCTCACGCAAATCAACTCCCACGCGTCGATCTACTGCGCATGCCATTTCCACGCACCGAACTACCACGCATGCCACTCCTACGCGTCGATCTACCACGCATTCCACTACCACGCGTCGATCTACTGCGCATGCCACTCCCACGCATCCCACTTCACTTTCGAATCGCTACGCTCGTCCAATGAAACTCGCTATTTGGAAGAGTAAGTGTCCCCAGAAATTTGTCAAATGACTCTCGCGTGAAATTCAGAGTACTGCGTTTATGGAATTTTTTGAAATATGCTCCGGAAGTTTTAGTGGGGAATTATTTTGTAAAATTTGCTGAGGAAAATTTAATTTATTTTCTGTTTCACGACTTTTTATTGCTACGTGTTGATTTAACGCGCGATAGAATAGCGTTAACGCGATACGAGTTGTATTACCGTGCGTTTTATGGTTGCATGTTTTATTGCAACGCTGAATTACTATATGTTGAGTTACTGCGCGTAGAACTACCTTGCGTTGAGCTATCGTGGATGTAGTAATCACATGGCGAAGTATCATTTACTGAAGTACCGTGTGTGGAAGTGCAACGCGTCGAATTACAACGCATGCAATTACTGTGCGTCGAACTATCATGCGTCGAACCACTACGTATCCTATTACCATGTATTTTACTCCCACGCGTCGATTTCTCACGCAAATCAACTCCCACGCGTCGATCTACTGCGCATGCCATTTCCACGCACCGAACTACCACGCATGCCACTCCTACGCGTCGATCTACCACGCATTCCACTACCACGCGTCGATCTACTGCGCATGCCATTTCCACGCACCGAACTACCACGCATGCCACTCCTACGCGTCGATCTACCACGCATTCCACTACCACGCGTCGATCTACTGCGCATGCCATTTCCACGCACCGAACTACCACGCATGCCACTCCTACGCGTCGATCTACCACGCATTCCACTACCACGCGTCGATCTACTGCGCATGCCATTTCCACGCACCGAACTACCACGCATGCCACTCCTACGCGTCGATCTACCACGCATTCCACTACCACGCGTCGATCTACTGCGCATGCCATTTCCACGCACCGAACTACCACGCATGCCACTCCTACGCGTCGATCTACCACGCATTCCACTACCACGCGTCGATCTACTGCGCATGCCATTTCCACGCACCGAACTACCACGCATGCCACTCCTACGCGTCGATCTACCACGCATTCCACTACCACGCGTCGATCTACTGCGCATGCCACTCCCACGCGTCGATCTACCACGCATTCCACTCCCACGCGTCGATCTACTACGCATGCCACTCCCACGCGCCGAACTACCACGCATCCCACTTCCACGCATCCCACTACCACGCATCCTACTCCCACGCGTTGAACTACCACGCATCCCACTCTCACGCGTTGCACTACCACGCACCTCACTCTCACGCTTCGCATTCCCACGCATCCTACTACCACGCATCCCACTTCCATACGCGTCGAACTACCACGCATCCCACTCTTACGCGTCTCACTACCACGCGTTGAACTAGCATGCGTCCCACATTCACGCGTTGAACTTCCACACATTCGACCTCCACGCGTCGAACTACCATGCGTCAAGTTACCGCGTATTGAACCATCACTCGTCGAACTATGCGTTGAAAAACTACGTATCGAATTACCATACTTCCAACTATTACACGTCGAATTACAACATATCCAATTACCACGCTGCGAATTACCACGCACACAACTATCACGCGTCAATCTATCACGTATCAAAATTCCTCGCGTCGAATATCAACGTATCTCCCTCCCAAGTTTCTGCGTCTCCATAAATCCGAGCGATCTTTCATCCCCCGAACCCACTCGACCCATCCCCCTTAACAAGCAATTATAAACGCCTACCGCGCTAACCAACCGGTCGAATCAATCAATCAGACGAAAAAAGCAGAAACAAAAGAAGTCCCGCGAAAAAAGAATAACAGATCTCGAGTAAAGCTCGGTGGGAAGAAGCAACGAGCGTCCGATGACGAAGCAGCGATTAATAATTCGCGACGGAAGAAAGGGAAACCCGTGTTCCGTGGAACATTAATTTCCCCGGGCGAATGAAAATATACAGGTGCGGAATGAGGACGAACGGTAAAGGAAAAAAGGGAGGAGAGGAGAGAAAGGTGTTCGGCTAGGTGATACGATAAAAATAAATAACGAAGATGGGAAGAAGAGGTCTGGGACGAGCAGGTAACGAAGGATGGGAAGAAGTCAGCTTCGGGGTGGCTGTCTAATATCGAAGATATATGAAGTTCAGGGGCGTAGAAAGGGCTGGAAACGTGCCGGATGTGACGATCGTTGCAACGGCTAAACCACCCCCGTTCAAACGAGTCGCTGAAAGCTTAGGGGCGGCTGCGTTTAAGGGGACGGGGGTGCAGCTTGGCTGACTGCCTGGCTCTGTGGCCTATCGTTTATTAATTAACTGACTTAATTAATAATTCAATAACCGCCACCGCCATACCATTAGCTGGCACTCCTCTTCGTGTCTGTCCTGTCCCCGCCATTGTGCCCGGATGTGTACGAACAACGCGTGAATTTGGTTTTCAGATGCGCGTTCATCAAAATTTTTAAACATCTTTTTATGTACTCGTGGGGAGACTGAAATGATACGTTTAAATGATCGCTTTTGATTATTTAGTTTATTATTTGTTAAGAGTGGAGTTAATATTCAGTTTATCGATAGTTGTTCAATATTGAATTTATCGGGTTGTCATTGGTGCATTAATATTTTACTATTTGAGGGTGCGTTTTAGTAGAGGAGAATGTAACGGTGACAGGGGAGGAAGATTATAGAGATTTATGGGGATTATGGAGGATTTGACGATTTAGGGGTGGGATAAGTAGTTGGGACATGGGCGTTTGATGTAGGGATTAGGATCTAGGGTTTTTGGGGTTTGGGAAGAAGGGGACCTAGGGATTAGGGATTTGTGGATTGAGATCTAGGGATCTGAATATAAGTGGACCTAGGAAGATCTAGTGATTTAAGGGCTTGGCGGTGAAGGGATCTAGGGACTTTGATATTAAGAAATTTGGAAAATTAACAACTGAGAAAATTTGATAAATTTGAAAATCAAAATAATAATATAAACATTTGAAATAAATAAATAAATGTTAAATTAAATTAATTAATAACAAAAGATGTGCATAATAAAATGTTTTACGTTGAACCCTAATAACCCTAAAGAATAACTACAGTGTAATGTGGAAAGAATCGTTCACCATGACACTTTAAACGTCGAAATAGGAAAAGTGACTCGAAATCGGAAAACAACAAAATGAAGGTGCGATAGCAGTTCCAGTGATCGATGAAAATTTCAAGGGTCAGAGACAGGCAAAAATAGCGCGTGACGTTACCGGGTATAATAGATTAGTGGAAAAGTATGTTACCGTTCCAGAGATATGGTAACGTATAGACCTTCGGACGTTAGAGGATCCTTAGAGCCCGCTTCCTCTTTTTCCAAGGACCATTACTTCCATCAGCTAGAGCTACTTCCACGCGCTTAACACTTTTTCAGCTTTTTGCAAGCTTCCTGGCAACTCCGGTTCAAGACGACGAAAGAACTACAGAAGACCCCACTCGTGTTCCCATTAATTTGCGGCCACCATTTTCGTCTCTTGCCGACGAGACAAAGACGACACGATTTAAAGCTGACCACGATTGGTCGAGATCGTACGACGACCATTCGATTATCGATCCGACTTATCGAGAATGCATACCGCCAGTTTCCGTTCGCTATGCCGGAGTTCTGCACGCGGATCTGTTTGGCAGTTTGAATTTCTTCGGAACTTTCGTGACAGACACCGGATTCCTGATATTTGGATATCGTACGTGGAATATTAATTGCTTTAAGTTTTATTCAGGGAATTTTTTAGTAATTTTTATTTTTGGCCTTATGTTCAGTTTTGTTAGTTTTGGGAGTTGGGAGTTTTCAAATTTGAAATTTCAATATTCTTATGTTACTAATTTCTATATTCCTAAATCTCTAAATCCCTAGATCCCTAAATCCCTAAATCCTTAGATCTCTAGATCCCTAGATTCCTAGATCCCTAAATCCCTAAATCCCCAAATCCCTAGATCCCCAAATCCCTAGATCCCCAAATCCCTAGATCCCCCAACCTCTGGATCCCTAAATCCCTAGATCCCTAGATCCCTGAATCCCTAAATCCCTAAATCCCTAAATCCCTAAATCCC